>CM074961.1:13620622-13637163 GCA_037577455.1 Pangasius macronema
GTTTAATTTACAGTTACACAATCCCACTTCTGCTCATGGAGGATATCTTGATTTTTGATTGACCAATGACTAGCTTCACGTTTGCTCTACTTTATCAATTTTTCACTCGACATGCATGCAGCTGTGGTCCATAAGAGCACCTTTTATATATTATTATATAGCACCATTTTTTTTTTTTAAGAGTTAGACAGGACCCAACTGTCGGCATGCATGAACTTGAAAAAAAAACCAAAAACGTTATGTAACCTTCAGATACATATCCTACATGTTGCAACCTTTTTTACGAACATTACAAGGCAATTAATGAATATTCATACAGTACCATACATATTAAACTGGAACTAATACAGTACACACGATTAAAAAAAAAAGTGCTACAATACAGAACAATTGCTTTCTTGTTTCGAGTCTTATAATACTCTAGAGTACTACAGGAGGACACACTAATGATGTACGTTACGTTGTCAAAAAGATACACCGAAACAATTTTATTTCACCATTTCTTTTTAAACCTTTATCAAACACTACTTCTAAGTTCCAACTGCAGCAGAAGTGCTGTTATCAACACAAAAGAAAAGGGAAGAAAAAAAAAATCAATAAAGCTTCCACACCTTTACAGCACATCACCTACACCTAACTATCTTTTATTAACACAAAAAGAGGCCTGTGACCTTTGGCTGGACTGCTATTTTAAAACTGCTATTACTGAATTCTTTATTCTTACCACAGGAATGCTCAGTTACACCTTACACGATTCAAATGTTTGCTTGCTAGGCCCGACATGTTCCTGAAAAGAACTATAAGAACAACATGTTGGTGAGGAACGAAAATCGCAAAATTGTACCAACAAATCATAAACCTACACTAAATCATTACAATCACATTGTAATGATTTTAAGGCTTATGGGTTAAAAGTGTTACTTGGATGCGTTGTAACAGTCCAATTCAGTGAATTCAAGTTTCACGATCAACTAAGATAGCTGCAATGTAATAGGCTAACGTTTTCAAACAGCCTGACGGATTACTGAATTCCTCAAATTTCTAGCAAAATCAATCCTGAACGACTAGGAAAGAAAAGAAGTGTAAACTAGTGATAAAGCAAACACAATGTCTGTATACCAATACCACCCTGAATAAAATGGTACCATACGACACACTATAGATCGGTGATCATTTTCCATACAACATCATTTTAGAGATTTCTTTGAGGTCAAGGGAACAAAGGTGGACACAGTTTTAAAGTGCATATGTTATTTTAAAACCTGTTCCACGTTTGTTTTATCTGTACTATCCATTGTTTAGAGGTAACATCCTGTATGGCCTTTACTCCTTTATCACGTTTTCAAGGGTACAGCCTTTAAACTCAGAAATAAGATTAATATTCTGATACAATAACGAACCTTAATATAGAACCTATGCTGTGTCAATGCCCAGAATGAGTGAGCCCTGAAATAGTTTTTTAAAAAAATGACTAGGAAAAAGAAAGAATTCATAATAGAGGTAATAACCACAGTTGTTAAAGTGTTGCTGAAAAAAAAAAGCAAGATGAATTGTCAGACAGGGCAGGATTTCTGGACTAGTCCTAGATTATCTTACCCCTGACAGTTTCGACGGAGACTAGGTGTAATCCATGCCCAGAAAATACAAACCCACAAGTGCACTGCTAGCGGAAATGTTGCACTCGAGGCAACTCTCATCATAAAATAAGTAAGGATGGACTGAAAGGAGGAATTCCAATGAACTGCCAATTATACCCACGGTATATATTTTGTTTATATATTATAGTTCATTGCTGTTTTTGCACTGCGAGACCTTAGCTGTCGTAAAACACTAATATTAAGGTCACGTGTCACTTCTACAGAGCATTTTATTTATGTGCTGTATTTTCTTTATCAGTAAGTACTTATAGTGAAATGTTTGTTTGTTTTAGGTGTATGATTGTCGCTATTATTATTTCGAAGTGAACGAGACCCCTCCTTGTAGTCACATAGATGAGAAACAGGTCCTCCTTGTAAGACTGAATAGTAAAAGCAGCAACAGTAGCAGCAGCTAAAAGTGCTGTTTGAATAAAGTGCTTGTGGGAAGTGCTGCCTATGTCTCATGTCAGCCATGTGAGCTAAGCCCACATTATAGAGTTTCCTTAGCTTCAGAAATAGAGAAGTTACGTGAGAAATAGATACAACTGATCTAAAATCACTGAGGGTTCCAAAAAACAAACAAACAAAAAAACACTAGCATTTAAAGCACTAAGAACCAATAGGAACTGATCAAAGGATTGCTTTTTTTGTCAGCTGGACAATATTTGCATACGTGAACATGCTCGAGTGTATTTCTCAACACAAACGTGATTAATAAGTACGAGGGGATTTATCTGTTTCAGGAAGTTAACCTCTAAGTTTAGTTGTGCTATGAGGACAAATGTGATGTCCTCATAGAAAAGGCATTTGAAAGACAGTCAGTTTAGAGGTTAATGAGTGACTTGATGAGAAACGCTGCTTTCATTGCACTATAGTCTAAGAAACATCACTACTCTATTAAAATCTCTAACATTCTGAACACGTTTTTTTTTTTTTTTTTTTTTTAATTTATGTATTTTTTTATTTTTTTACTATTTCAGATTTACTGTGTCCTTGTACGTTTCCACAGCAATTGCACAACACCGGCAATGCATACAACCGGAATGAAAATAAATCATAAGACAAACATTATTTCGTGTTATTATATAAGAGTGCTTTAAACATTTGTGCTGTCCTCAAAAGGGAACTGGCAACGCCAAGACAGCGCTACTAAATGTCTTCCGTTGGTTAACACCTTGAAAAGGTCTTTAGAGCTGATAAACTGTGAAAACAGTTACGATATGAAGTCCCCTTTTAAAAATGCATGCTTTAAAGCCCTTAATAATATGCTGTCAGTTTTGTATTTAATAACATTATTATTTAGGCTATGATGTGGCTATCCACTGGTTGTCCGCTATTAGGAATGGTAGCACTATGCTAAATGATAGGACGGTCTTCAGTGCTGCTAATTTCCACATCTCCACGTTTTCACAACCCTGACATCTTTCACTTCTGTATAAATAATAATAATAATAATAATAATAATAATAATAATAATAATAATAAATATTACAGGGTTGATGACATTTCTTTCTGCCTTAATTCGTGGCAATTTAACTGACCCTCATGTGCAGGAAGGTTGTGTGTGAATCCAGCTTGTAATTGGGCTAAAACACATGCTTCAGTAATCTGTAAAAACTGTGTCTGTGTTTGGAGAACACAAATTCTCCCAAGCTAAAAGCAAACACAGCATTAAGTGCATTACTGCTGAAACCACATGCCACAAGTCTGCCAGATCTGTTGATTTCTTAATTTCAGCTGTAACTGCTATTATCACTCTCAGACACAGAGAGGAGGAAAGGGGCTCCCGTTTACGTGAACATTAGTCTTCTTTTTTTATATATTAATCTTTATTGGAGACCTATTTACACGGTTTAAACATATTGTGCTCATGATATTGCGTATATGATCAATTCAATCTTATCTATATTCAGATATTTCAATATTAATTTTATATCTTAATTTTTTTAAAATCTTTATAGCTTTAATAGGAAAACTGTGACAGTATTATAATCCAAGGTGTAACCCTCTTTTAACTCCAACAGACCCACTGTTTAAATGAGTCTCCACTTGGTAAACAGTGCATGTAACCTTTCATTTAACATGTTAACGTTAAAGGTAATGGGTGATATTTGCATGTTCGCTGAACAAGCCACTGAAGAATCTAACAAAAGCAAGCAGGCGGAATCATTACGTGTTTGTCTGACTGACATTACTTCAGCTTGAACCTTTCTCCCGAATTGTCTGGAGAAGGATGATGTGTATTCATGTATCCAGGAGGTATATATTGATGACATGGTGTAATATTCTAAAACTTTCCCCCCCACCAACAATAATGTCTAGTACTGTCTCTGGCATAGTGTTATACATGTCTTACCCAACATGCCAGATTTACACCACACTGATTCATTCTGCTAATATCAGATGTCCTTTTCTATTCAGAAATGAGCCTACATTTCTGTAAGAGTGCACACGGTCATGCGTCACTGCCAATCTGCACAACCTGAGCACTCTGTATAGTGCACTAACTCTGCTTGTGTAACACGGGCATTTTAAATGCTACTAGATTCAACGAATCGCGCGAGTACGTCTGGGCGCAGCGCGCGCGCGCACACACACACCCACAGACGAGCGCGCGCGCTTCAGCCTGACTGCAGATTGCTAATGCACATTTCCATCTGGACCTTTCCATCTCGTGTTTAGACCTTCTTAATGTGAGCAAAAAAAGAAAATCTTAGGCTATCGCTCATACACAACCTGATTGCAGGCAAACGCCAACCGTTCCTAAAATGAACTAAAAGAGGAAAGAAAAAAAAAACAGTACTGCTGAATGTAAAAGTGCTATTGTGATTGATCGGAGTTGTACAGTACAGTACGGTACTTGAACAGGCTATAGAGGTACACTGTTTGAAACATGTATGAGGATATTGTATAAACCGGATCACTGTGACATACTGCAACAGAACATAGATGGCGGGCCGCCGTCAATCCTCGCGCTCTTCGCTGTCCGCCTGCGCCTCTGTCCTCTTCTCCTTGCGGCAGGTGAACAGGCGTCTCATTTCCTCTTCGTACCTGATGAAGTTCTCACCGAAGCGGGCCCAGGCCTTCAGCGGCACCGTGATGGTGTTCCGATACGGCTGGCGCACCTCGCTGATTTTGAGGAACACACCGTACCTGTTGGAGCCCACGTCGAAGTAGAAGCGCTTGTTGTCGACGCGGAAGGACGCCGCCTCGGGCAGCTCGGCACACGCCGCTTCCCGCTCGCGCTCCCCCCTCCCGCTTCGCCCGTTGGCCTCGCGCTCGTCGCCGTAGTCCTCGATAAGCTGCGAGAGCGCGTCCCGAAACTCGATTAAGCCCTGCGCGGGCAGCACGATGGTCTGCTCCACGGCTTGGCCGTAGTAGCCCACTGCGCCCTGCCCCCTGCTCACGGTCTGCCGGATGCGCAAAAAACGGCCGCGCTGGTTCTCCTTCAGATCCAGATAGTACTTCCGGTTGTCGCCTTCGATCGACTCGCTCTTCAGCACCCGGTGCGCGGGCTCTTCGGACGCCGCCGAGCCGCTGGGTGATGCGGGCGCTGCGTGATGGTCTGGCTGCCGCCTTCGCTGCCCGTCACTCGGCTCTTCGGGCCGTGCCGCGGGGCCGCTTCGCAGGCCTACGTGCGCGTAGTAATCGATGAAATCCCCCAGGCAGTACCTCAGGTCGGGAGCCATGGCCATGGACAGCGTGAGCTTGCTCTTCCGCACGCTGTCATGCCTCCCCCTGCCGATCCACACCTCTGCGATTTTGAGGAAGCGGCCCCGCGCGCTCTGCTTCACATCCAAGTAGAAGCGCTTCTTCTGGATGTCTACGCGTTTGGACGCGAGCTCCTGTATGTCGGGACCTTGCAGTGCGGGGAGAGCCGTGCTGTACTGCTGTGCGTACCCGCCTCTCGGAAACGAGTCGCCCGTAATCCTGCCTTTCCCTCTATCCATCTCTCTCGTGTTACCGTCGGCCATGCTCGCTCAGAATTCCCGACAGCGGCCCGGTTTCCTCTCCATCTCCGATATCCCTGCTGTGCCGTCGACGGAGCGAGCTCAGCTCAATGATTTAGCTTAGTCGGCTTTGTGCGCTGGGCAAGTTTGAAGCGAAACCCCGATTGACCTGCAAAATGGCAGCTGCCCGGCTAGTCATCAGCTGATCGCGGCTCCGTGTCCTGAATTAAAGGTCAAATCAAATCGCATGAGCACAGTCGAATTAGCAGTTGATTACACGGCTGCTGTTTTCTTTTTTTTCTCTCCTTAGCGCACATCTGACACTTCTCTGTGCCTGCTAAAAACCCAGCCAGCTTGATGAAACGGCAGAGGGAGAGAAATCATCCAATCCTGGATTTCTTTAGAGGGCGCTGCATCAGTACGGGATGGGAATGAACTCAATGACCCTGCCTCCTCCCCTCTACTATAACACACTCCACCGTTTAAAGAGACGGAGTGTGGAATAGAGCTGTGGCGTAATTCCCATTTCCACTTAAGAGAGAGAGGACACACTGCTGAATGCAGCACAGCGAACGTACTGGGTTTTTTTATTATAATAACAATATAAGAGGTTTTGTTTGTTTGTTTTTTCATCACAACTAGCTGTATCTGAAATTATACTGTACCTCGCTGATAGAAGGTAGCAAACACAACTCACTTATAGAAAAGGTCCAGGTGGTGACTAAACTTAATCAGGACACACATCCAAGGAGCTTGTTTAAAAACCGTGTATTTCTGAATCACACTTCTGACGTCATAAGCCTGAAGCACTACCGGGGCCTTGAAACCTTCCCACAGCTGCACTGGGACTTCAGTGAACATGGTTTCAGTTTAGAGTAAATGATATACGAAATGATATACGAAAGTGATTACTTCTGACCTCACATGATTTCTTGCAGCAGATTGAGCTCGTTTTTTTTTTAAATTACTATTATTATTATGATTATTCATTCTGACATTTCAGTGCAGAAGCAAAGAGCAATCGTATCACATCTCCCTTTCACACAAGCACGTGCTGTCAGTCTCTCAGTCATGTTAGCCTGGGTGAAATGTGGAAAGAAAGAAAAAAAAAGCTACTAATGTTGTGCTGAGGAGGAAGACGCAATTATGAATGGCTCAATGAGAACGGGTGCGTTTTTAATGCTGCCTTCATGCGCTATCGGAATGATCAACGCTTCTGAACTGGTAATTACGAGGATGTCGTGTTTGGATGAAACTTGCCAGATTCAAACATACATATTTCTTTTACTTTTATTCTGACACCATAACACATATTACTCAGTTAGCTTGGTTGCTGACGATAAGGGAATTTTGGTCAAATGCAAGCTATTTTCACAGTGTAAAAACATACAACATGCATAGGAGGGTCGCTGATATACATTTAATACATACATCCCTTTTATGGCAGACCCCTTTATCCAGAGGGACTTACATTTATCTAACAACTTTGTCTTTTTTTTTAATAATACTACTGAGCACTTGGGTGTTGATGGCTTAGTGGTAGCTTGGTTGTGCTAAGATTTGAACTCACAACGTTCCTGCGCTCGTATAAGTATATGAATGTACATATATGAATATGACCAAAACAGCAACCGTTAGCAATTAGCTGTATTTAGAGAAAAAAAAATTAACAAACCTGTCATTCAGTACAGAAAACTGTCCTCTCCTCCACCATGTTGAAAGGTTAGGATTCCTCCATCGGAAACTCGGGTATCAAAATTATCTCCGAGTTTCCTCAGTCGTAATTACGACTTGAGAGATCATTCATGTGCAACTTCCAAGTGGGAAACTCATATTTACGATAATTCCGATAGCACGTGAACGCAGCATTATATCAGGAATTTTGGACCTCAGGACACTGCCTTAGCAATTAACTTAACCACACCACTGCAATTTTCTGTGGTGACACAAGATAGCTAGCTGAAATTGTCTAACAGGAATTTTAACTCATAAAAAATAAACATTCAAACATTGCTAGCTAGCACGGATAATACCAACGTGCAGCTCCCAACACGTCCTTGCGTTTCAGCTAGCCTTTAGTTAGCTCAGGTGCTAATACAATTTGTCAGCTTTTAACACCCTTTCGTTAATATGTTAGAACACCAGCTAAAAGTTACAGCCAAATAGTTTCTTAGATACGTGTAAGAGGGATAGAAATAATAGTAATAACTGTTTAAACAATTCTCTTACCACAGGCATCTTTTGGTTTGTTTTTTTGTTTTTTCGTTAATGAGTAGGGATGGGAGTCGATCCTTCCCAAAAAGAATCGACTCCCGGTTTCCACGTTTGGGGAATCATGAGTCGAATCCCGCAGCCCAACTGACTCTCGTCAGAAAGTAGTGAAGTTTTGCTGTCTCTGAGTTACCATTTGCTTTTGAAAATGTAGTGAAGAAACTGTTAGCTGAAGAAATTGTACCTATGAAAAGTACAAGTATACTTTGAGATAGAAAGTATTTAAGTATACATAGTACTTGAGTATACGTAGTATTTAAGTATACATAGTCAAGTCAAGTCAAGTGGAGTTTATTGTCATTCCAACCATATACAGCCAGTTAGGACATAGTGAAACGAAACGACGTTCCTCCAGGAATATGGTGCTACATAAGACAGACACAGAACAACACAGCTACAAGGGACTACATGAATTTATAAATAAAGTGCTCAAGTGCAAATGTGCAGACAGCACAAGACAGTACAATGACTACTGAGATAGACAATGGGCATAATGAGTCCCAGTGCAGCGCCGACCAGTACACAGTTCTACTAGAAAGTGAATCCAGTGACAGTAGTGCAAAAAGAGTACAGTATAAGTTGCTGTAGGTGTAAACATAAGAAGTAGCAGCCTAGTAGAGAGTATAGGATATGCACAGTATAATAAATATTTGTAGCAGCATAATGTAATGCGGGGATGTGCAAAAAAAAATTGCAAAGAGGATGGAGGATGAACGGTTGTGTGTGTGTTCTTTTAGTCCAGTTTCTGAGTATTGAGGAGTCTGATGGCTTGGGGGAAGAATCTGTTGCACAGTCTGGTCGTGAGGACCCGAATGCTTCAGTACTGTTTGCCAGATGGCAGAAGGGTGAAAAGTGTGTGAGAGGGGTGTGTGGGGTCATCCACAATGCTGGTGGCTTTGCGGATGCAGCGTGAGGAGTAAGTGTGTGCGATGGAGAGAAGAGAGACCCTGATGATCTTCTTGGCTGTCCTCACTATCCGCTGCAGGGTCTCGCAATCCGAGATGGTGCAATTCCCAAACAAGGCAGTGATGCAGCTGCACAGGAGTAGTCCCTCTGTAGAACAAGGCGAGGTTGGGGGTCTTCTCAGAAAGTACAGGCGCTGCTGGGCTTTCTTGGCTATGGAGCTGGTGTTGAGGGACCAGGTGAGGTTCTCTGCCAGGTGAACACCAACAAATTTGGTGCACCTGACGATCTCCACAGAGGAGCCGCCGATATTCAGCGGAGAGTGGTCATTCTGTGCTCTTCTGAAGTCAACAACCATCTCTTTAGTTTTTTCCACATTTAGAGACAGGTTGTTTGCTCTGCAGCAGTCTGTTAGCCGCCGCACCTCCTCTCTGTATGCTGACTCGTCATTCTTGCTGATGAGACCCACCACGGTCGTGTCATCGGCAAACAGTCGTGAGTCAGCCAAGTGAACAGCAGTGGACTGAGCACACAGCCCTGTGGGGCCCCAGTGCTCAGTGTGGTGGTGTTGGAGATGCTGTTCCCAATCCGGACTGACTGTGGTCTCCCAGTCAGGAAGTCCAGGATCCAGTTGCAGAAGGATATGTGTCTTATTGTCCAGGTGGGTGAGGGCCAGATTAAGGGTGGTGGTGATGGCGTCATCTGTCGAGTGGTTGGGATGGTAAGTGAATTGCAGGGGGTCCATTGAGGGGGGCAGCAGGGTCTTGATGTGCCTCATGACGATCCTCTCGAAGCACTTCATGATGATGGGTGTAAGTGCAACGGGACGGTAGCCGTTGAGGCAGGACAGTGGATACTTCTTAGGCACAGGGACGATGGTGGTGGCCTTGAGGCATGTCGGAACGACGGTGTTGCTCAGAGAAATGTTGAAGATGTCAGTGAAAGCATCCGCCAGCTGGTCCGCACATCCTCTGAGCACTCTGTCAGGAATGTTTTGTCTGGTACAGCAGCCTTCCGCTGGTTGACTCTGTGTAGAGTCTTCCTCACATCGGCCGTGGTTAGAGTTTGCACTTGAGTATACTTAGTATTTAAGTATACATAGTACTTAAGTATACATAGTATTTTAGTATACATAGTACTTGAGTATACGTAGTATTTAAGTATACATAGTACTTGAGTATACATAGTACTTAAGTATACATAGTACTTAAGTATTCCATTATTGTGCCCACTATATCTAAAAAAAACACTTATATAGAATTTATGAATTTGTCTTGCTCAAACCATACATTTAAAATAAACCCATCTATGAAACCAATGATAGAGCCTTAGATTCTTTATTCAGGGTGTCCCAAAATTCTGCGTACATAGGGGACACACATACACATCCTCTACATGATTGCCCTTTCTTTGTAAACACACACAGAATCGGTTGTCTCTCCCGACTTCAGCTCCCAGTTTGGCAACAGTGTCGTGTGTGATGTGCTTGCCATGTTTCCTGTTAAAGTCCATCGCAGCCTTGCGACAGCTTCCAGATCCAACCATGAGAATGATTTCAATACGTTCATTTTTTTTCAAAGGTATTCTTAAAGGCTATCTGAAAAAATGTATATATAATATAAACTAAGTATGAAAAATGTTGGAAGACATTTTGCTTTAAAAAAAAAAGTGTTAATTTCCCCTATGTCTGGAGACTTTTGGGACACCCTGTAGATGTCTTTGTAAGGCGCCTTTAGTTAATTTTGTATTTTGATGATGCCACTCCTATTTTCTTTCCTCATTTACACTTTGGCACATGCCTCTCAGTCTGTCAGGTGTAAGCTGGCAGAAAGAGCAGTGACATAAATCCTTGTAAGCTCTAGGTTATTTAATGTATATTATCTAGTCTAGAGTAGTGCTTTAATAGTTGTGCTATTTGTGACAACAAAATTCATGACTTGAGGCTAGAAGCTAAATGCTGATGAGGCTACAGCATGCTGCCTTTTATCACACTGAGATGGAGCCATGTCCTCAGATGTCCCTGACTTCCACTTGATTTAATCTGATGCTAATTAAGTCTTTGCATCAATCACTTTCTGGGTAAGGGCATCTGCTAAATGCAATGTAATGTAAGGCAGATTTAATAGTGCTATAAAAATGTAATGTACCCCCTTTAACATTATATACTTCATTAGGCCACATGATAAAGGATTGGCTAAACATTTGAGCCAGGTTATGGCATGTCAAACCTCAAACAGCAGCAGAAAACATACACATGGTGTCCCAATTCGGATGAAATAAAATGAACATCTTGTGAGTGATTCGAACAGAACACTGCCGGTCAGAACTGTTAATTATACATGATGATGCATCACATTTCCTACTATAAATACATGACATTATTTCGGAGGTTGTCAGCAATATGTTCTCTGTTAATGACCCCATTTCAAAAGTTTCTTTAGCTTTTGAAATTTTTTTTTTATATATTTATTTTACAAACATACATTTCTTAGCTATATCTGAAACTGGTACATATACTGTACCTGATAGACGGCAGCAAAAATCTCACTTCTAGAAAAGAGTTATGGTGACTAAACTTAATCATGACACTTTGGCACTCATCCAAGGAGCTTCATTAGTTCTACTGAATCCTGCTGTTTAAAAGTCACACATTTGTCATCCTAAGACTGAAGTAATACTGGGGCCTGGATACCTTCACATACATTTAAAGCCCTGTTCAAAAAAAAAATTCTGTATGTCACACAAATATGCATTATTATTATTATTATTATTATTATTATTATTATTAGACTTCCTTGCTTAAGTGATATTTGTCAAATAAGCAGTGAAATGTAGCTAGCTAAAGTTTACAGAGAACAATAGATAGCTAACTTAGCAAGCTATTCTAGGTAATAATCCTTCACCACTAGATAATAAATGTATAAGACATTACAGGGATTGGGTGTCTTAAGTTGGGCGTTTTTGTTATCTATATTTTATGGCAAGATGTTTCAATTTCATCCATGAACAATTTTACAGTGGAGAGGGAGAACTAGTATAGAGGACACGTGGCTTCACATTGCTCTGCATGGAATGATGTAGTCATCTAAGTGTCTAATATAAATTTGTTTTCACATGCAGACATGAATGGCAGAAAGATCATAAAAGAATGAGAAATGAGAACTAAATAATAAGGCTTGTAATGTGAACATGGCCACCGTTGAAAGATGGAAAACTCACCAACAACAGAACGCCTCATGGCTAGACGTATGATACTATGTAACTAACATTAGCTATCTAAAACAAACTAAAATATTTATTGGATTTAGTTTTCACAAAAGTAACATTATACCTTTTACAATGTGATACCTATTTCCCTAACTAACTAACTAACTAACTAACTAACTAACAGCCCAAAGTTAACGTTAGCTACCTCACCAAACCTAGCATAACTTTTTTTGTATTAACTAACTTAGCTAATGTTTGCTAGTTACAGGTTGGCGTTTTGGCTAATGTTAGTTAATGTTAGCCAGCTGATGATAGACCTAATTTACTAGCTTTAACAGGTTAAATAATTACCATTTAGCTCACTAACTGTATTTACACAACAGTGCTGTTGAATTCGAATCTGATTGGATAGGGGGTGTTGATTAATTTTCTATAACGTCAGCTTTGACAGTAGTTGCGACTGCAAGGCAGATCACAGGTTTATATGAATGCACTCAATCTAATATGTTATCATTTCTGTAGTAGCTGCTAATTAACAGGGACTTGTAAGGCAGATGCTCCAAGTAATATAAACCTGATAATAAATAGATTTAAAAATTGGGTTTAGAAATTGGAGAGACAGTTTAAAGGATGTTTAGCAAGGGCCTCTAATATAAAAACATGTTGTCACTGAACAAAGAAAAACATCTAATCGTTGATATTCCTATAATAGCTTGCCCCATCATGTTTACTCCTTATTTAGTTAACCAACTGTATATAAGTTAAATAAAAAAAACAAAGGAGTAAACATTTTGAGGATTGCATCTAATATTGCTATTGTGTACTTGTAATTAACAGGTCAATAACTGTAACATGAAAAATGATGGGACCACGGAAAACATTTTATCAAATTTGATTGATTCATTCATCTTAGTAACTACTTTATCCTGGTCGCTGTGATCCTGGCATGAGGCAGGAATACACCCTGGCTGGGACACAAGTCTATCGCAGGGCATCTCATTTACACTCATAGGGGCAATCGCGGCATGTTTTTGGGAGGCGGGAGGAAACCAGAGAACCCGGAGGAACATGCAAAACTCCACACAGGAGCTCAGGGTCAATAGCTGCGAGCTATTCATTTATGTAATCAACACACATTTGTACAAAAACATTGATGGCATTTCATTCTTCTGTATTCAAACTTTTCCCAGCGTTCACTCACACCTCAAGCTGGGTACGCCTACTATTACAAGTTACACCCACAACAAATAAGTTAAACATCTGTCAGGATTACAAACCACGCCACTAACAAGGTACGCCCACTTACTCCCACTACAAATAGGTTAAACATCCATCAGGATTACAAACCACACCCTTTACAAGGTATGCCCACTATTACAAGTTATGCCCACAACAAATATGTTAAAAATCCTTCAGGATTACAAACCACGCCCCTACAAGTTACGCCCACAACAAATACGTAAAAAAAATAAGGTTAGGGTTAGGTTAGTCTTAGGGTTAGGATTAGGATTGGGAAGTGGGTATGGGAATGCTGTGTAGTAGGTATGGGAATGCTGTGTAGTATGATTTGCTAGTAGGCGTTACTTGTAATGGGAATTGTATATAGTCTTGCAGGATGCAGACAGACCCTTCTCTTTTGACCAAGCTCAGGCTCTCATTTATTTATTTATTTATTTGCTTGTTTGTTTGCCCAGTATGAGGAGGCATTAATCTGTAGGGCTGTAGGACCCTGAGAGCTTTCCGCCGCCGCTCCAGGCCTGCAGGTGTCGCTCTCTCTTAGTATCACTAAACAAACCCGAGCAAAAACTAACGCAGAGGATGGCGCGGGAGTTTAGGGATCATGCCTGAGTCGATGGTACACAACAACAAAAAAAGCTAAGAAAAAATAAACACGTTAATCGAAGAGACAGTTTAACAAACACATCTGCAATGTAAAGTATTTATCTGTAAGTAAGTGTAAGTGTTATGAGGCATTCCTAGAGCGCGGAAAAGATTTCTAATATCACTGTTTATGTTGTGAATATAAAGCATGTGGACTTGGAGTTGCATGAAAGTGCCAAGAGATAAGTTTAGAGATCATATGAGGTACTGTCGATGTGAAATCCGTATTAAATACGGAATCCGGAACCTAGCCCTGACACTGCGTTTTAGCACCTCATCTTTACACCGTGATAAGAGTTTCTTATCTGCCTGTCCTAGGTAGCTCCGCTGCAGTAGAAGCTGAAGAGCACAGTCAGGGCTATGGATGATTGTACAGCGGGTGACAGGTCGCTTCCGGAATGGATGACGAAAAAACATGACGATGATGTACACTCTCAGGTAGGAGGATAAAACTACTACTGACCTGCTGTTGAAGTTCTTTAACATAGCTAGACGGCTTCTTCGTTGTGTAGTCGTCACAGGCGTTTTCTAAATAAAAATAAGCCAGTAAATAGCTCTATCGTCAGCGTTCACTGCAGTCCAGGTTGCAACGCCTTGGCATGTGTAGTTGTCTTTGTGCTGTTAGTTTTCAGTAAGGTGTTGCGTTTCTATTGGACGAGAGAGTCCCTTATTTGCATACATTTTGTTCCCCAGGTACAGCTCTATGGTCATATTCAAATAAATCCAAAGCACTGTTTATAATCTTGGGTCTACTTCAATTTCTGGTTAAAGTCAAATCTTTCTTTGAAGCTTTTGAAGCTTTTTTTGAAGCCAAATCTTTTTTTTTTTGAAGCTCACTAGGTTTATCCCCTTTTACCTTCAGTCATCACCCCACTAAAGAGATTTGTGGTCTCTTTAAATCTACCATCTTTGTGTAGCGTATGAACAATCACAAGTTATAAAAAGTTTGACTTTTTTACTTTGTTTTAGGAACAAACATCCACGTTGAGCAGTGCATACGGTAATACTGGCTGTCTTTAAAGCTGTCAAGTTACAATGTTGTGAAATTTCAACAGATAATAGCCTACTGTTAAAAACATTATCATCAACAACAACAAAACCTTTTCCTGTTTTATGATCATTTATCCCCGACGACTGACTGAGGAGCGTGGATAAACCTCATTACAGCTTCAGCCTTGTTATCATGTCTCGCATTGTTTTTATCCAGGTCGTACATCATTTCTGATGTTCATGGCCAAAGCAAGACTCTGTGGCATCTGCTTAGTTTATTTGCATAGGTTTTAGTCTGGAAAGTCAATATGACCCAACGTCTGCCGGTAGGGAAAACTATTGGCATGCTTCCACATTTAAGGTTTAGCATCTATCTCTCTTATTTGAATGTTGCTGACAAATTTGCCTGTCGTGGTACAGAAAACTGCCCCTGTGGCTTATATGTTGGAAAAGTTGTATGTGCTGAATCATTTTTTTTTTTTTTACTGACATGTTATTTTATCTCTTATAGGTCAGAGTGCAATTATTATTGCCCTGATATCATACAGTTTGGTGTGTTGGTGATAAGCTGCCAGATAACATCCAGGGCAAAGCCTTGTGGTGTTTTTGTGGTAAAGAATGGTTAAAAAATGACAAACAAATGATTTAGATACACCTTAACCTATACGGGTACATATATCCAGGTTTACTTAGCACCCCTGCACTCAAGACTTCTTAATTATAACTTGTTAACTCAATACATTTTTGAAGAATATTTAAAAACAGGCAAAATTACCTTAAACGTGCCGTGCTGGGAATCACGCAGCTTTTTAGATTTTTTTTTCCCGGGTAAAACAGGTACAGCGATAGTTCAAGGTGAAGAGACAAAATGTTTAAAAAACATCAAGATCCTGTTATAGGAATCGGAATTAGTTTGAATAATGCTGTCATTATTCTAGCAGTGAGCTGTAGTTCCATTCACTGGTGGAGTTCTGATGCAGAAGCAGTAAAGCAGAATGGGAAAAGCTGTACGATCAGCTGTACTGTTTTAGGTCTAAGGACTGAATAAGGGGAAATCAAAGATTTATTTATGCACGTTATCTAGTTTTTGTGTACATTATGTGTTGGTTTTGGGTTTTCAGTGTAGTGCTTCTTCTGGTATTTTAGAATATCTGTGAAATGTTTCAGTAGGAAATGAAGATAGATATAATAACAGATATAGTAGTGGCAGGGAGCAATGCCACCTCACAGCTCAAGGTTCCTCGGCTCAGGTGGATTGGCCACACTAAATTGCCCCTAGGTGTGTGAATGTGTGTGTGCGCGCCCGGTGCCCTGACGTGAACTGGTGTCCCATCCTGGATGTACTCCGTCTTAAAACCCAGTGTTTCCGGGAGAGGCTCTGGATCCACCGCAACCCTAATAACGCAATCACTGAAGATGAATGAATTTATGCGTGCATAAATATATTCACATATTATGTTAAATGCAAGGCTTCTTCTATTATTTCATAGTTTTCATAGTTTCAATGGATTTCACATTACTTTCTGGACTGTATACACACAATAATAACTGCACTTTGGTAATAACAGTAGATGTAGTAAAAATTAAGTGTCGTACACAAAATATACAAAGTTGAAGTGACTTTATGGCCAAGTGTGGTGACCCATACTCAGAATTTGTGCTCTGCATTTAACCCATCCAAGTGCACACACACAGTAGTGAA
>CM074961.1:13642316-13656117 GCA_037577455.1 Pangasius macronema
TGCAGAAGATAGGGATAGGTGGAGAGTGATGATTCACTGTGGCGACCCCTGAAGGGAAAAGCCGAAAGAAGAAGAAATAGTCATTGATTTCCAAATCTGCCATCTCAAATAAGCTTCTGTGTGTTCTGCTTACAGCTTGCAAAATAAGCTTTTTGTTATGTCTCCAGCTGAATCTCTTAATCCATTCTTTATTTTTTTTAATAGTGTGCTGAGGAAATGGAGAAACTGAATGACAGTTTTGAAAAGCAGCCTAATGAAGTGGAGGAAACTGCTGCTGATGAAGATGAGGTTGTTGAAGAGGATGAAGCAGAAGGATTTGGTAAATTATCTAGTTCAGGCTTTTTATTTGCATATACACACATTTTGTCAGTTGAAGAAAAAATGCTGAATCGTGAAGGTATTCTTGGAATACCAATAAAGCATGACAGGGCATGCTGTTATACGAAAATAATCACCACCATGAACATGATTATTTTCCTATAAATTCTTTATTACAAGAATTCTTTATTACATTCTTTATTACAAGTGCACAAATATATATATATATATATAACTAAAGAGTATGAGCTGTTCTCAATATATATATATATATATATATATATATATATATATATAATACCAATAGTAGTAATAATAAAAAATAGATGATATAATTATTCAGCATTCCCCAGATAAGACGGCAAAGGAGACCAGATTCTTGCAAATTCCTCAGAGTTATGATGAAGGTCATATGTAAGTTTTTCCAGTGGTAGCCAGTGGGCAATCTGATTTAACAACATCCTGATGGAGGGGACTTTGGTTTAAACCATAATAACAGAATACATTTTTTTAACAAAGTAAGTAGAATGGTAAAAAGCCATTGGTGTTAGTGTCTGAGGAAACATTACCAGAATTTAAAAGATACACGATTGCAAACATTGCAGATTTTTTGTTGATTATTTTTTGTGTGGTAAAATGAATCTCCTTCCAGTAAGCTTGTACACGTTGTACTTTTTTTTTTCATATGTTTATAGTTACATTTAATGTAGTGGAAGTTCGTAGAAAGAGTCGAACCCTCACCATTTGTCTCTCTCTTGAAGTCATTAAGACAAACAAAGCCCAGAGTCCTCCGTCCTGAAGACTTTCCCATGTTGTGAAATGCTGACACTGGAGACTCCTTCCAAAAATGCCAAAAAAAAAAAAAAAGTGAAGCATTTATTATGAGTCCCTATATATATCGTTGGTATAGAAATGATAGCGCATGATGAACAAGCACATCAGCGTAAACATACGATTTGGCTTGCAGCTGGCTCTTCTGTCAAATCTGCTGTTATAGAAAATTAATCATCACTTTCTGACCAATCAGAATTGAGAATTTGACAATGATGTAGTACAAATGCAAATCGGTGGCTTGTAGCCGAATATAAAGAGGTACAGCAGACATGTTTATGTGGTAACGTGACTTAATCTTAGACTAAGTAACCTGCTCGAAAGCTCAGATTTCCAAAGAAGTCAGTGGTTCATTGGCATTTGCATGATCTGTATGCAGGATGTGACATGAGCATGTGAGTAAATCCTGTATGCGTCCTATTCATGGTGTTGGGGAAGATGAGTACATACAGGACAGGAGTCCTTAGAAACTAAATTAGGAACAATAGTAAATGCATGTTTTTGCTTAAGAGTATTGAGCTCTCATTTTTTTTTATTGAATTTTTCCTCAATGAGTTTCCTGTTAAAACATTACATTATACATAAAATGTATGTAATGGTACTTAGGAGATAAGAAATAAAATGGCATTTTGTGTGAATAACATCATGTTCTATTATATGAAGTGTGCAGTAACACGGATAATGAGTTTGTCATGACATTTCTCACAGCTGTTGTTGTCCTTTCTGTCAACTGTTCTTATTTTTTCCTCCACATGTAGACGCAAATCTTCCCCAGCCAACTCCTGAGCAGATTAAATGCCTGAAAATGTATTTTGGACATCACAGTTTTAAACCGTATGTCTGCACCTACTCATTTTTATTCTGTGTTTTCTTGAAGCTTTCCTCATTTTCAACCATATTATGTATTTTACTAAATAACCCAGAGCTTTCACTTGTCCAGGTTGACAGGAATTTATATATTTTTGTATTTTTTTTTATTGTGAAAGTGTATTAAAGGCTGTGCATGCACTTTACCACTGCAGGTTTCATACAACTTATGCAGAAGCTAAGTCTAATTTAGCACATGACACTTGTCTGCAGGGTACAATGGAAAGTGATTCAGTCCGTGCTTGAGCAGAGGAGGGATAACCTTGTTGTCATGGCAACTGGTGAGGGATTTTCCTTTTCCGGGAAGGGTGATGAATTTTTGAGATATATTTAAACCTCTTACTGTGTGCTAGTGGACGTCTAATTAGCCAATTCATAGGAATGGCCTTGAAAATCTAATTTTCGACCAGTTTATTATTAGTATTCTTTTGCTAGCTTATAGATATCATGTTTTCTAAATAATGTGCATTGCATGCAGGCCTCCCAGCACAGTCATTTTAATTTATGTAATGCCTGAAGATAAACATTTCAGTTGGGAATCTGTAATACAGGGCAGATTAAAAGTGCAGTCAGTAAGGTTTAAAAAATTTTTTCTAGATCTGTAATAATCATTAAATTTCAAATATACTTTAGAAAAACAAAGCTGTGATTCACAATATTTCATTGCAATGGATCTGGGTAGTTTCCTTATTTCAGGCTTCTGTTTACTTTTATGTTTCTGACCCAGAAATGAGCGCCAACTCCACTAGAACAGACCCACTGACCCTTTTATGTTACAAACTGACCCTTTAATAGTTTCAGCATGTTGGTGGGGTGAAAGGGAAACCTTGTGCGTTTGCAGTTTGGCTAGGATGTAGAGGGCTCTAAAAATTACAGACTGCCCCTTTAAATGCTAAAAAAAAAATTCTGTGGTGATGCTCTAAGCCAAGTGCATTTTGTTAAACATCTTATTTACATGATTTTAACTTCATAATGAAAGTTGAAGCTGATTCTTTTCAGATGGGTTTATGATGTTGTCCTTATGATATTTATATGTCTAACACTCTGTGCAGGTTATGGAAAGAGCTTGTGCTTCCAGTTCCCTCCTGTGTACTGTGTGAACATCAGCGTGGTTATCTCCCCTCTGATCGCACTAATGGAGGACCAGGTGCTGCAGCTCCAGTGGGTAACTCTGAGAACTCATTGTAGTGTGAACATTTTCCTGGTTGTATGAGCAGCTTGTTTTGGCCAGCCTATTGAATTTGCATGTTATTCTATATATCCTGAGACACTGGACTCACTTCTCGACATGACAGATAGGCATGAGACAGAATAACGTTGTCTCGAATATCACAGTACAAAATACTGACAAGATGAATTTGAAGCTCATCTTGTGTATCACAGTATTCTACCATTCTGCCACTCCTTACACACTAGGTGGCAGCACCAGAGGTAAAGCAGCAACTTCAGCAGCAGAACATAAAGTTTGTGAGTGAGTAACTGTCTCAAAGCAAGCTTACTCAATAGTCCAAATAGTTAAGATAATCAGAAGGAAGCGTTATGGCACATGTGACAAACACAAGGCTCGTGGGACAAATCTGGCCCACAGCCTCATTTCATTTGGCCTACATGAACTTGGAGATACCGAAACGGCCAATAGTACACTTCCTGTCAACATTTTCTCGTCTGTACAATTAACTCAGTAAGTGTGAAATGCATTTCAGATGGACGTCAGACAGCAGTAGGAGCAGTGACAAAACAGATTTGTTGTTTAGCCTAATCATTTAAGGCACAATCTACCATCAAACATTCTTTCCGTATTAATAACGCTGCCATGAAATACATGTATGACACTGAAAAAGTTTCAAATAACATGTTAATAATAGGGGGAAATGAAACCTTATATTATAAATCCTGATCTACTTTTTTTTTTTGATGTCATTTGTGTCAATGTCATCCCGTGTCAACATTCTCTTGTGAAGCCTGTGCATTGTCTCATGCCTAACATGTGATCTTCAGTAGTGTCCAAGACTTATATTGTAATGAAATTTTGAGTTGACCTTTTTTTTTCTCAGTTTAAGCTTCTTACATCAACATGTGGGTCTATTTTCACTTTGCTTAATGGTTTCATTACCCACAATGCCATTTGACTGCCTGCTGATAGGGGTGCAGTGGGATTTCATCTTAGCTTCATCTCTACAATTAACCCTTGTGTGGTCTTAACATTATGTCTACTTCCTTTGTCCTAAGGGTCAAAAATGACCCGCCTTCACTAAACCCCTCAAAATAAAGAGGCTTCATTGGATTTTAAACCCCAATTCATCAGAAACTTTGTGAATATCTGGGTTTTCCCTCTTCACACTGCTTCTCGGCTGGTAAACATAGTAGCGAGTCATTTTTGACCCCTAAGACAACACAAGGATTAAGAGACATACGACATACTAATACCACTTTCAACACCATAATGCATCTCATCTCATAGATCGCTTAACTAGCTAGTCTGTGCCATAATTCATCGTAACTGCGTTGTATAGTTGCACTGCATTCTGGAATTGTTGTCTCCACTACTTCTACACTGGACTTCTCATTAATACAACATTGCATGTCACTAAAAATGATGAGTGAGAAAATAAACTCTTGGTCTTTGTTTTTCAGAACTAATAGCAAAACCTGACTGTTATTTATTCATTGTTTGAGGTTGTTGAAAATGTCCCATCAAATGCTACATCAAGCTCAACAGATAACCGGTAGCTTCTCACAGGAATAGCGATCAACAAATTAGCACAGGAATTATTAAGCGCATCACAAGTATTTCTATATAAACATATTTAATGTGTTTCAGGGTGGAGCTCTCCTTTAAACTATGCCATCTATAACAGGCATTGAGGGTATGGTTAGATTTACTCTTGTAGGTTTCCATTAATACAAACATGGCGGTTTCATAGATACCGTATAGTTTTATACCTGCATTTTTCTCTATTCATAATGGATTGTAGTGCACGTGTGAGGATTAATTATGTATATAACAGTTGAAAACATGTTTCTGTATGAAATGAGAAGTGCTTAAGCAATTCTCTTGTCAATCTCTTGTTCTTAGAGTTCAAGCTCTGTAATAAAAAGTGAAGTATTCTTTATATCTTTGTGCATTCCAGGATGTCCAACATCCCTGCTTGTTTCCTTGGATCAGCCCAGACCCATAATGTATTTGCTGGCTTACAGAAGTAGGGTGACATATGCTGTGATCTGATCTAAATATTAAAAGTGTTGTGCTTTTACTTTACTTATAAGTGTTTGTTTTGTTTTGTGTGTGACCTCTAGGGGCCACTTCAGAGTCGTATACATGACACCAGAATTCTGCTCAGTAAACATACCTCTGCTTGAACAGCTGAATAAATCAATTGGTAAGCAAACACGGGCTTTTTGAAAAGGCTGACCTTGTTTTCCAGGTGATGTGAATCTGGAGGAGGCCGTGGCATATGAGAAAGCTGCTTCAGACATGAGCCAGTCATTTTCTTCCACCGAGGTGCAATGAGGCGGGATTGACTGCCTACCTCATTTGCAATTGTTTTTTTTTGTTTGTTTTTTTTTGGATGTCTTGGTGGCTGGGACTTCTGAGACTAATGAAATATATCCTAACCTGACTAGCATGTGGTTCTTTTACCAAATATTGGCATCATTTGAGAATCCTCGTGAGTTTTCTATTCAACTAATAGACTTATGGACATCTGGTGTCTTTTTAGGTCTTTGTCTGATTGCAGTAGATGAAGCCCATTGTATTTCTCAGTGGGGGCATGATTTTAGAAGTGCTTATCGAGACCTTGGCAAATTAAAAAGAAGCCTTCCAAATGTAAGTTACATTCACGTAGTAATTCTGTAAAACATCCTACTTGGTTTAATTAACACATTTATTCCACTATTACATAGGTTCCCATTGTGGCACTCACGGCCACTGCAAGCCCCTCTATTCGGGACGACATAGTGAAGAGCCTCCACTTGGTGAACCCTCTCGTCACTTGCACCTCATTCGACAGGCCCAACCTCTATCTGGATGTGAACCGCAAATCTGGCGACATCATCCAAGACCTCAAGTCGTTCCTGGTGAAGAAGCAAGGGTGTGCCATTGCCTTGTTTATAAACCATTTGGTTAATGCTGATTTCTTAGGAAGGGCAGCTGGTAGCATCTTTGCTGGTTTCTTAGAAAGGACTGCTGGTAATATCTTTTGTTTGTGGAAATGTTATTTTAGGGGTGATTATGAATTCGAGGGCTCAGCCATTGTGTACTGCCCATCTAAGAAGGAAGCAGAGAGAGTGACGTCTTCTTTATTTAAGCTGGGCATCCGCTGTGGAGTGTACCACGCAGGCCTCGGCATCAAACAGAGGAGAGAGACACAGTATAAGTTCATGAGAGATGAGATACAGGTTTGTCTCTGCTTTAATTTTGCATTCTTTGGTAGAAAAATGCTATTGCAAGCTACTTGCATCATCATGTAACCGCGACATTCACAGTGGAAAGCAACTAAGCAACAGGCGACCGTTCATTTACGTGAGCAACGTGAAGCTGCAGTTTAAGCAGCAGTGGCAAGAGACAAAGCAACATTTGAATTTAGACTTTGTCAGTTCTATTAAAATTAGGTAAGACAGGCTAAAGCAACAAATCCAAATGACTGGCTGGAATCATCAGCAGAAATCAGTGGTTTTTCCAGTGCTGACTCAAAGCACTTCAACCATCAGATTATAGAGTGTTTTCAGTTGTCTCAGTAAAGTTAATTAAAAGTAAAATAAATATTTTCTTAGCATATTCTTCTTTTCTGGAGGAAATAATGTTTGTAGTAGCAGGCGGTATGATGGTTGATCCAATATGCTTGTTGTAAGGTAGGGATTTTGTCTACACTGTTTTACTGGTATGTGAGAAAACACTGTAAAACACTCAATCCACACAGAATACAATGCGACGGAGCTGAAAACTAAAGATGTAAAATAAAGTGAATGTGATTTTCTATTGTGGTGTATTTTGTTATGAATGCTGGTTGTAAATATGGTCCTTGTGGCATTAGAGGGACTTCCTGTTATATGGATAGTATGGTGAATTTAAATGAGACCATAATATAAATGTTTGGTTATACCACCCGCTAAAACCTCTAGCTAACCCTGTGAGACTGATAATTAACTCATTCATTTTTACATTATTTTTGTGCTGTTCCTAGTGTGTGGTGGCTACTGTAGCTTTTGGAATGGGCATTAACAAGCCTGATATTAGAAAGGTCATTCATTATGGAGCGCCAAAAGAGATGGAGTCTTACTACCAGGAGATCGGACGAGCAGGCAGAGACGGACTGCCCAGTGCCTGCCATGTCCTCTGGACACCTAGCGACATGGCACTCAACAGGTGACTCTTTTCTAATGCTAATCATTCTCTAGAGTCCTTTTTTCTTGCAAGGCTTACCAACATAAGCACCATTTCAAGAATCAGTGTGTGCTAAAGTTAGCATTTTGTCTAATCCAATGCATCTCAAGACTAAGACATAGTTTTCCCATTTACCCAGGTTCCTTCTCAACCAGACGAAGTGTGACCGATTCAGGGGCTACAAAATGGAAATGATGGCCAAGATGGAGAAATATTTGAATTCCACTAAGTGCAGGAGGAAGTAGGTTGACTGTGTACCTGGAAATTTTCTTATGTGTTTACATATGAAAATACGCTGGCTTGACAACCCTGTCTTTGTATTGTTCCTATAATAGAACTTTTTTTTTTTTTTTTTAAACATTCACCGTGTCCAACACTCCTTTTAGCAACAGTCCTTTTATTGTACTTTTCTAGAATAGTATGCTCCTGTATTTATATATCTATAAACAATATTATCACTATCATTATTCAATTGTTTTAAACCAGATTTCACTTTTGATGCTAATATGCATTTAGAATAAATGCTGTTAATTAGTTTATTCATTTAAAAAGCTTTTTGTAGCAGAAGCTTGTTCTGAGATAAAGCATAGCCAATGTTTGTAAGACAATGTCTGTAATCTTTTGGTATGTTTTATTTCAAATATTCATATCAAAATAACCTTTTGCAGGTTAATCTTGTCACATTTTGAAGATAAGCAACTCAGAAAAGTCACTTCAGGTATACTGGGGACCGGCAAGTGTTGCGACAACTGCAAATCTGGGTATGTGTCAGCAGCATGTGAAATGCAATAATAATGGATGATGATAATACATTATTTGATAATAGCAAAGTGACAAATAATTCAGTTATCTTCACTATAACCATTACCAGCATGTATTTGATAGTTTCTGATCAGTTTTCTCTCTTGATACTCATCCAATTGCCTGTAATCTCTTAAAGCTATTTTCCCTTTTTCTCTCTCAATAATCGCCCACTCTCTTAAAATCATCATGCCATTTTCCCATTCTCATTTTTCCCTCTCTATAATCATCCACTCTACAATCATCCAGTCACTTACTGTATATGTCAGTGTTTTGTGTGTTCTTTCTGGGCATCATCTGAAATTCTTCTGACAGCTCCATGAATGAATTGAACGCCTAGAGTCTGATACGTCTGGTGTTTGCTAACCTGGTAGTCTGTTCCTAATAATAAAAGAAGACTATTAAAATATCGAATAATAACCAGGCAGTTTTCACCAATATGTTACTGTGCATAGCGATATGTTCAAATACCCTATTCAATTCATGTCTTTTGTTTGCTACAATTTACACGTTATTGTACATAATCACTTTTGGAATAAGCAGTTGTGTGTAGGTTATTGGTTATTCCAGGGAAATTCTGATGAATATGCCACATTGCACACTAAAGATATGCAATGTATTGTTCCTGCCAAAATATGCGCGTGGTTATTGCAGTGTACAGTACTGCTAACTATCAATTTTCACAGAACAATTACACAAGTAAAGTAATCACAGGATTCAAGCAATGGGTTTACAGCTTCTGAGATTACAAATGCTAAGAACAAAATGCAAACGTAAGATCTGCGTATGTTATACAAGGAAGAATATTGCATTCGTCTTAACTCTGAAGTAGGAAGTATGAACTCCGAATGATGTAATTCTTAAGCTCAGCTACAAGCTAGTTCAAGCTACAAAGAACATGGAGGCCTCCACGAACGTGTGTTTTGTTGGCAGCAAGTTAGCTAGGTGATATTAGTGATCGTGAGTTTATGATGTATTTGCTTTCTCAAAACGGAGAACTGTAAGGTCAGTGTTATAGATTTAAAAAATAATGTGTCTAATGATTGAGCTAAAGTAAATACTGCTAAAAGCATATTTGAAGTAGTGAAGTGATATTTATTTATTGTTGATGGGGTGGGTGGCCATGTTGACATGACGTCATATGTTGAACTCAGGGTTGAGGATATTTTCCTGTCTTTTTGAGCAGGAAATCCAAGTTCAATTGGGCGTTTTCTTTGTTTTAAATATCCTAGTTGGTTATTTGAAATTCAGAGTTACAACCTTTAGGCAATCTTTAGTGTGACGTGACTCAGTATAGATTTTAAAAATACTTTGGGTAGACTTATGATCATAATTATTTGGTTCTGTACTGTGACTTTCTAACATCAATGTCTATGAAGAATTTAGTCAATGTTCTCCTGTAATAGCTGTAATATGTTATTGTGACTTCCTCAGGCACATTAAAAGCCAGAGCCAAGACGGCTCAGAGCAAGATCTTCAGGACTTTGGTGTGTGCGCATTCCAGCTGATGGGTGCAGTGAGTGCAATGGGAGAGAAATTTGGTATCACAGCTCCCATACTGCTTCTGCGTGGCTCAGTAAGGTTCAACACTACAACTACACAGTCATGGCTGGAGGATGCACTACATGCCTCCTTAATGGAATATCTGGTTAAACATATTTTGCAGCTCATTTCATTATTGTGTCCCTCCCTTTGATTCTTGCAGACTGCTCAGAGAGTTCCTGATCGCTTTCGGCAGCACTCTTTGTTCGGCGCGGGTAGGGGTGTGTCTGAAGCCTGGTGGAGGGCTCTTGGCCGTGAGCTCATCAGCGAGAAGTACCTAATGGAGGCCTCCGGTTATAAAATGTTCAGCATGCTCTGTAAACTCACTCCCAAGGTACTGTTGTCTGAAGCACACAGTGTAATTCAAGTGAACACACGACACAATCTGGCAGTGCTGCTTTCACTGAGCAGTAGAAATAAAAACAAGTGTACAGCATGTATTTGGAGTATTTAACGAATACCCGTTCCGATTTATTATAGGATGGTTGAGATCATAAAGATGGTCATGATATGATATATGATATGATATATGATATGGTCACAGGGCAGGACATGGTTAAGCAAAGCCCACGATGAGAAACACAGAACCCTCCTTCTTCAACCTAACAAAGATCTGTGTCCAAGAGTTTGTGTGCCAAAGTAAGTATAAATATCTGCCTGACAGAGTTTACTGTATCACCCGCTAACTCTCTGTCACTGTCTGACTTCAACCCCTGCGTATTCGCATTTTCGTATCTTAACCACATGCTCTCCTCCTCCTTCCTGTCACGCTCTGACTTCGCTCACTCTTTCCCTCGAGCTCTGATTTGTTTGTTCTTCCACTTGCACTCTGCTTTGCTCTCTCTCCTCACCTTATGCTCTGAGATGTTCACTCCTTCTTGCTTGTGTTCTGATGCATTCTCTGATTCACTCATTACTCTTATTTGCTCACTCATTTAGTCACACTGACATGTTCACTCCTGCCCTGAATCTTTGGTCCATTCACTCACGCTCTGATTCATTCACTCATACACTGGTGCATTCACTGAGGGTTTCTCTATTAGGCTTTATTGAACTGGACTCAGATGATAACATCTGAAGGAAGTGGTGAATGTGAGAACAACCATATGCCGCTAAACGAGACATCAAAGCGTGCACGTAGACATGAAATTGAGTTGAGGCATGTGGCGTTATTCTGTTTGAACAGCTGTTTGAAGTTGTGTGGGAGCCCTGTAATACTTCTTGACTTGGTTCCCTCATAGGCTCTTGTCTTGTCAGGTGCTTTTAAAAAGACTCCAGCTGTTCCTCCAGGATTTCTTTCTTTCTTTCTAGTGCATTGGTTGAATGTGTTTAATATGATGAATTAAGTGGTGTCTGTAAAGACGGCTCTAGTTTTACTTTCTAGGTTATGTTGGTGTTTTTAAAATGCAAAGCTCTTTATCATCGGAACACAAGAGAGCATCTGTTCGTGTTTGTGTTCTTGATATTTGTCTTAAGGAAAAAACAAGATCCGAAACCTGTTGTGGTTGGTGTTCAAAGCCAGGCTCTACCAAGCACAGCTCAGGTTAGTGTTGATCAGTGTAGACAGCTAATCCCTACTGACTCATGTATTCTATGATTCACCACTGCAAACCCAATTTTCTGTTTAATACAATACAATATAGGGAAGTGTTTGTGTTCCTAATCATCTTTTACACTTCCTCTGTCTGTTGCAGAGAACAAATTTCAGGTCTCAGGTGGACTCCAGCGCCGTGGTCAAGAATGACGGAACATCACATTATAGGTATAGTGAATTTATGTGGCCAAACACCATTAAGGTTATGCCTCTGTTTAGCTGCTTTATGGTGGGTCATTTAGGTCAGTATGTTTTAATGTTGATTATTCAATTAGTTGTCCAAAAGTTAATGTTATTGCTGCCACTCAGGTCAGTTCCGGGTTTGCTGCCTGCACCCAAAGCCACGCCACAGCCTCCTGCAGTCTCTGCCAGAGAAATGGAGTTACAGGTACTGTTCCTTACCTCTGTCGGTTTTATCTAGGCAAAAAGAAACTATCTAGTCATTTTGTTGACCTTTTAGGGTTAAAACCCCAAAACATGGATTGGATAGTACTTAGAATTTTAATGAAAAGGACAGATGGGACATGTTTAGTATGTAGCACCAAAATTATACTGCCTTCTTAAATAGAGGAAATGGATCATCTCAGTTCATCCTGTCTCTCTGTATGTTGTGATCTACTGAAGGCTGAGCTGTACAGCAGGCTGGTATCTGAGAGGCAGAAGCTAGCCAGCATGAAAGACATCCCTCCTGCCATACTGGCCACCAACAAAATCCTCCTGGACCTGGCCAAGTTAAGGTATATGATGCTAAATAATGCTAAACAGAAGATCAAAATGATTTTTCAATTTCACACACATGACTTGTGGACTTTATTAGGAACTGTGCCACACTACTACTTGGTAGGGCCACACGTTGCTCTCAAAACATCCTCAGTTCTTTGGATGGATTCCACAAGGATTTGGAAACACTTCGACATTCTGGTTCATGTTGACGTGATTGCATCGCATAATTGCTTCCGATTTGTCATCTGCACATTCGTGTCTGTTTGGATTGCAGTATTGAAGTACACTGAAATCATTGTCATGGCAATGAGGCAATGTTTTTTTTTTTTTTAGTGTGAATATTAACTGAAGCTCCTGTATCTGCATAATTTTATGTACGGCTCTGCTGCCACATGATTGGAATGAGTTACTTGATTGTGTGGTGGTGTGTTTTCATTGTGTGTGTGTGTGTGTGTGTGTGTGTGTACCAGGCCCTGCTCAGTAGCCAAGCTGAAGCTGGTGGACGGCGTGTCTGAGGCTAAAGCCGCCATGTTGGCTCCTCTACTCCAGACCATCACAGACTTCTGCCAGATACACAGCCTGCAGGTAAACATCACTGCAAGCCTTATTTATAAGCCTATAAAATATATATTTACGTGATATTCCTATCTGCGTGAGTGCGGTTGTGTGAAATGAAATGGCGAAGTTATGTATTTGCTCATATGAACCTGCTCTCTCTCTCTCTCTCTCTCGTGTTTATAGGAGGCTGTGACTTCCAGCTCTTCTACTTCCTGTGCTGAACAGGCACACAGTGCACAGACAGGAAAAGCCTCACCGCTGCCTCTGTCTGACAGCGTGGCCATGACTCACAGACTTTTCCAGATTGATGGCAAAAGCATGGTAGGGTGCAGGTTATGGACACACTGTGTTGATTCAATCCTAGCCTAATTTGGAGTGCTTTTTCACTTTTGTCTTCTACCAAAAAAATTAATCAGGATATTTTTAGCAACAAATAAAATGTCGTTATATGTGATATGCAAATAATACGGGAATTTAGTTATTAATATGTTTTATGATTTTTAATGAAGTTTCCACAGTTCTGCTTGATGCAGATTTTTATTTATTTATTTTAATGGACACAGAGACTGAATTGTTTTATGCTGGAAAGTTTATGGCTTAGTAGCCTTTCTCAGACTAATATATATTGTTTGGAAGTGCACTACTGTGTATACACTACATAATGCACTCATTTAGAGAGTAGGAAGACATTCCTAAGACATCATCCTAAGCAAGGAAGTAACATACGCAAGAGAGGAAGACTTTTTTTTACTATCAGAACAAAGTTTTTTGCTGAACTTTTATGCTTCGGTAAAGACTACTCGCTGATAGATTTTTTTGGTAACCATATGACAACTTAAATCTTTACTGTTGGTATGATATCATTTCTGTGTGTGAAACAGCCGCGTGACTGACAGAAGAATTTGACATTGTGCATCTGCTCTTTTTCTGTGCAGAGACAAGTAGCTGATGCTCGTAGCTTGCCCATGGCAGTGGTGGAATCTCATCTGCTACAGGCTCAGAAGGCCGGCCAGCCTCTGGACACTGAGCGAGCCGGCCTGTCTTCATCTGTATTCAACACCATCACACGCATCCTCTCCTCTCCTCCTCTCAGCTCGGGTAACGCAGAGATCTAATGCTTATATTTAGAAAATGTCTGTTATACCAGAAATCATATAGCCATACACTCCTGGGCAAAAAAATAG
>CM074961.1:13656217-13683480 GCA_037577455.1 Pangasius macronema
CATTTGCTTAATTCCTGCTCATTTTCTAACCAATGATTTATTGTTAAGACCATTAAAAGCTCCATATTTGCCATTTTGGGCTTGGCCCTTTTTTTGCCCAGGAGTCTACAGTGTAAATATATGTTTTGTGCTGACTTTGGTGTGAAAATGAAAGTCCTTCCTCTTTCTTTTCTGGCTGTGTTTCAGATCTCAGTGACTTTAAGAACATTCGTGCTGTGGTGCTAGAGGACATCAGCACTTTTCTCCTCAGGCTGTGTGTTGCTAAGCTACAGAATGAAGGCTTTCCAAAGCCAGAGCCTGTCAGTCTGCCATCGGAACAGCACCAGATCACCTGGATAGAGCCTCAGGTTAGTGCTGGTGCAAATGCTAATCAAGTTATGAGCTCAGTGGGTCCAGAAACATTTACTAATTAACCATGTTAGCACTGCATTGAATTGTTTTTTTTTTAGCATGTCAGAATCCAGTCTGTTCAATTCTAAAGAGTCTACAGCAGAGGGCAGCAGAGTGCTGTCTGCTTAGTGTCTTGCACCTCTTTCACCTCAAGGAGTAAGGCCGTAAGGTTACAAAAGGACAAGTCTTCAGCAGAAAACAGTAGTAGCAGCCATCTTAAATCTGTATCCCTTCTTCCTCAGATATAATTCTGTAATTATGTATAACTTAATATAGTTCCAGATTGATTTGTACTTTTAATAGAAATTTATTTATAAATGGCATTACCGAGACAAGTGATGTGTTCTGAGGCAAATAAGTGGTGATTTAGACATGCAGTTGTGAAACGCAGTGCTAAATCAGAGGCTATAAACTTCCCTTACTTTTTAGCTTTGGGGCTCCAGGGCAAAAGTAAAGATTTGACTATTCCAGAGGTGCCAGCATCTGTGGTCTAGCCATAGCCCCCTTGCTACGGTGATACGGGAGAACTGCAAAGTATGCTTTTCTGCTTATTTAGCAAAAGCAGCTAATAAAACTTGCCTGGTGGAAAGCCAGTTAACTAAAGGAAAAGATGTGGGAAGTGAAAGAGACAGTTACTTTCTCTGTGTAGGTGAACTTTGACCTGTGAATTTGCGAACCTCTGTCTTGTGCGCCAATAGAAAACAAAAAGGCGGGACTGTGGTGTCTTTTGTCAGTAAAATATGGTTAAGCCGGTAATTATTGTGTAGCGTTCACGCCAGACCTTTGCCTTGCTGTTTTCTTACTGTTCTTATTGTCAAGAAAAGAAACAACAAGCCAACAAATACGTTAGGGAATTTGTGGTAGAATCCTGTCCCCCGACCCCCCCCACCTTGTTGGCAGCTTTGTCACTGTTGCTGTCTTTCATTACTTCTGAGGTCACTTGTGTTAAAACTCTGGAGGAATGTGACCATTATATGTTGATTGAATGTACCCAGATTTCTATTGCTGTGTTGTTTAAATGCAAACTTTAGAACAAAAAGCCTATAACGTTTGCTCCACTGACCCCAGTGCAGTCTTGCAGGAAATGAGTCTTGCATGCACAGTGCTTTAAGAATGCTGTGTGTTTGGGCTCTTGTTATCTCTATACATTGGTACCTCTTAAAACCTTCTAATTCTCTCTACTCCCCATCTTTTCCTCCATAGACTGTAGACGAAGGGAGGAAGGTGAGACTAAAGACGTCGGGACATTTCCACAAAGGTGCTGGGAGTGTTCATAGCACCGAAAACATTTTTGATTTGGAATGAAATGCTCATGTGGTGCAATCATTTTTGACAGGCCAAAGTTCCTCTGTATACAATCTATATAAACACTGATTCTATGAATAAAACAGTAAAAGTATAAATAATAACGAGAAATCTAATGGGTTTTAAAAGGAAAGTAATACTTCATTAAGAAGAGAAGAAAGTGAGTCCTTTTCGAACAGGTCCGTCTACCACGACCTTTTCGGCAGTGAAGTCCCCTCCAAACGCACCAGCTGGAGTCAGAGAAGGACAATATGGACATGAGCGATGATGAACTCTTTAGTGAACTTCCCATGCCTGAGGTATCATCCTTTCCTTCATCTGTTTTTTTCTTTTTGCCATTCATTCATTAGTCTGTCAGTCACTAATCTGTGCAATCATTCAGCCATTGGCAGTTTAAAGCAGATAAATAAACAAAGAACATGTTTGTGTTTATAAACCCAAAGTTCTAGACAAATCTGTGATTTTACGATATCAGTCATAACATTTCCACACTTTTCTCATTTTAACGTTCCCATTTTGTATTTTTTTTTCCACACTTGTGGTGTACCGTTTCTCCTATTTCTCCTCTAGTATATGCAGTGGCATGTGAATAACATACATACCTACATACATGCATAACATTTATGACATTAACAACATTAACCCATTTTGCCAAAAAATTAGAAGCTTATCAGATTTTAGTGCTACATGTTCCTCATTGTGCCTCATCAGGAATAAATATTCATCTGGTTTTTATTTCATCTTAATTGGATGTCATGAACCATGTGGAGTTCTGAGCTGTATAGACCCCTGAATGAAACATCTCTGTGACATCAGCCATACCTTTTGGTTGCTCAATTGGAAAAATTTTCATAAACACATTCATTTTATCCCATACTATCCAATCAGACACCTTTCGTTCGGTTGTCGACTACCGACACTAACGTACATTAATCCTCCCAATTAACCAGGCTCCACTAAGCAGAAACGTCACGTTGTTTCATCTCTACTAAGTAGCTAGCTATCATATCACTGAACTAACATTTAACAGGATTAACTTTCTACTTAGTGAAAATGCCTAATTTATATTGCTTTAAAAAACCTACATATCTACATCAAGAAACAAACTATTTAACAGGTCATAGGTTAGATAGTTAGGTCACGTTCTAACTGACATGTTGCCTATAATGGACATCTTTAGCTAGCTAACTTTGTTTATGATGATGTAATTGGAAAACATTATGTCATGCCCACAAACAACAAATTTGTAAGCATCAAGAGTCTCTCTCTGTCTTTCTGCATCCAGGTTGTGCACGCATCTCTCTCTGTCTCTCTCTCTCTCTCTCTTTTTTTTTTTTAAAATAAATAAAACAAACACCAAAGGGGTCATATCATTTAGTCAGAGATAGTGTGCGACACAAATCCTACGTCCCGGCTGGTCGTCTCGACGAGTCACATTACATCTAGATGCCAGGCCATCTAAAAGCAGCGGAATTGAACTGGCTTCCTGGAACCAGGAGAACCTGGACAGAGACACTCAGGACCTGTTTAGTGATTCACCAGTTAAGGTATTCCTCAAAATGCACGAAACATTAGTTATCCTTTCACCTCTACATAACACTGTTATACTTCTGCATACATAAAGCTCAGTATCGGCCACAAACGAGTTACATTTTTTTGTAATAAATTGTAAACATTGTATGTATAATTAATAGAAGGATTAATAGACCCTTCCATCTGGTAGTATACAGAACTAAAGTTACATCTCCCAGCCTGCTACACCACTCAAATGGAAACAATACCCAGTTGGACAAGCAGGAAGAACTTTGCAGTGTTCGACTGTACAAGTACAAACCTGCCAAATAATAGATTGTTAATTCTCTGATAAATCTGAATGATAGGATTTAGTGTCTTCCGAAATACAATGGTCAAATCGAAGATCCCGGATTTCTTTTATCAGAACACTGACACTGATGCAGTCGATTGCCCGTGATTAGCTCTGCCCACTTAACATCTGAAAGGGGGGAAATTCTGGCAAAGAATATTATACATGGAATGGTAGAACCATGTATTATTCATACTTTACTGTATACATCTCACATAAAATTACATATTAAACTAATTGGAGAGCAGTCATGGATTTTATGGTTCCCTGGGATCTTTCACATATGCAGCATTTAGTCCATTTGAATCTAATCTTGGTGTGGTTCACTTGAGCAGGTGAGTACACAGCAGTCATACTCGGGTACGGACCAAAACAACCGATCCATAAGCATCTGAGCAGTGTAGCCTCTGTTCAGGAACTCTGGCATAGTTCAGTTGTAGTGACAAAGTGATTTAACCCTGATTTGAGTTCCTTTAGAAATTGAACTCAACAGGCCTTGTGTTTTTGGGTCACAGGTAATTTTATTTATGGATGTATTTATTTATGTCTGTATTTATTTATTTAACTATTAGGCATAAGCTGCTAAATCGAGCAGCAAATGCAAACTGAATCAAAGGACAGAGTGGTAGTGGTGCAGAAATGTAATGCGTTCTGACTATTTAGAATGACAAACATAAAGCAAAAATAAATCTGGATGCAATACGCATAATGCTTTAAAGTAGTAATTTAGTGTCAGCTCAGTGTTTCCCATGCTCAGACAATTTCTGTGATTTCTGTCCACACTTGGCTTGCTTTGATTGCGTTTTTCCATCACTGTATTTATAACCAATGAATGGCAGTTTTACGAAGACATTTTCAGCCCTATACTCCCCTCAACCTACATTTTTGGGGTTACTTCCAAATCAAATATCAAACAAACTAAATGTATTAATTTTCGGTTTGATTAGGACTCTCCAGACGGGTTGATAGGTGTGAAAGTGACCTAATGGACATGTTTTTTTTTTACAGTCATTAATCACTGGTGTACTTTTTAGTCTGAGTAAACACATCATCCAACATGGAGAGGACTGTAGGTTTGTGATAGTCATGCCTGTTGCATTGCATCCAAAGCCTTCTTTGAGCTTACAGCACTGCCGAGTGACTCAGTGTTCTCTGAGCAACCTCTTTCTTGTTTTGCGTGTATATGCAAATACAGACTTGCATAGACTGGAACCTAAACCTGAATCTCTGCTGTAGCTATGAGATCTAATTAGAAGCTCTACTACTTTGGTTTTGGTGTTGGTTTCATGATTTCAGTGACCTTTTCCATGTCCTCTCCTCTAAAGGACAGCTTTAAAACAGGTGTGTGAATATAAAATAGCGGTTGAGCTAATGTCGGTCTAATGGGCGTGCAGCGTGAAGTGCTTTGTTTATTTGCGACCGTGGCCTCTGGGACCTGACCTCTGCCCCGAGGCTAATGACACGCGACAGGATCGATCGGGCCGTCACGACCACCTCTAACAAGATGAGTGCAGTGGTGTAGCTTACCTCAGGGGGTGTGGCTTAGCTTCTGTCTGACCCCTGACTGCCCTGTGTGTGTGTGTGTGTGTGTGTGTGTGTGTGTGTGTGTGTGTGTGTCACGCCACATCTGGGGTTTCATCCCCTCCTGCCGTAAATTTCCCGTCTAGTCCAGAGCTCCTTGCTAGACGTAAAAGTAGAGCTATTGTCATGGGACAAAAGTGGAGCTTTCTTTGTGTTGGTTCTTCCTGTTCTCTTATTTCTAGCTGAAAGTCACAATAAGCTATAAAATAAAACAGATGGAGAATGGCACCTATTTTTTCATTTGAATACTAGCTGCTGATTGATAACTAACTGTACATACCATATAACAAAATAACAAATTTTTAAACATTAAAAAAAATTAAGATTAAATCCAAATTTTTTCCTCACTACTCATTAAACCCATTCTCATGCCAGCACAAACAGCATCTATTATTATTCAAAATGTTCTTAACTAGCCACAATATATCTTGACCTGGACATTTATGGTGATATAAGCAGGTTTTAGAGGCCATTCATCAACGTTCTTTTGTGCTGCATTTGACACAAATCTATGGATCAATACGTGAGCATGAGGGTTCGTTTCTAAATAGATAAACTCCTCAATCTGCTGCATCCTGTCTGGAGCGGCGCACCGCTCCGGTAATTCTAATTCTGATAGCGGTAATTTCTCTCTCCTTTTAGTACTCCCGGTCTTCTGTTACTTTACGGTAGAGACAGATAAATAAGTGGTTTATATGAAATTATGTTGGATGGTAAATGTTGGTAGTTATAATTTATAAGTTAATTTTACAAGTTAAATCATGTATGGAAAACATGGGGCAAAACACTTTCGCCCAGAGAACTCAAGCCGTCCTGGTTGAATACATACATACATGCTTATCTAATAATAATAATAATAATAATAATAATAATAATAATAATAATAATGTTTTCACTGCTGCTGTTTTGGGAGAGTGCAAAGACAAGCTGAAATCAAAACTGACCATTTGACCATGCTCGTTAATGCCCTATTGCGCTTCTACTGTATCACTCACTTATATTTATCATGATCATCTATCAAAAGTGCAGTGACTTTCTCATCTGTAAATGTTTTTCTTATAAAGTATGATTAAGCAATAATTTTTATAACTGGAACGCAACAAAACGAATAATCAAAATTAAAATGCATTAAATGATGGAGGCAGTGGGAAGAAAAAGGTTGGAGACAGTTTGAAAAAGCTTCTGTTTATTACCAGTTCTGATCGCTTTTTCTATTTTTAGGAGATTGAGGGATAAATGTTTACATTACGCGGACTCATGAGAGTATGGCGCAACAGAAAAGAGTTTGCTCTGTTGTGGAGTGATGCTATCCATCCATGGCCGAGAGCCAAGAAAGCAAAACTGGCTGTTGTCTCTGGGTGGGAGGAGCATACTCTCTCTCTGCTGTCACACAGACTTTTTACAACATAGATCTATCATTAGAGGATCTTCATCATATAATTTGACATGGCGCACACATATAATCACATAATCTGTTCTAGAGTTCAGGCGTGACAATCATCTTAAAAGGCCACTGAAATCTTCAAGTCTAAAACTAGCTGTAGTGTCTCAACAGTGATGTCTGCAGCTACCTATGGAGGGGTCGTGGGGTCAGACAGCTTGTAGTGGTGATGTACAAGAGTGCTTTCTTCTCTGCTTTCTGTAAGGACAATGTTTCATTTACAGCGTAGGACATGAATATGCTCAGTTGTGTACTCAGTCTGGCACTGTGTGATTTTTAAAGTATGATAAAATTCCAGATATTAATATCTCAAAAGAAAGATATTCGTTCTTTATGACTAAACGTTTGCTGCTCATGATTAGCAGTGATCTAAGAAAGAAAGAAAAAAACTCACAAAAAGGGAAAAAACCAAATATATGAGCATATTAAATATCCGTGCGAGATTTTGGTCAAGGTAGTGAGTGTAGAAATAATATTAATTACATTTACCCTCTCCTTGCATTAATTCATGTCATTTCATTATAGAATTGAAATGAAGAGTACTGCATTGGTTTAAAGAGAAAAAAAAAGAAAGGAAAAAAAAGACTGCTTTAATATAATCTCTTTTTCCCACAGACCAAAAGCCAGATGCCAAAGAGGAAGCTGCCTGACTGGACGGAAGCACCGACTGACTCTCTTAATGCTGCTACATCAAAAAAGAACAAAAAAAAGAAAGGACTCTTCATGTGACTTTCAGTAAAATACCACAAGTGTATATAGTTTTTCCGAAATCATTTCTCAGATTTTTTTGCCTGAAAAATACACTTTTGAAAACACTACTTTTGATACTTTTTGCTAAATAAATTGATCTTATTTATGTCTATTTTTTACTGTAGGAGTGTGTACCTGCCTCTTTTAGACAGTAAGCCATACTTCATACATGTTTTACGATGCGATACGATACAGGTAAACAAGTAACAATTCTAAATACTTCATTTAACCACTGATCCAATATAATTCGATTCAAGCCCAGTTCAGTTCAGTTAAATTTAGGTTTTCCACCACAGGGCAGTCTTCAGGACAGAGGAGTTTACACTTTCCATTTTCTCTGGAACATGATAATCTGCAATTTTCGACCGTCAGGTTTTAACCGTTTTCCTTGTCGATTCAGTCCGAATTCGATCTTGGCTTGCAAATCAATGCAGCTGTCATAGATTAAAAAAAAAAATAAAATCTGTATGTACATTTTCCAATTCAAATCATTTTTCCTTTACACCCCTATTTTATTGTTATAAAGCATAAGCATTTTTCTACATATTTGATTCCAGTGTCAAGAGTAAAACTGACTTAGGAGATGATTCTTCATTCAGACCAAATGGTAAGACCTGTAAAATACAGAGCTGCACTGGGAATAGAAACAGTTCCTGTGTAAAGGGTTAATCCTGTGTGAGGTAAAGCTCTCCTGGCTACCCTGCTGTCTTTTCAGATTACGTTGTCCTTGGATTACTAGTCAAAGATAGTGGCTTATCCTGGTGCACAGCATTGCTCTGGGGTTCAAAGGAGACCGAATGCTGGAGCTATTGAACTTTGCATGTTTTTTTAAGGTGCATGGTTTCTCTAAATCAAGCCAGCATTTATGTGTTTCTCTTTGCATCCTGGACATTGTTAATGAAAAGGAGTTTGCCTGTAAAGCATCGTTTATAGGAAAGCCTTTGGCTCAAGAATGAGAAAGGATCATATATTTTAACGACACCTCTTTATAACCGTCATATGGGTTTGTATGTAATTTAATTGAAAATTATACCAAATAAATGCACATGCTCAACTTTTATGCTTTACAAGTTTTCCATGCTGTGCATTGCGCCAGCTCTTTAGACAGCTGCTGATGATTGAAATGAATGCTCCTCCCAACCCAAGTAAAGCTTGACTGCTTCTCTAATGCAATCAAGTGTTTTTTCAGCCTTTTTTTCCCCCTTTACCATATTGATATTGTCATGACCAGCATCTGTAATCCCATCTTTTTATGCATTCTCATGTCTCAGGAAATTATAACCCAGAGAAATCTAACAAGATTTTATCAAAAAATAATATTATAATATGAGTGCCCAGGCTTACACATTGCTATTCTTTGAAGTGGACTAATGCTGTGGTTTTCAAAGTGGCATCTGGGGACCCCCAGGGATCTGAATCCTAACCAGAGGGGCTGCTGGTTTTTTAAATCACAGCTCACCATTACCAAAGTCGTATGTATTATTGTGTTTTTGTGGTTATTAGCCTATTTAACAGGTCACTTGAGTTAAATGGATTTAATCCAAACCTTAATAACTCAAGGCATATGTAAATAATGTCTCATCCAGGGTGTATTCTCACCTCATGCTCAGTGTTCCCGGGATACACTGTTCCATTGCTTACTAAAGATGAATGAATGTGTTCTATGAATGCAAAGTTCAGGAATATAAAGCTTTACTAAATAGCCAGACTATCATTGTACATTTATATCTTCTTCTTCTTCTTCTTCTTCTTCTTATTATTATTCTTTCGGCTTTTCCCTTCAGGGGTCGCCACAGCGAATCATCACTCTCCACCTATCCCTATCTTCTGCATCCTTCAGAGTACTGACGAGTCGCATGATTAAATTTGGCAATGTTTTACGCCGGATGCCCTTCCTGATGCAACCCTCTCTGTTTATCCGGGCTTGGGACCGGCACAGAAGTCACTGTACTGTGACCCCCAAGGCTAGATTATCATTGTACATTTATATAATGAGCTGAAAATTTGGAAGGCTGGATCATGTTCATTTTTTCACAGTTAAAGGGGTGTGAAACTGAGAATCCAGTGGACTAGGGAAACGGAGAAAGAGAGACTGCTAAGATCATTAGCAGTGTTTCACTGTGGAGGCCTTGAGGAAATGGTGTTGTCGTCCAGTCTGGGGAATCCCACACAGCTGTTTCCGTCATGTCACATGCCCTCAGGTCAGATGTGCTAGTAGTCAGTGAGGCTGAAAGACTGTTTCGGGAGCAGGTGGACGGCAGGCGCCACTGCCACTCCCAGCTGCCCAGGGCACAGGCGCTTGTGGTCATGCTCTGGGCCAGGACATGCAGTGTGATTGGCCCTGCCATGCTAAGTCACTGGGTGAAGTTAAAGGCTGTGGTGAGATTTAACTAAACATGTGTTGGTGCTATGGCTGTGAGATATTGTGTTCGGCTTCAGTGCTTTCTCTGTCATACAGTAAAAGCAAAAAAAAAAAAAAAATGAACAGCTACTGGGACAAACAACAGAAACTGTAGACTTGTTATTGTAATCTGATTCTCGTGACTTGAATACATTCATTGGAGTTAAACTGATGCAGTTCTGTGTGGATTTTCTAAGCCATGGTGTCAAGTGAGAGGATTGTATTCTTACTTACAGTAGCTGAAGCATTTTATTTGACTAAAAAGTAATTTATACTAATTTTGAAAGAGACTTAAAATATTTTTCCCCATTTAACTAGGAAATGCTGATACATAGCCACAAAAAGCCCTAACAGTACCTAATTTGCATTATGATTTATTTTGAGGCTTCTTCACTGCCAGGAAACACCACATTAGCTTCCTTTACAGCAGCCCAAGATGCATCTCTAATACTGCTGCATCATACACTTTAAAACAAGCAGTGCTTTAAATCCCTGAATGCTCTGTTTATTGCAGCAGTAATAAAGGTATTCGGTAGTGCTGTTACATGACTACAATGGTATGGTAATCAGAAAAGTTCTTTTTAATGACTGACACGTATATGTGTCATTGCTTACCCTCATATTCTTGTTTTAATTTACTTCTGGTGATTTTCATCAAGAAGGTCAAAGAAGACTTTGGGCAGGAACTGAGTCTAATTAGTCTGTTGTAAGATTCACTAATGATTCAGTTTAAAGTAGCAGCTTCCTGCAATTGCTTGTCAGCTGTCCACGATTGATTGGTCACGTGAATTGAATTATTCAAACTTCAGGAACAAGTAGCCTATAAATAATGTCAGTGTGGATCTAATGTGTTCTTATGGTGGAAAGTTCAGGAATAAAAGGCTTTATAGTCCTTAATAAAGAGACAAAATATTATTTTAATGTAATACACGTTGAAGTGATGTTCTTTAATACAGCTTTGGGTGTGTGTGGGTGTGGGTGTGGGGGGTGGTGGGGGGTTGTCACTAGCTACAAAAGGTTTGAGAAACCCTGCACTGGATCGTATCAAATGAATCTTGAACTCTTTCCCTGATGTTCCTGACCATCCTTTGAGTTTCAGATGTTACTTGGCATGACAATACATTTCTCACAATCATTGTGTTGTTCTGGTCGGACTATGAGTACCACTCAGATGACTCGTATTACTGCGGGTTGATTTCACGCAGGTTTGAGATAACGGGCCTAAAAGTGAACACCAGATCTGATGATAATCTTAAACAACAAAATGCTTCTTGTTGTCTTTACCATATCACCTGCATTTCATTTCAGCACAGTGAACCATGTCAGTAAATGAAGTTAAAGGTAAGGTTTACTCCTGCGGTTTTAATCCTAATCTCTGTTAGAGACTTGAACAAGGCCCGTGTTGTGAACAGAGTACGTGATCATGAATAACAGGGTGAGAACATCATGATAAGAATCAGTCCCTGAGGCAAACTTTTTTTTGTGCAAAGGCTTAAGAAAGAAAAGGAACCCTCTATGCCACACCCTCACCACACATTGCACTATTCATACTATTACAGATGCTGCAAGGCAAGGTTTTTAGTCCGAATTCACTTAGGAGGTCTAGGTAGTCAGGTCCACTATTTCCCACACACTGTGCCCCAGTTTTTGTTACCACAAGCGATACAGTCAGTCAGTGTGCAGTATTAATTCAGCTGTATCACACTTATGCATTGCTGTCTTTGTGGAGTATTTCCATTGAGCTTTGTATTACTGTAAATTATGCTAAGCTGCAGTATCCAAATTTATTTATTATTTGTTAGCTCTTAGTTTTTAAAATAATAGCATTTTTAAGTCTAAAATGTCCAGCTACTGTAAATATCCATCCAATGTGAAATTATGGTAGTATTTGGGTAACATGGGGGTATAACATTAAGACTTGTTTTAATTTCTATTTATTATCTAGTATTTTTTTCTAACTTTATCTATGAAAGCAAGACACTACGGGTAGAAACAACAATTCTGGTCACTTCAGTTATTTTTTGCATCTGTAACACATGTTCTCTTAAGCCAATGCATTATTTTATACTTAGCAACTTTGAATAATTTCTGAATTTTATACAGTTTATAACCGTTATAAACCTCACTAACAAGACTGGAAACATATTAAACCACGCTGTATTTTAAAAACAATGTTCCCAAAATAATTTTTTCTCCATTCAAACATCAAACCAAACATCTTGGCTTCTTAAATTCACAAATTTTTAAGAATTTTATCAGATTTACACTGTACAATATTTTTTAAATAACAATTCCACCAAAGTTGTCTGTAAAAGTCTTTCTCTTGACTGTCTTCACAGTTATAAATAGATATTTAAAAAATAATTAAAAAATAATTTTAATTCTAACCACATTGAAAGACTAGATGTTTAGTTTAATTACGCATGCACATACTACTTGTAAGAGTATCAGCAATCCACTGGTAAATTAAAGATATCTTTTGTGATATCTATTGTTTTTTTTTTTATTGCACCATTTACCTGCAGTGTTTTGCCTTAAACATGCATTTAACTGATAACATAATGCTGTTTGTATTTTGAATATCAGATTGCTTTAATGAAGGATGTTAATGCAGATTCGGTGATAAATGATGCTACCGTTGATTGGAGGCTGTGAAGAGGTAAATCCTCTCACGCAAGGCTCAGATTTTCTACTTGGGCAACTCCGCCCTCTCCAGTAGCACCAAGTGTGCACTCCGAGTGAACACAGTCGGCTTAAAGTGCCCTTCCCTTGTGCCACCTGCGTCCATTCCCTGCACCGAAAGCTCCGGTACAATGCGCCTGCTGTGCGTGATCTGCGGACTCCTGACGTCTCTGTCCGTGTGTGAGTGCGGGAAGCCCGACTGCTTCTCCATCCCGGTGCGGGACCTCGCGCTGCGCGCTGGGGTGGTGTTTGAGGGGGTACTGGACGAATCACCGGAGAGACCGGGGTACAAAACAGAACCGTTCCGTGTGGATGGGGTACCGGACCCGGGTGCAGAGCTTCATCAAAGTAGGATAAGAGTGCACCGGGTGTGGGAGATCAAGACAGGAGGGCTCAGGAAGGACGCCGTGGTGTTTCTTATCTGGGCTCGGGAGGATAAGTGCTTTCGGATGAAAGAAGGGACGCGGTATGTGTTCTTCACGGAACCCACCGGAGACGCGTCGGTGTTGCGCGCGCTCTCTCTGCCCGTGCAGAGCAAGCGCGCGGTGAGAAAGGATATGACTCACGTGCTGTGCCAAACATGCGGTAAGCACCTCATCTGATCTATCTAATAAATAAAATTAGATAAATTAGATAAATTAAAATAATCTAATAAATAAAATGTATGTAATTATTTATTTTTAAATCAAACTTTTCCCCTAAAACTTTATATGTTTGGTAAGTGTTGCCAGATTGAACGATTGCCCGTAAATTCAGTATTACACTCTTTTTGGGTTTGGGGGGAAAAAAATGACACACTATAAGATGTAAACATTGTCACAGTGTGGCACTTGCCACCCCAATCCGTGCTCAGATTACATCCCAAAAGCATCTGTTGCTATTCATGCAAACCTAGTAAATTCATGTTCGTCCAATCTGGCAACACTGAGCTTGGTTAAATCATAGCCACAAAGTTTTGCTTTAGGTGTGAAGAACCTTAGTGGGGGTGTGATTGCAACCTGATGTTTTGCAAGCTTTTCTGAAGAACAGGGATTGTACTTATCTTTTAATTTAGAGGAATTTTGGGTCTACCATGGAAGTAGGCTAGGGTATGTTTTGATTTTCAGGAATTGAATTGAATTGAATTGATCTGATCTGGAAAGAGTAGTTCCAATCTGGCAACCCTGAGCTTGACTCATCGCAGCCGCATTATTTCCCTGCGCCTGGATGGAAGGTCACACCGCGTAAAAGCGCACAGAGATGCAGGATGCTGAATACCAAAGGCCTCCCTGTTGAACATATAGTGAGCTACATAGCGTGTAGAAGCCACTGTTTCATACCGAATGTAGTGCACTTTACACAGATATCAGGGACGTTTTTGGGACACAGCCATGGAGAATAGATGGAGCTTTCTACCCGGTGTGGTGCTGAACTTGGCACAGTTTGAACCTTCGTGGAACTTCATTTCATTTTTTAAAAGCATTTCTAACTCTAAAAACTAGGATTACCCTTAATTTTGCGTTTTGCTATTTTTTTTTATATTAATTGTTAAGAGAAATTGCAGCTATATGATATAAATAGATATTTATGTTCATTTTGCTGAAGATCAGCAAAGGAATTTGTAATTATTTAGATTGAAATATTTTCATGTGAAGCATCCCATAATAATATTTAGTACCTATTTTACATCATTTCGTAAAACTGACCTAAAATGTTGTTTTAATATGCTCTCAAAAAGCCAAGCCAGGACACTGCTTTAACATATATGAAACCCATATCTGTATAGTTTTGACCGTGGTCTTTGTCACCTGCCCACGGATCTCCATCAATTTGTGTTTAGAAATATTATTTATTGTCTGTGTGTTTATTCTTGTTCTCCCTGATTCTCTGATTTCTTCCTACCTCCCAAAAACATGCCGGTAGGTGAATTGGGTAAGATCACTTAGGTGTGAATGAGTGTGTACACGATGCCCTGCAATGGCTTAGAGTCCCATACAGGGTGTATTCCTGCCTTACGCCCAGCGTTCCCACCATCGGCTCAGACCCTGATTGGTTGCTAAAAAGTGAGTGATGGAGTGAATACTCCCAACTTTGTTAAACAACTCATTGTTTAAACCCAGCATCTCCAGTGAATTGTCTTTCTATTCTACCACTGTTTAAACATGCCCTCATAACTCAGATAGACATCTTTCCCCATGGCTGTAACAATGTAATGTAATAATAATTGTCGTTTTGTGGCCTCTTTTTGAATGTATTACACACTTAACAGTTGCAAGATAGACCTGTATTTTTGCTTTTGTAATGGAGTTCACTTTGTTTGGACTTGGCATCTGTGAGATCAAATCTTAGCATTGCTCCAGAGTGTATGGGCATTCAAACAATGTGGTAAGGAGCTTTTTGTAGCTGAATGTTGCTTTGTTTTTCAATCAGCTGGTGCCATGGCATTACATATCTACATGTTGTGCTGTTGCTTGCCTGTTGAAGGCATTTTGAGGTCGCACATATCATTTGAACACTGGCTCATGGATTATTAGATGGTGATTGCATTAGATGTTTCTTGGACTCTAATTTGACATTACATAAATATACTGTAATTGGAACACATACATGTCCATATATGTCTGCCTATGTCCAGAAGTTCCTCCCTACTGTATCTTACTGTCGCATGCATGAACTGTACGTTTAAGACGCATAATAACACTAATACAGTATACACACAAAATTACATTCGTATCGGGAGAGCGTAGCAAAAACGTCAGCCACGGTGGGCGCCATGATGATAATCTTACTTACTTACCAACTCAGGGACTGTATATTTTTATATTTTTATATATTATATACATTATATTTTATGTATATTTTTCTTCTTCTTCTTCTCTTTTTTTAGGGAGACATGCAAAGTAAGAATTTCATTGTAGGGTCAAAACTGTTGTGTTTTCACTGTGCATATGACAATAAACCTCTGAATCTCTGGAATAGTGAATCTAGTCAGGACATCTGAGAAATCTATGATGCATATTGGATGTAGAGCATACAACTTTTCATTTTGATTAGAGAAAGCACATGTGCTACTTTGCTCATAAGAAATGCAGAAACTGGCTTTGCATTCATATAGGACGTGTGAACTATTACCCCTAAAAGAGCACTGTGTTTAAGCAAAATTACACCATTCTGTTTTTCATAAGGAGGTAATGGTGTGAAAATGTTGTTGCAACTGTTACAGCAGAAATTTTGCCATAGTGTTTTCAGAAACAAGGATAGCTGAAAATCTCATTCGAAAATCTGAGTTACTGTTGAAAAATAACAAAATTTATTGTCATAAAATATAACAGCCAGTCATGGCCAAATATAGGCGAGAGGGGGATCTCGTCTTGGGGTCAGATTCATAGAATCTAGCTGATGTTGTCATATGTGTCACATGCTTCTCTGCCTTTTACTAATTTCTGTCGTTTGTTGGGCAATATATTATTCACTATAGAAAAAAAGCCTTTGGTTTTAAAAGTGGTTTTGGTTGACTTTAATATCATCTTCATTCTTTTAATTAAGTGAGTGGCTCCTGCCGCACATTATGGTAAAGTGTATGGTCTGTACTCCATATCTGTTCTGCACTCTCTCTCTGTTAAATGGACATTATCACAGTAACAGCCTAGCAAAGTGAGGTTAACTAATCCAGATGTGTCAAGTTATACCACTGTATAGAGAACAGATTTGGCTAAAGTGCTTTTGTTTAGTCGAGCTCTCAAGTCTTTCCCAAACATCTTTTGTCTTAAATAATGGCCAGGAAACAGATTGATTTTAAAGACACAGGAGCCTTGTGGGAACTACAAATTTGGATCCTCTTTGCAGACAACACTGTTAGTACATTTGACTGATTGAAAAGTATTGATTTACTATTTGCCCATGGGGGAAACTAATTGCCCATGGGACTGTGTGACATAATGTGGGAGATGCTTTAACAACAGATGGACCATGGAGCAATGGAAGAAGGTGGTCTGGTCTGATCAATCACGTTTACATGGCTTCGTGTGTGCTGCGTTGCTTACCTGGGGCCTGGGGAAGAGATGGCACCAGGATGCACTATTGGAAGATGGCAAGCCGACAGAGGCAGTGTGGTGTGTGTTCTCCTGGGAAACCTTGGGTCCTGCATTTAGGTGGCTGTTACTTTGACACGTACCCCCTTCCTAAATATTGTTGCAGATCAAGTACACCAGACCAAGACCACCTTCATGGCAACAGTATTCCCTAATGGCAGTGGCCTCTTTCAGCAGGATAATTCCCCTGTACACAAAGCGAGGTCCATCAAGACATTTGGTGTGGAAGAACCTGAGAGGCCTGTACAGAGCCCTGACCTCAACACCACTAAACACTTTTGGGGTGAACTGGAATGCTGACTGCATGCCAGGCCTTTCTGTCTGACATCAGTGTCTGACCTCACTAATGCTCTTGTGGCTGAATGAGCAAATCCCCACAGTCACACTCCAAAATCTAGTGAAAAGCCCTTCCAGAAGAGTGGAGGTTATTATAACAGCAAAGGGGGAAGTTGTAGTTTAACCTGAAATTGCTGTTTACTTTTGTAATTACTATTTCTGCATTTGCTTCTTTATCAAGACATTCATTTAGTTGTCTTTTGTTTTTGTATTTTTTAGTTGTATTTTAGTTTTGAGTCATGGTTTTCCAACTATGTTAAAATTCAAAATTCAAATTAAAAATTCAAACCTATGGTGTATTTAATGAGGTTTATTAAGGGAGCTGTTTTTTTAGCGTATATGCTCAAACTAAAATCATATGATCCCCTTAACCATGATATAGTCGAGGGGAAATTCTAAATACAGTACGAAATCATGGCTGTCATGCAAAATTAAAACCTCTCATAGAAGCAGAAATGCTAATTTATCATATACAGGCAGGTTATAAGCAGCATGAGGTAGCTGGAAGCTCTGTCCAGTCCCTCTGTCTTCACTCTGCCCCTCCTCTTTCTTGCCTTTTTCTCTCGCTTGCCTCTCTCTGACCCTGTGCTGTGTTCATGCCACAGCCAATTTAGAAGGTGCATTATTTTTCACAAATCCATTATTAAATAAAATGCGATTTTCTTTTTAATGGGACGAAATATATGTGGGTGCTCGTCAATATACGTGGGTGTACTGCCAAAGTATTATCTGTGTTTGGGAAACACTGCAAGTATCATTTGTTGCTTTCTTTTGTTTGGACTGTGAACATTCAGTGTTATAATGTTCATATTATTTCATCTTAGCAGACTATATGAGTGCGACTAAAAGACTGTTATGCTTTTCCTCAATAATGCCTTCATTGCTATTTGAGAGGAAATCACATAACTGACGCAAACTGCAAATCCTAAAAAAGGTAATGTCAGTAAAATTAATGTATCTCATAAATCCAGTTTAATGCACTTAAAATTAAATATAACATATTAGAAGCCATTATATACACCACTATAAGTACATATTTTGTAATTAAGTATATTACAGTACATTACCATCACACTGGAATCACAAGTTTGCCATATTTTTTGGAATCTGAACATAGCATATGAAGGTCGCTGACATTTTTGTCTAGTTAGACATCAGTGTAGTATTTACGCTTGAATTTAGAAACAGAAGCTTACAGGTGCTCTAATTATTTGCCTTGAAATTGGTGAGAAATGGAAAGACACTGTAAATGAATGAAAAACTCTAAATGAGTAATTCTAAATGATTTTTAATGATTTCCCTCTGTGACATAATAAATGATCCATTTAATGATCTATTTATTGGATCATGTATTTTGTCACAGAGGGGAGCAGTGGACTAAATGAGCTTTGTCTGATTTGGAAAACAATCAGCCCACCATTTTTTTAAAACACTCTTATCTCATCTTAGTGTTTCTTTATAAGATGATGAAATAACATGGATTACTCTCTGTTTAATACTCTGTATGGATAGGAGACATGGACATACAAACTGGAGGAGTAAGCAACTTTCTTTTAAAGTCCCAGGCTGTAGACCTTTTTGCAATTCCATAATGTGGGGAAGCAGCACACACATGAAAGGGACTGTCATAAACTTTCAAGCATTTGCTAATGGACATGAGCTAAACCCAGCCCCTGTGTCTGGCACTAACATACATTGCCACTGTTGACTAGACACACTATGGAGGCATGTCTATGACATAGTGGATAGTTATGTGTCTGTTTTTCCAGGACTGCTGAGTTCATACATACCGTTAACATGATGAAGAAACCTGGAGAATAACCAAACTTGAAAGGGAACCCATACTCTTTTGGGTGACAGCAGATAGTTGAATTCTAAATCATTACATTATACAGGTGTAGAAGAGTAACAGCAATCAGTACTAAGTGTGTTGATATGATGTTACATATGAGACATATTGTGAGTAAAAGTCCTGGGAGGAACACAAGACAGACTTTATGATTACAGCAGCAGTTCTTAAGTAGAAGTCTATAATTTTCAGGGGAGATTTTTGTTGAATATTCAGTGTAAACTGTTTATAAGGTCACTGATAGAAGAGCTACTCATGTGGAATCGCAGTATAGCCGTAAGATTTTGGACATGTGAATTGTGAGCTTTGGCCAAACCAGTTCTTTCTGTGAAATAGTTAAAGATCACTAGTCACTAGTAAAGTTTTTATTTGCAAATGTTACATGAATGTTACATATATTTGCACTCTATATATTAACGCAGTGTTGTACTGTAAATGGAATATATTGCAAAATTATAACATTTGCATGCAATATTCATTGCACTATTTAGTTCTAAAAGTTTGTGAATAAAGTCAACAGGATAGCACTGTAATATTTTATAAATAGATTGCAAGATCTATAAATCCCTATTTTTTTTTTTTTTTGTATTAATATAAACCATTTTGATAGAAGCAGAAGGAAAAATAAATCAGCTGTGAAAATGAAAACGTCTGTGTGTAGTGGTGTTTTGGAAAATTACTGATGATACTCCCAATGCTCTTAGAAAATTACCAAAGTTATTGATTGATAGTATTGATATCATAACTCAGACATTGTCTTGACATTGTTTTTACATAAACCCAACCTTATGTAATATGAATTATTTCTGTATTTATGTAGTTCTGGACAAGAATGAACCTAAAAATTGATATCAACTAGCTAGAGCAAATATTTTGTTCCTCCAGATGAAAGCCAAAGAACCCTTTTAGATTCAACCATTTTGTAACTGCCAACAGCCTTGGCCACCTCCAACTTATTCATTTGATTTAACATATCACTGGCAAGCTTGCCTTATTGTCACTATTTCCATCAATCCCCTCCAAGAAACTTGGGGTCACAGTCAAAGGCTAGCTATCAACCAAATCAATCAAGTCAGACATAGCTTTGTTATGGAGTTCTTTTCTCTTCATCATAATCAATAGAACATCAATGTAATCACTCTTCAGGGACAGTCACTGGTCTGGTGAATGGCGCATGGTGATAAAACTACTCTTTTCACGTGACATTCTATAACTGTGGAATGAATAGTCCAGCCCAGCTTGCACTGAAGACGATCTTGATCATCTGGTCTTTTTTTTCGTCCTGCGATCTTCATATCTACAAGTCATGCAACAAGTCAAGAAAGTTAAAAACCACCCATTCACATGACTTTTTTGTTGCATCCTATGGGATCCTAGTCCTGATACATCCCTCTAGTTTCAACCAGAAGCTTTCTTAAAACTAAAACAGTAGTGCACTAAAGTATTTGTATCTGTTTAGACCACTTTATTTTTTCATTCTGTATTTGCAATTTGTTATCCTTACTATCTATGGTTCTTCCTACAACTGTCTTGTAACACTGCTGGTCTCTTTCTGGTCACAAGTCACTTGAGATAAAAGCTTCTGCCAAATGGAGACACATGAATGTAATGTAAATGTGGTAATAAATTATTTTCTAGCTGATCTGTTATTGAACAGCCCCATTTTTGGATGGCATGCTTCCCTTATAATGCTTGATGTATTTCAGCAGAAGCTCCTTAAAAGCTCTCTTTTCCTTAATGCTGTGCTTTAAATAGGGAAGCCCATGCAGTTCCATCACAGTTATTATGATTATGAAGTAAATGATGTATGACTGTAGCAAATTTAATATTACTGAGGCATTGTGTTTGGAATGCACAAACTTTGCTTTCATTTCCTTTGGTATTTAGCGTCCATCATTTTGGAGTAATAAGGACACTGATCTGAAGGTAGTGTTTATAATCATTTGTTAATTATGAAAACTATAAATGTAGATCATGGAAGTATACATAATCACAAGAGTAATCAAATTAGTAGTGAAACAGTACACGTACCAAATGTATTCTTCTTTTTTTCTTTTTCTTTTTTTTAAATGCAGAAGGTAGAAGACAGAAGGTAGGTGAGGTAGATATAGATGCAGAAGCATCTGATCTACCTCACTAAATAGGTATTTTTCAACTCTAATATTTTCGCATTGGGGAGCTTCTATTGTAGCGTTGGCCTTTTGATACTCTATTATTGCTCAGTCTGGTGGTTTGAGTCCTTTAATCTTGTATCATTTTGCCTTCGTGAGTCTCCTACAAGTTCAAGATTTGAATGGCAGGACCTGTGATCTGGGTATCAGTGTCATTAGAGGATAATATGTTTGCTATACACAGTCTGTAAAATTCCAAAAGGAAATTCCTCATCTGTCTTTTTGGCTCCTCTTATCCCCTCCTTAACATCCTCCTATACATCACAGGTCTTTGAGACAGTGTGGAAAATGTGATGAGCTGCACTGGGGAATGCTTTTGATGTTTTGGAGGTAAGAAGATGAGGCTTATTTGATGGAATGAGCAGATGCAAAGAGGGAATATGTTGTATGGCAAAGGGGACTGGAGAAAGGCACATAGGTGAAGAATGAGAGATTAAAATACCACCAGGATCACAGCTTGTGCTCCAGACACAAACTCTTGTGTTTTTGTATGCTTTGAGTCTCAGTCCTGCTCCTGAGAACACCTGTTAGGTGGTTAAATTGTGGTACAAAACAAGTTGTTTTCAACCAAGAAGTATTTCATGACTTTGTCATATTGAGGAACTTTGTTGTTTGTTATTCAATTATAACTACATTAATAAAACATTGTGTTTTTGTTGTTCTGCCATCATTACACTGATTTGTATTACTGTATATATTGGGCATTATAAAATTTGGAAGTTATAAGTGCAGCAGCAGCTATACAGTATACAGTATGGTACATAAACTGTTTTTATGATCATCTCATAGCTCATGTGAAGTCTGATGGACAGTACATTATGTAAGGAATAAAACATGATGGAGAGTGCTTTTATAGTAAAATAGGGAAAATATGAGTGTGATTTTATTTTCCAATAACAGCACATTCCAGAAGTGTTTCATTCCTCTTATACAACTGCAATATCCCAGTCATAGCAGCTATACAATGTCAGTCCCTCACCAGCCTCTCTTTTTTATTTCTCTTGAAGTTAATAAAACCTTAAATTGAGGTTAGAAGAAATACTTCTACTGTTACTGAGAAACTGGAAAGCTCTCTATCTAGAAGGATTTCTTGTGTCAGAAAACGTAAAGGAGCAGGATTGACACTGGAGAATCTTTCCAAAAATGTTAAATAAACATCTATTCACAGAAAACTTCACCATATCAATAATTACATGTTTTGAAATCTGTGTATGTGGAGTGTCCACGTGTATTAAAGTGAATATATCAAAATACCGAAAAAGCACTTTAGTAAATAAAGTGAAATAATAGTAATAATAATAGTAAAAAGTAAATAATAATTTTAATATTTCATCATTCTTATAATATCACATTATTGTTAACATTGTTGAACCAGAACATTCTTAAAACTCTAAGCCTCAAATACACTTTTAAATTATTACTGACTATACAGAACACTGGTTCAAAGTGTAGACGAGTGGCTTGGTTACATGTACAGTAGACCCACCTGTCTACGTCTGGCACGTGCCCACCTCCAACCCCATCACCCCCCACCCCCAAATTCCTCTTGTGTCCACTTCCTCAGCTGCTCAAGACAACTGCTGGAGTTAAGGATCATGCTTTCCTTCTCAATGCCCACTGTGCTCCACTATAAAAACTCCATTGTTGTGCCACGTTCATATTTCAGGAATTGGATGTTCATGATATTTCCTGCTGTAAATGGCTGAGAAAATTCACATAACTGTTAACTTACCCATAGAGAGACCCATATGGAATGGTACTGATTGCAGTGAAATACAACCATGCTTCGTGGATGCAACCATGCTTAGGGTTTGACACGAACACAATTAGAAAAGTAAAATGTTGAGTAATATAATTGATGGTAGTTTAAGAGGTTCATGTCTTACAGTATAAAGATCTTCCTTTATATGTACTGCACATCACCATTGACAGACTGACAGCATGACATATTTACTAGTATTACGGCCCATCTAGGGTGGACTACATCATGAATGACAGAATGGATTCCCCTTCCTGCCCAAAACACAGAACACTTATAAAAATACCAATGAGGTTTTATTGGCACTTGTATTCTCAATATTAAAATTAAAATTTGTACATCAAGAAGAAAATATGCCAAATTAACAGCCAAAACGTATTAGATTTTGGGCAGCTAACGAACCTAAAAGAAACAGAAAATACCATATACTATTCTATTCCTTACCTCCCTAGCCACAAAACAGGAAAAACAAGGAGGTGTTGTAGTAGTTTTTCTCTCGGCTGCTCCCTTTAGGGGCTCATTGGACCACATATTTGATTTGGCACAGGTTCTTCCTGACACAGCCCTCCCAAGTTGTATTCAGGCTTAGGACCACCAATGGGAGTACACTTTCGTGTACAACCCCAATGGCTAGGGTTGGTGAACCCAGACCACAGTGGTGAGCAGGAGAACAGGAAAACAGGAAAAACAAGTAATCAAAATAAATGGTACCCATCCACTACATCTTCCAAACAATTTAGCATGTACTCACAGTACAACAGTTTATTATTATCAACAAAATAGCTAACACTTCAACAATACTGTGAGAAAAAAAGCTACAGCAATAGGTAGAACTCAAAGTCAAGAGAATTGGTTTGGTCTTGGGAAATGGCTCTTCTGGTGACATCAGAGGGTGAGGGACAGCTATCTCTCTCTCTCTCTCTCTCTCTCTCTCTCTCTCTCAGTTTAATGGCACAGTACCCCCATGCAATCAATGGCAGTGCTTTATCTTTTGTTGCAGAAAAAAGAGAGACCAAAAAAAACACAAATATGACCACTAGGAGCAGTAAAACAGATGGTCATAACACTAGTATATGCTAATTTCATGTTTATGACTCTATTCACATACCACACATGTTCAANCAAGTTGTAAATGTTTCATCTACCACCAAAAGGTTCCTCAATTTGTCCTGTAAGGAAACCATAAAGTTTTTATGTAGGCCCTACAGTAAACGGTTTCCTGGTCTTGAGGATCCATTTTTTACCCGTATTTTCCAGTTCTATGTTCTGCCTAACTTCGTTGTTCCATTGGTGCAGCACGTTGACTTTAGCGCCCCAAAAACCAGAAACAGAAGTGGTCTTAATCTGTCCCTAATCCCTAGACAGCTGTTTTGTATAGTAGGAAGGATCGGCTTGTTCTGTGCTTTTGAGAGTCAGCTCACATAAAACATGAAACAAGTTGGCAGACACACGCTCGGCAGCTGTCCGTGGACATGGTGTCGTGTGTAAACATGCTGCAGATGTTCCCTCTTATTTCTCTGTCTTATTTCTCTGACCATCACACAGCAAAGTTTTGGGTGTGTGTGGGATACTATCTGAGCTTAAAACATGGAATCAGCCTACAGTCAATATCTTCATTCATGTGCATTAAACACAGTGCAAAAGACTAAATAATAAATGGATCCATGGTCATGCATAATTACACTAATGCACTGAAGAAACTACAATGTTCTCGTAAACCAGAGCCAGTCATTAAAGGCTTGTTCCATTTTTTTATTGCTCCATTAATTAAATGGTGCAGTATCTGACATCTTGATAGTCTTCTGTTATTACATAAATAATTAAGTCTCTCACTTTTAGTGCACTGCAACATCTTATTTAGGAATGATAGCTCTGCTGTTATGGCTCTGTGCTAGAAACCAAAAGATTGTGAGACTCCCAGAGGACCACTTTTGGCTTCCGATCTAGCAGTTAACCCTCAAATGCTCGGCTTTATGCTTTGATTAGATTCTGTTTCACTTGTGAGTAACTTTGGTTAAATGTTGAATGAATAAATGTAGAGTTCGAAATGAATGAATTAAAGTGTAATGAAAAATAACTAGTTTGATCCTGAGCTCGGGTTGCTGTCTATGTGGAGTTTAACATGTTCTCTCAGTGTCTCAGTATGGGATTCCTCTGGACTCTCCGGTTTCCTCCCACTTAGTAAAAATATGCTGGAAGGTGGACTGGCTAAGTTAAATTGCCCCTAGATGTGAAAGTGTGTGTGCATGTCCTGCAGGGACTGAAGGTGTATTTCCACCTTACAGTATGTCTAGTGTTCCTGGGATAGATTCATCAGATTCACCAGATTCACCACAACCCTGACCAAGATAAAGTGGTTACTGCAGATGAATGAATGATTAAAGCAGAAGAGCTATAATCTCACTTATATGAAGGCCTTCTCCCTTGCAAATTTTCTCAATTCTTTGCCACTGTATGTGCAATATGGTTATACATACAACTTCATGGTATAGAGATCCTGTGTTTTCGCATAATGTTGTAAATGACCATTTGCAGTAGTCTTTGGCTGGGTTCCAATTCTTTCAGCTTACTGTTTATGGTCATGACTTTGGTATTGAAAATCATACATCATGTACACCAGCCATAACATTAAAACCACTGACTGCCAAGTGACTGCCACTGACAAATGCCATTGTAATGAGATGATCAATGTTATTTACTTCACCTGCCAGTGGTTTAAGTGTTATGGCTGATTGCTGTACATTCGATGCTAGACCTCTGACTCAGTGTATTAATGTAGTTAAGAAAATTGATAGATCAGAAATGATATATTGCCTCGCACCTCCTGGGCTGGGGGTTCAAATCCTGCCTCCATCCTGTGTTTGCGAAGTTTGCATGTTCTCCCTGTGCTTTGGGGGTTTCCTCCAGGTACTCCAGTTTCCTCCTCCAGTGACATGCATTGTAGGCACTTCCAAAGTGTGTGTATAGTGTGTGTGCGTGCAGTTGTGGGCCATTATATGTTGGCACCCCATTCAGGGTTTCCCCCACCTTGTGCCCTGAGTCCCCTGGGATAGGCTCCAGGCTCCCTGTGAGCCTGTGTAGGATAAGTGGTATGGAAGATGGATGGATGATATATTGCTTTTTCTTTGAGAAGACAATTTTTCTATTATGCTAAAAGCTAGAAGATAGCATGTATACTGGACATTAAGTATGAGCTTTTAACCTGATTAACTTATAGCTACGTGATTAGGGTTTTTTGTTGTTAAAAAAGAAAAACCATGATTATTGCGTCAAGGTTAAAATAGCTTATAAGCATATGTTCCTGAGCTGCTTTGTGTCACCCTGACTGTCATTTAACAATAATTCACAGTCAGCAGTCTGTCAGGGGTGTTGGGTCAGAATTGGTGGCAAATATCTAAGCATACATCATACGCCAGCTCAGAACACAAAAGATATCAGACTACATAGTGAATGGCAGGAGCTTGCGGCCAATCAGGAGAGAGATCTATGGGAGAGTAAACAAACCAACTGAAAGTGAGACAGTCTAATATTATACTTTAATATTCATAAGTTGGGGTTTTTAGTATTTTTCTTGCTAAATGGATATGGCATTTATTAGGTAAAAATCTAGTGAATTATAGATTGTCATCGACTGATTTACCCTTGTTGAGAAGTTTGTATTGTTACCCAGTTGCTGCTGAGTGTCTTCTTATTTTTGCAATATTACTCGTTCTCACACACTAAACTCGGGAGACAAGTGGACTAGACCCAGAAATCCACCACACGATTGTAATACTATCTGGTTCAGAGACAGCTGTGGTGTTATTTCATGAATAAAATACAAGTAGGTACTAAAACCAAGTCCTGTGGCTCTCTTGTTAGAGCTCTTTATAGGCTGTGAATAGAGATAGGTAGCAGCTATAAGACTTCCATCTGTGAATAACTATATGATGGATTATAGTAAGTTTGTAAGTTATACATAGAGGACAATAGGTAGTAGTGAACAAACTGCTCTATCAAATAAATTTAATATTGTAGATCAATAAAGAGGATTATATTATATTGTTACTTTCAGACCGGTATCGCTATCAGTAAGTAATACAAGCTGCTACCGTGTTTTTATCTAAAACATGAGCACAGAGCCAAGTGAAACTGTAATATACAGACTGTTCCATAAACCTGATTGGCTGCTCAGGAGCCAGACACTGTCGCCGGTTATTTTTGGCTTCAGTCATAATTAAGCTTGTTGGTTTTTCAACATTCTCAGTTCTGGTGCCAGGAAATTAGATAATAACTACTCACAATACAAGCAAGAATGGAAGTAGATTTTGCTTTATATTTACTGATTACATTTTCCTCTTTTTACTTGGGCTCCATTTTAATATAAAACTGCACTTAAAATATATGAAAAGACATAATCAGCCTTTTCCTGCATATTCAGCGTTAACATTGTGTATTTACTACACTGGATCACCAACCACTACAGATACAAGTACCTCACCATAAGAACATGTGCCTCTCTATATGTGTCTTTGGCTGAAAGTGTTCTGTAATTGATTATCTTATAATATCATCTTATATCTTATATTATACAATCCCTGGCAAAACTTATGGAATCACCACACTTAGATGATGTTCACCCAGCCTTTTTACTTTATAGCAAACAAACAAATCACAGATATGAC
>CM074961.1:13683580-13702506 GCA_037577455.1 Pangasius macronema
TTGCTATAAAGTAAAAAGGCTGGGTGAACTTCCTCTAAGTGTGGTGATTCCATAATTTTTGCCAGGGGTTGTATATACCATCATATTATCTTATAATGATCAAGGTTCTTTTTAACTTCCATTGAGTCTATTAGGCAAATGTGCATGTATTAATAATTCATTCATTCATCTTCAGTAATCGGGGGTACATGGTTAGCACGTTTGCCTCGTACCTCCAGGGTTGGGGGTTTGAAACACTGGAACACAACCTGAATGAGATGTCAGTCTTTTGCGGGGCACCATACACACACTCATTCACACCTAAAGGCAATTTATAGTGGCTAATCCACCTACTGGCATATTTTCAGGAACTGAAGGAAACTGGGAAACCTGGAGGAAACCCACACAGAGAACATGCACAGAAACTCCATTCAGAATCAGGAATGAACCAGGGATATTTTCTATTTCATTTTCTTACAGAACTTAGGTATGCACTACAATCCCAATGTTCCAATTTCAGGATTATCTGATACAGACATTTCCTTCTGATGCTAACTTCACAGACATGATGGTGTTGCTTTTAGATGATTTGTGGCCCTGTCTGCATGTATGTTTGCTGTTATTTCAGTCACCATTACACATTGATCTGAATGGAAATACATCAAATCCAATTCAAGACAGAGCCAGAGTTTCATGCCAAATATCGATGCATACCTAATAGCCCACTTCAGAAGCAGAGCTTATAAGTTGCTCTACAGAAAAGGTATAACAAAAAGATAAACTGATTAAAGTACAGGTAGATGTTATTTAAATACCAAATTCAATGTTAAATTTTCAGATTCCTTTGAAAACCACCAAGGATGATGATGGCTTGCAGATGTTCAGAGTTTCAGGGCTTTGGTCCATAGTAAATAAAAGCTGACTCTACCCCCTTTAGCCAGGTTTTTGGGATGACCAAAATTGCTGTTTGATGGCCTGACTGATTTAGCAGGAATGTGTCTAGCAACAATTTCATGGATGTAGATTGTATGCACATGTATAAAATGTAGTAAAAATAATTTTAAAAGAAACAGGTAGTAAGTGAAGGGATTAAAGTATTAGGAGTGATTAGTGTTTAGTTGTTTCTGCCTTTATTCCTTTCTGAGAATGGTTATATGTAGATAACATCTATTGAAATAAGACATGGGCCTGATTCCAATGTGAAAAAAAATAAAAACCATTATTTGGTATTAGGAAAAATGGTATCCGTTTAAAAAACGACAGCTGTGCATTCTTGCAAAGTAGATTTTGCCTTGTGATAATTGCAAGTGGAAGTGTGGGAGGTCTGTGATTTGTGATTTGGAATTGGGCCTACGACTGTGCTAATGTACTCTGTGTGTGTGTGTGTGTGTGTGTGTGTGTGTGTGTGTGTGTGTGTGTGTGTGTGTGCGCGCATGGTATTCTGCAACAGGATTAGTGTGTGGATCATTATTGGAATCCCATGGGAGAAGTTATGTGTGCTGAGAGCATGATCCTGAACCATGATACTGAAGCTGCCATATGCATGCACACAACTGCAGGGGATACCAATGAGCCCCGTTAAGCGGTGTGTGGCATCTGTGTCTGATGGTGGACAGACATAGATGTTGTGTTAGCTGTTTTGTGTGTATATATGTATATAAATGTGTCTTTGGGGAGCTTAATAGAGCCATATATTGTGTGCATGTGTGTGTGACAGGATGTTGGAACTGGCCCGAAGATAACTGGTTGTGGATGATAGATCAATTATAGTGTATGTTTGTGTATGTGCCAAATGATTTCCTTTTGGATACTGAGGTTAAGGCCAGGACAGGGTGAACCTTTTGGAGTAGCTTTATCTATCTACAGTAATAGAGATGTCAGTGAAATTACCCTACAGGGTATATGAATGTGTGTACATGCATGAATGTCAGCTAGGTTTGACCAACTCCCCCCATCACCACACCGCAGCAAAAAAAAAAAAAATGCAAAGGACAGTTCAATTTAAATCTGGTTAAACCCCTTAAACTCACATTACCTGGTTTAGACTCATATTACTGTACTTACTCGAAAATTCATAGTAGTTACAAAATAACATTCTTTAAGATCAGTAACTAAATAACTGGGTAATAAGCTCATGGTTACTATAAATGTGATTTTGGGACTCCCAAAATGAATTGAATTTGAATTTATATTTCTACGTAAATTATTTATTATTATAATTCATTATTCTGACTAATATTCTCAAAGTATACAGTATATTCAGTTGAACTGGTTTCCATGATGACTTATTTACTGATGGGTGGTATAGAGTGCAATGGCTAAATGGCTAAATGTTGGGGGACAATTTTGAATAAGGACAATGAATCTAGAAAATGGACAATATGCAGTATGTTTTGGATAGGGTTAGGGAAAGCAGGCCTACTTAATTGCTATGGTTAAATGTCTAACAGTAGAACCAGGTCAGGGTATGAGCTGCTTTAGACTCCCTTTGCTTGTAACAAAAACCTCCACTTTTTGGGGCTTATAGTAATCTGGCTATGTGCCTGGAGCTTGGGTTGTTGGCTCTGGGTTTGCTGAGAGAGAAATTTCTCTGCAACACTAAACAGATAGTAACAGCTGCTCAAGTAGAGACAAGCAGTCATTGTGTGTTTGTTTGGAGCGCCATCTCCTCTGTTCGCACATTTCCCATCTCCAGCCAAGTTTAAACCCTACGGATCCTCTGGACGTGACTTTCTTCAAGCTTTATCCAATTACAGTCAATATTACACACAAACAGGGACAGATTATGTAGGGTCTCAATGATTTGGCAGCCAACACTAGGTGCATGCTTGTAAAATCATGAATATTTCTAAATTGGATCAAATTTGATGGAAATAAACTTTCAGCAAGATTATGTTTTAATATAAAAACATAAAAATACCTTTTCCCGTTATGACAAAAAACAGGGAATGGAAGAAAAGATGCAAAACATTTTTTTTCTTTTCTTTATTTTTACAGGTTACTATTTAGCTATTTAGTCTCCAAATTTTGTTGTGTCTAGGTAAACCAACCAACAAACCAACCAACAAACAAACAAAATGCATTTATTATTTAACTTGGCATAAATCTATGTATTAAGGCCTTTGCTGTAAATAAGCTAAACAAAGTTCTGTTATAATCTATACTATAGAATGTAGAGTTTTATCCATTTTATCTGAGTTTATATAAAATTTTATGTAATATATTACACTTCAGAAAGAATAGGTGTCCAGGAAAAGGAATGCTCATCTCAGGTTGGGGAGTTCTTCCTATAGACATACACTAAGTGCACATGACTCCAGTAGTTTTATTTCTTCACTACGAGTTAATGCCAATTAATTGTCACAATTCTTTCCCAATTTTTAATCGCTTACCATTCTGATCTCTAGATGGCAGTGTTGTATGCTTCTAAAGTTTATAGTTCGTCACCTGCTTCCCTTCACATAATCTTCTTCATGAATGTAATTCATTTTTAAAAGTTGAAAAAATGCATATATTGTATTTAATTACAAGATAACCTTGCATTTGGATAAGAGAAACTGAGTTCATGTCTGTTAGGATAGGATTGGGAATTAATGCTATTTAATTTGGTTAATTTGGTAATTTAGCATACTTCTAGAGCATAAACATGGGTTTAAGAGGTAATAATATAATTTTGTACTTTTTTTTTCCTAGTGTTGAACCTGTAACAATGGTTCATTCTCTCTATCATTGACCTCTCTACATGAAACTTTTATGTGCACCATCAATTTACCCGCAACTAATTCTAACCCAAATTCTGTTCTTACAAGCATAACCAATGTTGAATTTTATTAAAGATGGTTCTCCTGTATATATACATAAATGACTTTCCTTGCTTTAGGTTGTTCAGGACAGTCACTGCTTTTTTTTTTTTTTTTTTTTTTTTTTTTTTTTATAAAAAAAAGGACATACAACACATGGAATGGTGGATATCAACAGGAAATGTTGAACAGCCCATCTCAGCTCTCCAAGTAAACAGTGACCTCACCATAGCATGATTAGACTTTCCATCAGGCCTGCTCACCTAGATAAGCTTCTTCCTGATGGAACAGTCCCACAATGTAAAACAATTTATGATGTGCATTGCATTGTATGCTCAGCATCTTGCTCCAATCACTATTGCCTGTGTTTTGAGTGGGTTATATGTACGGTCTTTTTGAGTGAATAATTCTCCTTATTTCCTTGATGTGGCTCTTGATGAGATGATAACATTCCAAATTGCACCATTTTTGAACACTTTTGTGTTTCTGGTTTTATTACAGTTCAATCACTATTTGTGCCAAAAAGCAAAGAAAATATCCTAGAGAATTCCTGGCCAAATTTAGTTGGCTTTAGGAACATAAGAGCCAGTTATGGAAATGGCAAATGTACTGTGGAACAAACGTGACCCAGTTTTAAGCCGCCACAGTTAGTGCTTTAGTGGCATTAATAAAAATGCTCCAGATTCAGATCAGTTCATTGGGTTCACCTGTGCTATACAGGACAGATTCTCCATTAAATGGGGAAAATATTAAACATATTCTACCAAAGACCCAGATAGCTGTATTTAAGTTCATCTTGCTGCTCTGCAATTCTAATAGCACTCGAAATGAGTACTTTAGGAAGGTGCACTTGGAGGGTAAACCAATTAAACCTATACCTAAAAGCCTTTAAGACAGTGCTAGTATCAACATGACAATATGTAGTCTGCTACAAATGCCTCCAAATTCTCATAACCTAAACTTTTTTTCAAGTAGAGTTAGATGCAATGAATAAAATTAAACAATGATGAATATTTAATTTTATCCCAGTGTGTTTATTTTGACTGTCCCCAATATTACTTTCTACCCAATTAATATGTTGTACCTTTAAGGAATTAACCCAGACTACACTGACATCACTTTCATGAATAGACATCAAATTTAAATTTCCTAAACTGGTTAAGTCCTAAAACCCCTCTTTATTTTGTATCTTTTTTGTTTTTTCATTAATATACCTCATCTCGTATTACACACTCATAAACATGCCACAGTGTTAGGCAATTGTTTTTTAAAACACATGTAAGATAAAGCTATTTAAAATATATTCAAAGTCAAAAACTCATTTTGCTAATAACATAGCTAATTTTACTTTCATATTTCCAACCTGTTATGTTCCACTGTGTGATATTCAACCCTGTTTGTCCTGATGGAAAAAACACCTAAATTTTTCTTCTCACAAATTTATACAAACAGAAAGGTTCTTCTCACATCTGTACTTTTGAAGAGTATACTTATATATAGAAAAATGAATGCTCCATAATAGCATTTTTACCAAGTTTTCCAAATGTCTTGAGGACCAAAAGGCACCACATGCAGTGTATTAATCATATTAAAAAGAACTCATTGCTTATTTATCCAAAAATAGTAAAATATAGTGCGTTGAGAAACTTTGGTATGTCAGTCAAGCAGCACCTGGATAAAAAGTTTCTTATCTAATCCAGTGGTGGCGTATCAGTGTCTTACAGAATCTCAGCTTCCACCAAATGATGTTTCATACTGTGCTGTGCCCTTATTTATGGAAAGGCTTTGTGGAAATGTCCTGTATGCCTGTGTGCACGTGTGGCACATGTGAGTCAGGCCCGGAGGTGGTGGGTGCAGCAGCAGCAGGACTGTGATAAGTCCAGGCTCAGCATCTAATGGATGAGTTCCTGTTCAGCAAGGTCAACTTGGATTAACCTCTCATGCTGGCTCTTGAGTCAAAAACAGGGCCTTTTTATCAACAAATGTTTTCTCCTTTAGTGTGCACCAGCTGTGGAAAGGTCATGCTTAGTAGGAACTGAGAACCCCAGAGGGCCTCGCTTGCGTTCTCCACACACACACAGGGGCTGTTAAGTGAACGGTGTGCAGCTGTTTGTACATGCTGCATATGCTTACAGGAATGAATGCTTCATCGCTGAGCCACTGCGAGCACAGTAAAAGCAGACGACTAAATCATAGTGATGACTCATTTTTATTCTTACTATAGCAAATATCTTTAACATAAAGCCAGCATTTGTTTTTTATTTCATAATGTCCGTTCTAATTATTGTACCATAGCTGATTTTTATTCTTATTCATGAACCTTAACAGCTCATAAACCAACAGTAATGCAAACATAGTTGATAATGATAAATTTGTTCAGAAATCACTATTATTTGTTCTTGATTCTTTAGTCCAGATTATTTTTTTTACCCTGTGTTTCAAGAGAGGGCGCTGTGTGCTACAGTTTATCTCCCTGCTTAGTCCAGCAGTTTGATCTGCCTGAAATCATCTCCTATGTACTTTTGGAGCCAGTGGTTAAGTGGACCTCATTTAATGGATTCATTAATCAATAATGCCTCTTTGCTCTTTTGGTAGATGAATCTTGCTAGTATGAGTCTGCATGTTGTCTATACTTTTTTCCTATTGAACGTGACCCCAATTTTTCCACATTGGAAAAGACTTACAATGATGCATGTAGAGACCCATAAAAAGGTTTTCTGATACTGTTGTCAGCTCCTTCACCACCTACACAGAAAAAAGGATAAGGGATTACAATGGTTTAACAGATAAGGTGTCGTTGATTCTGGATATATTTGATGATTTTCTAATGGGATTCAAATGTATCCTACAGTAGTCTGATGGTGTCTCAGTGACCTTTTGGTAATAAACTGTGGTTTAATGTTGATTCAAAGGAATAAGTGGTTGTCTGTGATATTTGCACCTGTAATGATGCAGAACTTCAGTCTGCAAGNCAAGCACCAATATATAGTATTAATGGTTATTTAACTAGACCTGTCACATGCACTAAATATATCGTAGATCTGTAACTTAATTAAGAATGAGTGGGTTCTTACAATTGAAACTACATCATTCTGATGGGCAAATGTTAAATGGAAGTCAATTATTATTAGTGAAACAGAAATATGTGACCAGCAATTAACCATGAATTTTATTGAATTTCTTTCTTTCTTTCTTTCTTTCTTTCTTTCTTTCTTTCTTTTTTCTTTCTTTCCTTTTAATGGATTCAATGGATTCTTTGGATCTCTAAACAGATTAGCATGGAAGAGTCACGTATCCTCACTGGCTGACTAACAGATCTCTGTTGTGCCTGGATCCATAGAGTGTACAGTATACAAAACAGGCCATTTAAAACACATATCAGCAATCCATAAGTAAAAAAAAATGTTGCCAGGAATTCACCTGTGGTGATATTTTGTTTCTAAACCCATATTTCAGCAAAGATCTCTTGCTATAGGATTGTTAGATGGCTGTCCTGCTAGACCTGCCTGGTCTTAAACATTCTATAACCTGCACGTATTTGTTTATGTAGTACTAGGGTTTGCGAAACCCTATGCTTGAAGCGTTTGTGTGTCAGACACCTCTCCCTTCAGTGAAATGTAATGGGCTTTCATATTAACATTAGTCATCGTTTAAACTAATTCTAGTTCATGTCACTAGTTCTTGGTGCAACAGTAGTCATAGGGAAATAGTCATAGGAAAGGTAAATGTGTTAATGACTATGCATTTCCTCATGGATTATGGGTTAGGAATATAGAAAGGAGCACCAGTCTTTATTTTTCAGCATTTTTTATTCACAGCTTTTTTCAGCTTATTCAAATGTGTAATGGTTAAAGCTTCTTTTGGATATGAAAAAAACACATATTATTACAGCAAACACTCTCAGGTACTTTGACAATAAACCATTTAAAATAAATTTCAAAATTTTTATAAACAACATATTCATGAGTGTCTGTTAAATTAACTATTATTAATACTACAATTGTAGTGTATTTTACAATGTATAGGCTTATAGTTAAACAGTCATTACAGAAGACTGTAAATAGATTATTTAATGACTGATGTTTTCACAGACTAATGGAAAAGTGCTTAACGGTTTTAATAAGCCTACATGAACACTCTTGGCTATATCCTAGCTACACCGTGGTGTTTCATTTCATACCAAGCTTAAATGGTTCAGTGGGATTGCTAACTCCTAAACCAAGATGACTCCACATCAGAGAAGGAGATCTCTTGCTGGAACCTTCCACAGTAATATGTATATGACAATTATTTGTCAGATCTGTCACTATCCCTCTTGTTTACAAGATAATGGACCTTGGGTTGGCCTGGATTTGGGTGCATTTAAATCACTTTTTAACATTCATGTGTAGAAGTATTGGTATCAGTGACATGCGCATTTGGACCACACCTCAAAGTAGTTTTTCAAAATATCAGTGATCTGAAACTTTTGCCTCTTTGGTATCAAGTGCCCCATGTCTAGTATCTGTCCCCCTTTTGAGAGTATGTTGTTTTAAAACAAAAAATACCAATGGTGTCAACCAGTCACTTGTTCCCCTGTGCAACTCTTTTTTAGGAAGTTCTGGATTTGGTGTCTTGACAAGATATCTTTTTGGAGTTCAGATCTGATTTTTCAGCTTATAGATGTACTTATTCATACAGTATGTTTTAATATCTGTCTATGTAACTTAGCAGTAACATGCTTTCATAAAAGCATGATGCAGTAACATTTAAAAAAAACATGACATTGATCATAGTAGTAGCATTATTACTCTACTCTACTCTGAAAAGCATCCATGTGGTTTTTGACAAAACATTTGACAACGATTGGCATTTATATGGTTCTTCATCATTCACGACCAAATCAGTGTCACTAAAATTGTACATTGCTGTAGAGAACAGTGGCAGACTTTGACAGTGTTAATTCACAGAAGCACATGGAAATTGTAATTGTTTTTTAAGATAAGCATTGTGCTATTTTTAAAAAAAGGAAATTGGAGCAGGGCGGCCTCACTGAATGGCTTTAATCTATTGTTTTGCTTGCTGTCTTTCTGCAGCAGGATCATGCCCTTTATGTCAGCAATGGACTTTTTCCATGGACCTATGTATTGTACTGGGCTAAAAATAGTATTAAATGCAATGGCTGAGATATTGATAGAAATACTTGAGTTCTGATTTTTGTTAGCATATTGCAACTACATTTGTATAACAATAATATAATAATTACATAATTAGGTATAATATAATGCCTTGCATTGCATTGTAGCCTGCATCATTTTTCATGGTTTAGCAAGAAAGAACATCACCAATTCTGCTAACCAAAATCTTCTAAATGATTGTCACGTTAGCTGACAGTACACATCGGTGATATTAATTAAAACAGTAGTAGTAGTAGTAGTAGTAGTAGTAGTAGTAGTACTTTTAATGTATTTAAAAAAATAGGCTACATAATAGACTACACGAAAATAAATAAAACTACATTCATAAAATACAAAACTATTGTTGTGGTTTCCATATTGACTAGAGACCACAATGATGTTAGTGGAAATGTCCGTTGGTGATAAAAGGTAACATTTTTGGTCACGCCAAGCTAGTAAAAGAGCTTGTTTCATTCTATAAAATCTGAATGTTCATGCATATCCTGAGCTGCTGCTTTTCTGGGTGAACAGTTGAACTGTACTTCAGTGACAACACATCCAACATATTTTTCCTTCTGTACTGTTTGTATTGTTAGTGACTTTTATTTACTGTTTATCCACTGATTCAGGATATAAGTGTTAGGATGGGTGGACGAGTCAAAGCTTTAGTACTTTCCTGGGGTGAGTGGGTTTGTTTGGCGAACACATCCTGTTGTAAGTAACCATTCCGCCTCCTCCTCATGCTGTGACATACACTTTGCCATCTCCTGGTGAGATTGTGCAGGTGGTGGGCTCTAATCTGTTTGGCTTTCTATGGTGTTTATGTTCTACTTGCCTATGTTTTGCGAGGGCATGTACGGTCACACACAAAATCATTTTAGGTTAATTTTAAATCATTTTGCTTGTAAAACTGGCTAGATAGTTTTCAGTTAGTGGCTGTGACAGACTTTTAAGGAAATAAATAAAGTCTAAAGGATTTTAAATACATGCTGACAGAGTCCGGAATATATGAATGTAATTTATAGCTACAAGACATTTAGTGCGTTAGGTTTCACAGATGTTTCTTTATATCATGTAAAAAAAAAAAAAAAGTGTGTATGTTTAGTTGTATGTATGTCTACCCTTTGCCTTGATAAATGCTTCCAACCTTTTCATAGAGCAAAATTTATGGGATTGTTGTCTTGTTGCAGGATACACCCATATTTAATTTTCATTTCATTTCTTGGAAATTTTATGGTCAGCTGTACATCATCACTTAAAGGATAGAAAACATATGGAGTAATGGTACTTGGAAATTGTAAACTACAATTCATGTCCTAATTTACTTTTGAATTCGAAATTACATCCTCACATGCACCAAAAATGTTGGAAAGTATCTACATTCGTTTACAGTCACATGCAAAATGGACACACAGTTCTTTTGTCATTTTTTCTTGAACATTCCCATAATTTGCCTTTATAGCATTTATCACATGCACAGATGGATTTATTAAATTTATTCATGGAAAAACGGAAGGGAAGCTTGCTAGTAGTTTTCGCTTTTAAAAAAAATTAAATGACACAAGCTGATTTTAATAATATGCAGACCTTTCACTGAAATACTGTGTAAAGGGCACTTTATACATTAATTCAATTAAATTTTATTTCATATTTCTATAGAACTTTTAACAACAATATTACAAAACCAGTGATCCACTGGCACTGGATCATTGGGGAAATCCAGACTCACACTAGTAGGACAGTGACATTAACTCTGTAGAACCAGGAGAAGGTGCACGGTGATGCCCAGTTAGCAGCAGTGCGTACGTCCTGGCGTGGCACTCCTAGAGAAATGTCCATGAGGAGGTGATACTCCTTACAGAGTGGGATGTCATGGTAGGGGCTCACTTTTAGACCATGGTGGTGATGTCCACCACCTAGTGGGCCAGTCTTTGTTTAGAGAAGAGAGCCCTTCATGTCTTTCCACCACTCAGTCTAAGGGTCTATGTAACACCATAGGGTGCACAATGCACATGCTGCATGTCAGCTTCATGGAATGCTGCAAGGTCAATCGAAGGCCTGAATCCCCAGGTTTAACCACAAGGTCACTCCAAGTTCACCACATGTACTAGTCAGCGCTGCACTGTATCTTACTGGGCCTATTGTCCTGTTTGGGTAGACATTGTACTGTCTTGTGCTGTCTACACATGTCTGTATGTGCACCTTATGTAAAAAAAAATTCTGTAGCACCATGGTCCTGAAGGAACGTTGTTTTGTTTTACTGTGCACTAACTAGCTGTATATGGATGAAATGACAATAAAGCCACTTGACTTGACTTGACCACCACATGCAAAGTGAGCTTATTGACAAAGCATGCAGCTCTCCCATTCTTGCCCCCACTCTTTGCTGAAGTGATTGCAATAAGGTCTTCTCAGAGAATTAATTTTGGAATCTTGCAGAAGTTCATAAGCAAGGGTTAGGGTTAGGGACTCCAGTACAATCAATAGATCTCATGCTGGGCTCTTGGGGAATTCTGGAGGAAAAGGCATCTCACCCCTTTCAGTAAGGTTGTCAAAAGTTGCCATCCATGTTGCTGTGATTCACCTCAATGGCTGCCACAAACAGTTTTAGTGTAGATGGCAACTTTCTGCTGTGTAGCTATTCCTAAATAAAAGATAGTATTTTGGTATCCAAATGAGCAGTGAACACCATTCATGGAACAGCTTACACCGACATACGTGACCTGGCTGGGGCTGCCAAATCTTTCTGATGGATTAGGACAACAGATCTGTCCAGGGGAACCATCCAGGGTGCTCCAACCCCAAGGGAAAGTAGTAGTGGGAACCAAGTCCTTGCCAGCCATTTTGAAGCTACAAGTAGGTGGCCGAGTTGCTAGATTCTGTGGAATGGGGGAAGAGGGGGAAAGTTGTCAGCCAGTGCATCAAGGAGGGGTGGGTCAGGAGGAAGGCTGTCACGAATAGCCTGTTTTTTTGTGGGCATGCAAAGGAGCCAGTCATCTAAATACAGAAGTATCCTCATGACTCCCAGATGCTATCAGAGCAGACAGGACTGAGCTCATACATGTTGAAAAAGTGGAAACGGTAGAACTTCAGATTGCAATGGAAAATCTCAAAAAGCATCTGTGTCCTTCTTCTGAATCAGAAAGTATATTGAGCAGAACCTTTTGAGTAGAAGTGTGGGGACTACCTTTTCAGCTGTGCCTCTGTCTAAGACAGAATGAACCTTTTGGGTCAAAATGGTCTTATTGGCCTGAAGCTTGAGCTTGTACACTTTGTCATTGTCATCAGGATAAACAAATGGAGAACTTTTCTCGTTGTAACAGTCATTTACACAAGAAGATTAGTTTCCGATATACACAACATACACAGATACACTGCCTACAGCCTGTTTGTACTTAAATCTGTCCAACAAAAAGATATCGTGGTTGAAATTTTTCCACTAATATGATGTGTCCAACTGGATATTCATTTAAAAAAAAAAAAAACTTAAAATGTTAATAACTACTTTTGTGACTTTTGTGATTGTTCTGATGCAATTTATCTGTAGCCTCATCTCAGGCTATCGTTGGCCTGCTCTATATTATTTGCAGATGAGCACTGGAGTACCTGACACTAACATCCAGGTAATGCATGCATCCTGTATCTAGGGCAGCTCTGAATGATTAGCATATCAATCCTGAAGATAATTTTGCTTCAGTATGTAATGAGTTTATCTGAGTTTCAATTTATCTACTTAATCTCTATACTTAATGTCTATGTTAAGTGTTTTATCTCAGTGCACCTGACATCACAGGGGGCAGTCGTGGCCTAATGGTTCGCAAGTCAGACTTGTAATCTGAAGGTGAACCCGAAGGTCGTGGGTTCGAGTCTCGGGTCCGGCAGGGATTGTAGGTGGGGGGAGTGAATGACCAGNCTCAATACCACGACTGAGGTGAGACCCTTGAGCAAGGCACCGATCCCCCAACTGCTCCCCGAGCGCCGCAGCTAAAAAAATGGCTGCCCACTGCTCCGGGTGTGTGTTCAAATGCAGAGCACAAATTTCTAGTATGGGTCACCATACTTGGCCACAACTCACTTCACTTCTTCTTCTTCACTTGTGTGTGTCTAATTGTTAATAAGTGCTTACTTATTAACAATGCAGAATGCAATGATAAATTTCCGGCCAGATAAGGAACAGTCTTTATCATTAAACATATTAGAAACCCAAACCTTCTGAAATTGCCAGACAGCAGGCAATACATTTGGGGGCTACTAATGGAGATATTCACCAGATGCCTACTTTATGATCCGTTCAAGTAGTCTTTCACACTATAATTGCTCTGGTGGATTCATGATGTTGTTTTGGCATTAAATCTGTAATAAAATCTGAAAAGCCTCTAACATAGCATTACTGAAGGGAAACCATTCAAAGTGGTTTTGCACACTCACTGGTTAGAAATATCCAAAATTCTTGTTCTTATGGTACTTTCCTAGTTTAAATATTTATTGTTTGTCCAATGATCATGTAGATATCATGTAAAAATACATAAAGTCAGGTCAGTGTAAAAGCTCTTCCATTAATATACAAATTGCTCATGATGAATTTCCGATTCGTTGGCAACTGACACAAGATAAAAATGTATGTTTGTTCTTCGGTTAAAGGATATGATCAGTATACCACTAACAGAGGATTCATCTGTGCTTACGCTCATTGCTCTGTGATTCACCAGTGACTTTGTTTATTTTTGTAGATTTATCCTCTCTGAAGGGACACTCTCTTATTATGTGTGACTATTCAGTATATGACTTGGCATAAAATAAGAGAATATTTTGTCGGTCAGCATAAAATAAGAGAATATATCCATCATGACAGACAAGTTTAGAGTAAAAATGGTGATGACTGAATTCATTCTGCAAATTATCATAATCCTGCCATTAGAATTTAGTGGAGCGGTAGAAAGCACGTGAAAGCCAATACCTGGAGATTAAATAGTACCGGGCTTGCATGCTTTTGGTTTCTGCTTCATTAAATCTTATGCTTAGGAGCCGTGCAGATGAGAGTATACCTGCTGACTTCAGAAATGCAACATGTGAATTTCCATTTAAAAGAATTGTATTACTGTTACCTTGAATCTTGAAAGTGCATGATCGTTTCCGATGTGTACACTGTGAAATTAAATTCTCCCACACAGAAACTTACATATCTGTTCTGACCTGAAGATTTTACTAAAGTTCTTCAAAACTACAGGTCCTGTCTTGACATATCTGGAGATTCATATTTGGAGTTAAGGGACCCTGTCCATGTGTATGTGCACATTGTAAGGCTCCTTACAGATCCATATATTCTAGACTTTGCAGAGTGGACTTTTCCTCCGACTATACTGTGTTTAATAAACAGTTTAGAACAACTTCACTTTCACCAGCATTTCATGAAAACACTCCATCACGGTGAGTACACACGACATAGACAACATCTGGCTTTTTTGTGTGAAAAAAAAATGGCTTTGATGATTTGGCGGTCTACTCTGTTCATCTGAATAAATGCTTGAACACAGCGAAGCAAAAGTTCATGTTTAATGCTATCCTCCATTACTCATAATATTTACAAAACCCAACTTTAATTGTGGTTTTTGTCATTCGTTTTTAGTTGGAATGACCTTTTATGGGAATAAAAACATACACCTGCGAAAAGATGTTCATCGGGTTCAACTCCCACTTGCGGTCTGAAAAGTTGGGAAAAATATTTACTTTATCAAAGCTGGTGTATTTTTTCGACAAACAACATTGGTGACTAATCAGAGCTTGGCTCATCCTGTAGTGACCCATAAAATGTACCGTCATCTAATGCATATAGACTGTAGATGAAAAGATGGAAAGTACATACTTCATAATATTACAGCATTATCACCTTCAGATAGGGGTGTTAAAAAACCAATTAAAGTCACAGTGTAGTTTCAGAAGAATAAAGTTATAAGGGTTTTTAAGTCTGCACCCTGATTCCCATCTGACTCACACACCTCAGGACTCAATATGAGGTGTAATGAAAGGAGATGCGATTGCTCCCTTTAGATAAATGTCGTGTATCATTTAAGACATCTATTAGCAATAACTTTTAGAAATGTTTAAACTTAGAAATCTACAATGAGATTAATAAAACAGTTATGATAAATAGCTTTAAGATATTAACCAAATTGGGAATTGATGGCTCAGTAGTGAAGGTTTTGGCATCCTCAGAATGTTGTAAGTTCAAATCCCAGTGCTGTTATGGTTGTGTTCTTGAGCAAAACCCTTAACTGCTCAGTTTTATCTTGTCTCAGTTGTGAGTTGGTTTTGATAAAAGCATCAGCCATATGAGCAAATGTAACTTTGTAACTAAAAATGGCAAATGATCAATTTGAAAATGGTAAAACTGAGTTAATAATAATGAAATGGTAACTGCTAATACTGCTAACTACTTAAATAATTATTAATGCTATGTCACAGTGATTCATAGTCTAAGTAGCTAACAAACGTTTCATGATTTTTGAGTATTGTTTTTTTTTTTTTTGTTTGTTTGTTTTTTTGCACAGCATGATTTTTGATGTCTTCCATGTTAATATTATTTTTAGCTTGACTTTCCTTGTGAAATGGGTATTAGGACACTTTCTGAGAATTTGAATAAAGCAAAATTTGGCTAAATACGCAAAAAGTATTATTATTATTAGTAGTAGTAGAAGTAATGTAGTTATCCCTCAACCCCCTAATTGTACCTAAATCCCTAATTGGTCTATCAGTATTCTCTGTTATCTTAAAATAAGATCAGCTAATCTCGATACGGATTCTGAGAACAGTTTTGCCAGTAATGATTCAAGTTTAAATGGAAAGGAGCATGACATTGAAGCTTGCTTTTTCAACAATGTGTAATCTTGCAGGTTTCTTTAATGCTTTTGGGAAACTGTTTTCTCCCTGGTCCACGTCAGTGGACTTAAGAGTTTCAGGTAGAAGCTAAATAAAATGCAGGTAGTCATTCAAAGTTACGGCTCATTTGATCTATTCAAGTTCAAACAAGCTTCACATATAGATGGATTAGTATGAATGCCCCTCCTAGCTACTTGGGGGAAAAAATAAACTGAAAATACACTTAGACTATTTCAAAGAAGCTACAGTATGAAAGCTAATCAATCAGTGGCTAATTTACACAGTATAATATCATAGGTGTTAAAACATCTGCCCCACAAAAGTATAAAATTGAACTTTGACTAAAAATAAATGTTTGAGATCTNATCTTTTGCTGTTTTTGAGACCTTGGGATGTAAATTTTGAATTACAGCACAAATGAGAGAACCCTCCAAAAACAAGAAATACATTCAGTAATCAATTAAGTTTTGTGTTTTATTTTTATTTTTATTTTTTATTTTTTTTATTTTTTTTTCTTGAGGATGTGACGTTGTCCTCACATGTAGGCGACTGTTTTGGATCATCTTCATTGCTTAAAAGCCTGCAATTTCTCAGAAGTCCTTTGGAAACTTCGGGATTGTTAAGTGTCCTAAACTCATTGCTATAAATTGTTTGTATGAGAAGTCTCAGCGTAGGTGAACAAGAGTCATGATTTACGCATCATGTTCATTTACTGTGGAAATGACGGCAGTGAGCAACTCACACTTGTCCTCTGCATAACGACATTTCTTATTAAGCTATAAGAGCAATGTGTTTTTTCCCATGACATCTTTTAACAGAATGATTGTTCTGTTTCGGATTTTAGTCATTTCCCTGTTTAGTGTCTTTCTCTTTTGAATTACTTAACTGCGATATATACAGAAAAGTTCTTCGGAAGTTCAGAGTTGTTTATGTCCAGTAGCAGATCCAGCTGATCCAGTAGTAGCTGTGTTTGTATTGATAAGGACATGTCCACACGAAGGCTATGGAAATTTACTGTTTGTGCTCCCTATGCTGCAGATATGAAATAGGTCATAATAATTTACCAGGGGTTGTTATTGTTAAGATATGTCTAAATGCAATGTTACATGTTGTAAACCGAGTTAGCAAATTCCCTGTTTAAAATGCATAGACTTGCTGGCTGGCTAACAACAAACAGACCTGGTGATTTATCTAATGCAAGCTTTAACATAATATGGTTTTATGTTGGTAAAATATTTATAGTAAATTTAATATACTTTGATTCTTCATCCATGGACTGAAGTTATGTAATTTTATAGCTCGAGTTGCACAGTGTTAATTCTCATTCCTTGAATCGATTTTAATTTTAAATGTTTAAATGTAAATGTTTCATAGCACTTTATTGACTTGAGAATTTGATTTGAGAATGGAGCATATTTAGAAAGCGTAAAAGGTACTTTAAGATTCGTTACCCAGTTCAATGAATTTAGCTGTTATCATAACTCACTGCAATCTTCAGTGGTAGCTAATACTAGCCATCTAGATAACATGAGTTAACCTGATAGGATTTCTGAAAGGAATCTTAAGTCAAAAAAGTGTACACAGTCAGTTTGTATAGAGTAAAAATAACAATTTAATCATCAAATTCAATCAAACTTTGCTAACCTAGTTGCAGTTATCTAGTTAATAATTTGATGGCTTATAAGGACATTTTCACACTGTATATCTAAAGATTATTTACAAAATTTAGCCATTAGTCAAATAGTTTCATCATTTTGGTATTAAAATTATTTTTGAAAGACTTGAAGAAAAACTGCACTAGTCAAACTGTCGGCTGTGCTGAAGTACTGGCACTGAAAAATATATTATTTCAAAAAGTATAATGTGTCTTAATATAGATAAACCTTACTGTTTATCCAGTCAGAACAGAGTTAAAGTGTCCAGTTGCCCTGACAAGGAAATCAAGTTGACATTTATAGTAATTTAGTATTTATACGTAGTACAGTAACTTATTTGGTTAATGATAATAATGCATAATTGTTTAGTATTAATATCAATTATTATTTTTATTAGGAAGACTCTTAACAATAAGTAATTGTGCATCAATTATTAAAATTAACACTAAATGACAGTTACTGTAATTAGAAACAAACAAAACTACACATTCAAAAATTTTAAACACACATTTAGCTGACTTTTTTTCGGATTAAAAAAAAAACAAGTAATGGTGCACTTTGCTCACTCACTTTGACCATGTGTTGACCAGTGCTCTAGCCCAGTTCGGGCTAGGCAGAATTTATTTTTTTTTAATGAAAAAGAAAAAGATACACTTGTTTGTAATAACAATTTTATCAATAAGAGCAGCACAACGACATACGCAATAAATATTTTTGTTTTAATATTGCTATGCCCCAGGTACAGAGTTAATATTTCAGTATTTATTCCTTTAAATTTTAGTGTAATGTTTTGCTTCATTAATCCCTTTAATGTCCTTCAGAAAACTTTCCTCCCACATAACCTGCAGTCTCTTTGTAAGCTACGGGAGGAAACCAACCTCTGGTTTTGTTAACACATGCTCTGTTGCCCTTCACGGCTGAGCCCATCTCTGCTGCTGCGTGTGTCCCACGCGCCCTTTCGAAGGCACCACATTCCAAAGGCTTGGCTCACCCTGAAATCGACTGTGCATGTTCCTTTGTGACGCATCAGTCAAGGAAGGTTGAATGTTCTTCAGAAAAGCATTTGTGATCCCCCCTGTCCCACCTTTCATTAACCCCCCTCCCCCAGTTCGTCCATTCTCCATTTTACCTGGTGACATGCACTTTCACATGCACTCTGAGTTTCACTGTACACCCACGGAATGAAACAGAATCACAAGATTAAATCAGGGTTAGGGATCAAATGCATTTAGGAAGTTTTCTCAGGACTTTGACTAACATGCCACAGCTTGCAAAGATGAAAAGATTGAAGCGTAAATCTGAACTGTGCACATAATTGCAGAGAACATAGATTATGTAGCCTGCTCATGGCCCATATTGAAAACTGTGGGGGTTTTTCCTCACAAAAAAAAGTATTATTATTAATAAAAATTAATAATAAATTATATATATATATATATATATATATATATATATATATA
>CM074961.1:13702606-13730942 GCA_037577455.1 Pangasius macronema
TATATACATATATATATATATATATATATATATATATATACATATATATATATATATATATATATATATATATATAAAACCTTGTTAATTAACAGGTGAACTGTAGACCTTTTTTTTTTTTACTGTAAATGGGAAATATTAGTAATTACACCCTTATCATGTATCAGATCAGAAATGGTTGGTATAGTAAAGCAGTTCGGGTTCCTGATTGCACACCTGACCTTGTTAAGGTCTTTTTCATCAGGCAGCAAGTCAAGCAAAAAAAATATGACTCATCAACATGTTGTCAACACAAACAGAATGCTATCACTTAACTAATTCAGCAGTCTTACTTGGTTGAACACATGGAAACAACGGAAATTACGTGTCCCTGTTAAGATCTATTGATAATAAAATTATATGTGGAGCACCTGTCTTTTGAAAAGGATGACGCTATCAGTTGCATCTTGTAGTTTTTTCCATAAAGGGCATTTAATTTTGTTTACTGATTTAAAGTAGAACTGAAATAGGTACAGTACAGTAAATCATGGCCCCTAAAATATGATCTGATCACCTGTCATAATAAACTTGTGTGTTCTTTGTTAAGTAATACTCTTATTTTTAACAAAGAACACAAAATTTTCCTTGTCATTTGCATTATTGGTTTAAACAGTGACTGTCATTGGTAGAAGGTGAGTGAACCTCTTGAAAAGAGAGTAATTGGAGTCAGGTAGTCCAGTCAATTCAGGTGTGGATTTCACCTATGCCACCACACAACTTTAGATCTGGGCCTTAGAGAAGAGCAGTAGAAGCTCGTAAGACATAAAACTTTTAAAAATGGGTTTCCAAAGAATTGGGCTTCTATCAGTCCACAATCTGGAGTATTTACTGTTGCTTCACTCAGTTTTCTATGAATCCACTGTTGCTCTGCCTGAATAACTATCCAACAGTGAACTGCATCAATAAAGCCCATAAAAAAATAACAAAACCCTCGAGTAATAGTTAAGGAGCTGCAGGCATCTTTTCCTTTTGACTTCGGCGCTCAGAAGTCTACCATCAAAAAAAAAAACAAAAACACTGTATCTGTTTAAAGTAATTAGATTTAACTTTAATTTGTATAAATTCAGTGTGCGGTACAATATAATATACAATATACACCATACAGCCATGAATTCAAATAAAATATGATCAAGTACTATTGTTCCAGTTCATTCATTCATTCGTCTTCAGTAACCACTTAATTCTGGTCAGAGTCGCAGTGCATCTGGAGCCTATCCCGGGAATCATAAGCGCGAGGGGAGTTATCAATATTACCCACGCATGGCCAATCCACCTACTGGCATGTTTTTGGGAGGTGGGAGGAATCCGGAGGAAGCCTACGCAGACATGGGGACAACATGTGAAACTTCACACAGACAGTCTCAGATTGGACTGGAGACCCTAGAGCTACTGTTATAGTTGTTATTGCCCCCCCTTCTCCTCAAATTGGTCACTTGCCAATTCCCACTCACTAGCCAGCGCTCTGTGGCTGTAGCATTGTCCAGATTTGAACTTGTGATCTCCAGAGAATGGGGCTGATCAAGTTATGACTTTAACAATTATAAAAACGTCATAGCTATAAATCCAATTGACTTGCCACTTGAACTGTATAGGTTGAACAGTATGCCGGTCACACAACGGGTTTCCTATAGGAACTTATTCATTTCCTAACCTAAAGCTACATAACTTTGGAACAAGTGTAAACAATGTCAACATGAATCTAACGACTAGTTTAATAAAATTGGGTTGTTTGAAGTATTCAGGAATAAGGAGCTACACTCTCAGAAACAAAGGTAGCAAACTACTTTTCCTAGTTGCTGGGGTGGTACCATAAAGTATTAGCTTTAATGAGTGTCTTTAATGTGAGAAGGTTGTATGTAGTGTACACACCTGGGGGAAAAAATGGGCCAAGCCCAAAATGACAAAATATGAAGCTTCTAATGGTCTTAAGAACAAATCATTGGTCAGGAAATTAGCAAAAAATTAACAAATAAATAAATAAAGTTAGTCTGGGATAGCTTTTGATTTCTTTAAATGTCTTGTGGCCCTTGATGGGCTGCATCAGGTGTGGCAGATAACCAAATAATGACTAATCTTTTAAGGAAAAAAAAAACATCCCTGAAGACACTTATGGAAAAATTTGTACGCTCAGACAGACGTGTGTTAGTTTGAATTTTACATCAAACATTTTAATCATTATCTTGATTTTACCTTTGCATACAAGAAGACTATATAAGTGATTTTCTCTGTTTCTGGCTTTTCCCCAAACAGTTCACTGCAGCAAAAGTAAACCAGCAAATGGTGGCACAGGAGCTCTCAGGAGTGCATTTGTTTAACTGTTGCTCATTTTCTAACCAATGATTTGTTGTTGAGACAATTAAAAGCTTCATATTTTCCATTTTGGGCTTGGCCCTTTTTTTTGTACATTTAACTAGCTTTTAGACTAAAGCTTTCAAGGCGACCTACAGTAAATCAGTGGTCCTTAAGGTCCAACTATGTACCTCAAATGTATTTTAAGGGTTTCCAGATACATATTAAGGTATTAAAGGTGTGCCTTTGGTGTAACTACACCAGAGTCAAGGAGAAGGTCCCTTTATTCCAGAGGGTGCTGTGACTTTAATGAATAAATATGACGGTACATACTGTAGATCTGTTTGGCTAATTTGGCTAATATTTGTTATGTTTGCATTTGCTAGCGTTCCTGTGTGTATAGGAGGTTTGAGCAGCTTAGCTGTAGGTGTAGAGAACTTGAATGAATTGGAGAGAAATTTGAGCTGTGGGCTTTTAGTCGAAGTTGAAATCCCGCCTCTCGCTCGAGCTGTAAAACACGTGCGCGCGGAGGCGGCGGCTAGTCAACAGTTGGCTGGAGAGTAGCGCGCGCACAGACCGCGAGGAACAAACACTTCAGCCGTTTTAAACCTGAACTCCATTCGCCTGACAGCACTGAGGCTACGAGAACACGGTTCAACATGTCGGGAAAAGGTGAAAAGGGCAGAAAAGGAGAAAAGAGAGGAAGACGCGGGCAGAAGGAGGAAAAGAGCGACGTTCCAGGTGCGTAAATTCCTCCAACTCGGCAAGGTGTGTGGGAGTGGTGGCGCTAACGGAGCCTCAGTCAAAATACAGCGCGTGCGACGTTTAACCACTTTCGAAATCACGTTTTTTTTTTTGTTTTTGTTTTTTTTTTTATCTGGCTGTCTGGATGTGTGGATGTCTGCGGTCCCGGAGTTTGGTTCTGATATCAGAGTGAAATTTCTCGACTGTGTTTCTCAGCACAGGTGCAGTGTGTTGTGAGTTTTCTTGCCGCTTCCGTGTGAATTGGGAACAGTCACGTTTTTCACGTTGTAGTCACGTTGGTAAGCAAAATAGACTAAAATAGACGTTTTGACAGTTTGACCCTCTGTAAATAAATTCCCTGAGAGTTACCAGAGACTTTGGGAAAGGTAAATGAATTGTGACCGCTCTTTTAAAGAGTTTAAAGAGGCCACGTACCAGTCTCAGAAGTACCAGTCTCAGAAGTACCAGTCTCAGATATTCAATAACAGAAGTACCAGTCTCTGAAGTATGGTCTCCATTTAGTCACAGAAGTTTTAGTCTCAAATACAAGTCTCGGATGTTCAGTCACAGAAGTTTTAGTCTCCGAAGTACCAGTCTCAGAAGTTCAGTCTAAGAGATTCAGACTCAGGAGTATGGTCTCGGTTTAGTCACAGAAGTCCAGTATCAGATGTTCAGTCTCAGAAGTACATTTGCAGAAGTTTAGCCGTAAGTGAATGTAGTTATAAAACCGCCCCGTTCCCTTAGACCTTATTAAGCTTTGCTATGACACAAAATGTTCAGAGGATTTTTCACTCTTTGTCTGCTGACAGTCACCTACCTTTCTAAAATCCCATATCTTGTTTTATCTCTCACTGTCACAATCACACGACTTCCTCACTCATGGAATGGTGTACAGTTGTGTTGAGGCAGGCACTTTTGTGCTCTGAAAGTATTAGATGTTGAAATTTCTCGGAGTATAATGTGATCATATTCATTCATGAGGCAGCATGCACTGGTGTAAGCGTTGCTCATTTAATGCCTCTGTTTGGCAGGTGCCATGTGTTTCCTAGTGGTGCTTGTGAAGCTCTGACGGGTCTCTATTACTATAAGTCTATTCTTCTCTTAAGCAATGGACTGGCAGAGGGTTTAATAGACATTTCTGTAAGAAAGGGATTAGAAAGGGATTAGATTAGACAGATCAAACCTGAGTGCGGTGTAAGATTGCAGATCTTGCAGTCGGGACACACTCTCAGAAATGAAGGTACCAAGTTGTACTTTCCCTTGTTACTGGGGTGGTACCATCAAGGGAACATGTTTTGTACCTCTAGTATACATCTTTTACCTAGACAAGTGCATGCAGTGTACCTTTTAATTAGCTTTTAGAGTAGTGGTTCTTAAGGTTCAATTATGTACCCTAAATTAGTTTCCCATGTTTCCCAGGTAAAGTATACATACAAAACATGTCCTGTTGGTGGTACCACCCAAGTGACAAAGAAAGTACAATTTGGTATCTGGTCAATAACAAAGTTAGTTTATTAAAAAAAATCTTAGTCGGGATGTTAATTTCATAAACAAGTCACATAAACACTTACATAAGTAATTAGTTAATTCAAGGTTATTAGTCATTTCCTATTTCTAAACAGCTTAGAGAAATGTAAATAAATTATTTGACTCTGGTGGAGGATTGATGGCTTTCTGCTTTGGTGGAGGAGTGTCTTTAAACTCCCACAGCCTCCAACCAATTACAGCATTAAGGTGATTCTTTTAGCAGTCATAAAAAACAGTCGGAACTATGTACCATTTTCCTCACAAGTCCCTATAGTCCATGGTCTAAAGGCAGAAGAAGGCCGGACCCTGTATATGTGTATCTGGACTAAGAATTAGATCATGGAATTCCTCGCTCAGCAGAGCAGTGATGGCTGGAATGCAGACCCTGGTCCGTGAAAATTCTGTGGCCTAAAAACCAGTGTAGGAGTTTCCCTGAAGGGGACTCCTCCATGACACAAAGAAACAGCTGGAGAAGCAGCCTGTGTCCACCAAAAAAAAAACATTTACAGAAAGACACGTTGTAAATGAAGCTATCTGTCATATGTAGTATTGCCTTTATGGCTGTGACACATGACTCATTTTACAGTGTTGAAGATGAAAATGATTGGACCACCCACTCTGTAATACACATCTATGGCAAGAAGAGACCAGTAAATTCAGGCAGTATTGTTAAGTCTTAAGGCACACATCTGTATTCTGTCTGTGACACTGACCAGTATTGAAGCACTATTGCTCAATAGTTCAGCTATAAATGTCAGATTGATTAAGTTGAGTGTTCCTTGCTATTGATTGGTTGTGTGATTAAAGTATGATTCAGATCTTGTGCACAAAGCACTGTATCTTTTTTGGGTATTACATATTGTGTGGTTACTTTCTTGAGCTTTTACATGCTCCTATACAGATTAGTACAGCAAAGAAACACACCTGCTTTCACTATATTGCCTGTACACACACACACACACACACACACACGCGCGCGCGCGCACGTGAAAATATGTACACGGTGTCAGTGAAATCTGAATTTGCCAAATTCTCAATGAAGTCAGTTTGAATGAAAGAATGTCATTGTCTTGAGAATTTCACGATAGTTACAAGTTCAGATAGCTTTAACCTTACACCACACTTAGCTATGGAATTCACCTTCTTATCATTTAGGCTTTTTTTCTGAGTAAGAGTGAAGGTTTTGGGTTGGGCACCTTTGGAAGGTAATTGCGAATGAAAGTAACAACTGTCATGAACCTGTTTTTTTTTTTTTTCTTTAAGCAAAAGTAAAACCGGTATGATGATATCTGGGGAATATTTCCTTGAACTTTGTCTATTCAGGTATATTCAGGTATTGTGAGTTCTGGCTTGCACAGTGCTTTGTGTAATTATGGACCTGCCCAGAGAATAAGCAAGGAGACCAGATGTCTGGGAGTATGGCTGGGTGATATGACCAAAAGAACATATCACAATATTTTTCACATTACTGATTATATTACATCTGTGGTGATCAGTTGCTGAAGTCTTCCTTTTCAAATATTTGTTCACTTTTCTAGTTCTTAAATGAGGAAAATGTAGCTTGTTTTAGGTAGTGGTAAATATGAACGTAAGAGACTTGGACAAAATATTATGAAAATCACTACCATCGATGTACAGTACAACAATACAAAAACAAGATCCGTTTGGGCTCGCAATCATGGTGTAAGTTTCGTTTTTTGCGATGTCGTCATGACCCAAAACTCGGATGTGTAAACAGAAACACGTCGTCCTGTTAATTGTGATGTGATCAATGTGGGAAAAACAATTTCTAAAAATAAGCCAACCTGAACAATATCAGCTTTAGTACAAGTTTGCTAATATCAACAAAAACATCATTATGGGCTTTTTGTTTCTCAAACTGTGAATCTTCAGAGGTACACAATATCAAATTATTTTGATTTATTCAGAAGATCATTGAAAATGTTACCGATATCTGGGTTAATTAATTCTGATAATATTGTTATACCAATGCTCTAGTGTTTTTCACCCAGAAGGAAGTCTTGTATCTGTGATATAAGGCTGATTTGGTCTATCAATGTGCCACTACAGCGCCAATTCTTTCAGACATTTTTAATACGTAAAGGATAAATACCATTGATGAAGGTATTGCAGAAACATTTACATTAATTAATACATACCATTAATTAATACTACCTAAAAATAGGGGATTATAATAATGAAATATGCTGTTCAGCTCCATGAGCAGTAAATAGCAACAATTAACAGTATATTAATTTGAGTTTAACTTTACTGTCCAAGCTCATGTCCTGTGCCTTGCAGTAATTTTGCATCGGATTTTACTTTAGAAGCTTGCATTTCATAACAAAAAAAAAAACAACATTAATAAAATATTTTACGGGCTCCCAAGTGGCGCAATAGAAAAGCATTTGCCCTATTGTGTGCAGATTGCATGTTCGAATCCTGCCATTGCCACAGCCATCCGAGAATGAAAAATCGGCCATGCTTTCTGGGTGGGAAGGATGGTACGCTCTCGCCACAGTGACGCTAGCCAATCGTGGACATCTGTGAGCTCATGTATGCGGAAGAGGGTAGAAAGCACTTTCCTCCAAGTCTGTTACTCATTCTTAATATCGTACGCTTTATGCATTAATTAATATTGTGAGGGTTTTCTAAGCAAAGTCTTGCTAAGTTATATCAAGAATTAAACTTAAATATGTTCAAATCATTATAGCAAGCAAATAAAATTAGTTATCTGGGACAATGTTTGTGTATTGGATTTTGCATTAATGTTATTAGTGATTACTAATTCTGTCCTGAATCTAACTGGTTGAAGGATTAACAGTGTTCTTTATATTGTTCACATGATTGTTTTTTCTGCTGTTATCTCCAAGGAAGTCATTATTGGGTTTCTTGTAACAGGACGTTCTTGGTGTCAAGTCAACAAGGGGAGATTTTATTTCACTTTCGCATTGAAGAGTTGAGAGATGTTAGCAAGGAATGGATTTAAAAGTATTTTGGACCTATCCAATTATTTAAATGATTGTCCACAACATTCAGACAAGCTCAGAGGAGTAAATACCACCACAGACCACCACTCAGATTGTAGTTTCATCAGATTTTTCTCCTTGTAGTTTTCTCTTAAATTCTTTTGACTGACAAACAGGTTATTTATCAGTGATGGGTGAAAGCAGCATGAAATACTTTGCATAGTATTCATAGCATGTCAGTTGCTTTTGTTGATTCCCAGCCTGCAAAGATCCGTTGGGGGAAACTGAAGCCTTTGAAGCTGAGTTTATTAGTGAATAATGCCTTCAATATCCTCTAACAACCTTCACAAGGGTGCTCTATAAACTTCTTCTGCTTCAAGAGGTTGAAGTAGTTGATCGCCTACTCTTAGTTAACTGTTTGCTCATCATTTGCATAATGGACTTTCCCCCAAACACATCTCTTATAGCCAGGACTTCGCGTTTAACTACAGTTTCATGGCAACCCTGTGGGTCGTTTAAGATGTGAAAGGAGGCTGATTATTCTTTTGTGTTTGTCTGTAACTGGAGGAGCGGGTGTCTCGAATATGTGCGGACCCACCATGGAGCAAAGCTGTTTTGGAAAGGGGCAAAAGCCTCTGTTGGTTCTCATGGGATTGTGGAATGGCTAGGATTTGCTGAAAAGATCGTCGGGCATAATGAATATTAACAGACTGAAGTAATGCAGAAACGCTCCAGAGCTGTTGGCACACAGTGAACACACGTCCATGTCTCCCTCTATCTAAGATAATGGTCAATCGGTCATGGCTGGTTTTTCTTCAGAAAGGGGCTTGGCACTTAAAATGAGTTTGTTCTGAGATTTTTAGGATAAACCCTGTTAAATGTGTTGAATAGCTCTGGATGGAGAAAAACAGCCATGAAAAGACAGCGCAGCCCCTACTTTTGTTCAGGTTATGCCAATGATTAACCAGCTGATTTTTGTCTGTGTTTCAGCCACACCCATGTTAAAGAAGCTGACTAACGTGAAAGTGGAGGAAGGTCAGAAGGTGACATTGAAGTGCGAGCTCTTAGCCGGCGGCAAACAGACCAAGATCGAGTGGTACCAAAATGGCATCAAGATTGGCAAAAATGAGACCAGAAAAATCAAGCTGAAGAAAAAGTGAGCACCTGTATTCCTGTTACACATTTCTGCTGAAAAGAAGCTGTTCTTTTCTTTCTGTTTTGTGGAGCAGGTGAGGCCTGCTACAAGCAGCATTGGGTCATGAGTTAATAGATTAAACAGCATGCTGAAATAGTGGAAAAATTATTGTTCTGATGTTGATCACTGCCTGTTGCATATCCCTGAGCACGGGAAGCTACTCTAAACATTTGTCCTGATTACACGTACATGCAGGCAGATTTTTAATCAAATTTGCAATCTTAAATGATTGATTTTTGTTTTTAGAAATTAATTGGAAACAAATTCTTTGTGTGTATTTACAGCCCATTTTATTTAGCAGTTAACGGTCACTTCATTTTTTTTTTTTAACTGTACCCCTGTCTAGTAATAACAGTTAGGACATTTTGGAAAAGGGAACCAACTAGTTCAAGACCTGAGTGGTTTGGAACAAGAATTTTATTGCACAAGCAACAACTGTAGAGTTCCTATATTTGGCATGTATATGTTCTCCTCCCTTCCTTTTAATATCATAATTCCAGGAAGACAATCAACCAGAAAAGTTTATGGTATGACTAATAAACTTAACATTTGTGGCCTTGGGAAATGAGCAGAATAGTTATACATGAGTGTGTTATCAGAATTTAAATGTCATAATCTATTACTGGCAGATTTAATTTTGTATTAACATTTATATTAAATGGCCATTAACATTTAAAAAAAATAATAATAAATTCCCCCATTTTCCCCTAATTTGGTCTTGGCCAATTTCCACCCATCAGCCAGCTCCGCCCCATCATATGGCAGCTGCCAACCAGGGAGGGTGAAGGCTAATACGTGCTTCCTCCAAGTCATGTAAAGCCAGCCAACTCCATCTTTTTGAACTGCTGCTTATGCAGCGCCACAGAGCAGAGGAAAGCGCAATCTTCCCTCTTCTGCATACATGAGCTCACAGATGCCCATGATTGGCTAGAGTCACTGTGATTGACAGGGGAGAGAGAGTATGCCACCCCTCCCATCCAGAGAGCACAGCCAGTGGTGCTATATTGGACTGTGACATCGTCGGAATTCGAACTTAGGCACATTAACATTTACATGTAGTTTTAACATTTTGACCAGGGCCCACTGATGCTAAAATGTTTTCCAAGTATTGTAGCACCGGGATCAAAACTTCATAGTTCTACTCTTAAAAATGTCACAGATTGTTCCCAGTGCACAAACTGATTGATGAAAAACATATGTACAAATTATTGGCAGATAAATTCTCACCTCCTTCACACCCCAGTGTCACTNACTATACAAAGCAGTCAAACATGAAATTATAATACCTAATGCAGGAAACAGCCTCGTAATAAGTTCCATGGTGGAGTTATGGAGATTACATGACCACCATCATCAGCATTTTCAAGAAAGCTCCATTTTCCCCACATTACAACACAGAAACAGCAATTTCAGATTTTGAAAAGATCTTCACTGGATGAAATTGTCACTTCAACACGACTGGATAAATAGAATGGATAAGACGAGAAGAGCTTTCAGGATTATCCACGTTGTTATGGGCCTCAGTGGTACATAGTAAGAAAGCTGCATATCTTGTTAGAATTTACCTGCCTTTTTAATTTATTACTGTTGTTTAACTATTGTTGACAGAAACCTAAACAACACAGTATGTCTGTTTTCATTACATGTAAATTATGATGTATATTAACATAATATACAAATGTTCCATCTGTTTGATAAATTTTTCCCAGAAAAGCAAGGTGTGATGATGTAAATGAGAACTGCAGTTCATATTATCATAAATAATAATATTGTTTTACATTTGTCTGACAGAGGGGCGTTATCAGAGCTGCAGTTAATGAAAGTTACAGACTCTGATGTTGGAACATACACATGCAAGGCTGTGAATGATCGTGGAGAAGATACCCAGATTGCCAGTGTGCAGATCATGAAAGGTAAGAAGAGAGAACTGCTAGTAATCAACATTGCCTAATAACCACCGGATTGCATTATTACTGTATGTATAATTGTCCAGGAGAGGTTATAATAGCTGATCTAAAAGTTTTGAAAATAGATTGAAGGCTGTCTTTCCAGGCTTTGTCCTTGCAAGCCAGTTCTTCCTCAACTACCCCATTTAGGTTAGATAATTTGAGTTTTAGCACATCTCTTTAAAGCTCATCCTAAATTGATAATTATTGACTCTGGGGTCTAAAAACCTTTGTAATATTAATATCACTGTGAAGTAAATGAGTTTCCTATTGCCCAGTCGTTATCCTCTCAGCGCAGCATTGAATGAGTGATCGGTATGCAGCTCTGTATGCTTTAATCTGATACTTAATCACTTTTTTCAATTAGCCAATAGTACCTCCTTGAATGCCTGCCCAGATAGAAAAAAGCTGTTTCATCCACATGTCTGCCCAGATATTATTAGAACAACAAGGACAAGCTGAATCTGTAACCTCCTTAGCATTGACACCTCACAGACTTTACAAGACATCACAATCTAAACCTTGTCATTGGTTCAGTTGAGATTTTTTTTTGTGTCTACAGCCTGACATGATTCCAACAGTGTAAAATGATTTTGGTACTGGTAGCTGTATATTTCTGTCTGCTGTTCCTGTGCCAGGATTGATTATGTTGTGTACAGGACACTTATTTTTATTTGAACAGAAGGTTTTGTTCAGATCTAGAAATATAAGTCCTGATACTCAGGGGTCTACTATCATAAGGAATAGTGAATACTTAGCATTTTTACTGCAGACAGCATGGTGTCTTTACAAAATGGTCAAGTTATCAACCAAACAATTCTTATTTACATTTCTAATTGTCTCATTGTTTATACTGTATGTATTTTATAACATGCTATATGCACATTTATATTAATAAAATACATGTATGGAACATGTTTATTACCCAACTGTTACAACATAATATAATCCTCATGAAATTGAACCAAAACTAACCATTAACCTAGAAAATGGTGCCATAGTTGTCTATAGTGAGGAGTACATGAGAACATCATTGGCCCTCCTCTCTTGGTTGGAATGGTGGCATTCGTCTCTTTCCCCTCAATTCAAGTGACACACACCTGTGTTCATCATCAGCTCTTGTATTGAGTTAGCACTGTCACCTGAGCACGTTCAGCTGCCCTGTGATGTTGCATGTGGGAGCCCTCTACTCCCAGTAATAGTGGTTGGGATCTGCAAGTTGTCTAAATTGGGAGAAAAATGGAGAATTAAAACCCTGTTGGTTTTGTTTCCTATTTTTATTTGTTTTTTTTTTTTAATTTCTCTATTTCTTTCCATTCAGATGATAAGGTCATTGCTTTACGTTGTGTCGATCAGAGGCCTGTAGTACTGGCCAGTGTAGTGGTCCTGCTTTCTCGGGCTGCTGTGGGGAAGAAAACACTCTTGGCACAGTCGGTAATGATCTTCATGCTGTGCAGTGGTGTAATGGAAATGCCTGCTGCTGCGATGGTGGTCAGCAGCCAAATTTCCACAGATAGCAATCATGACTGTGGATAACCTTGATATGTTTTATAGGGATAGAGAGTGTGTGAGGGCCAGGAGCATTTTTTTTTTTTGAAGTAGCCAGTGTAGATGTTCTACAGTGCTAGCCATGTGACCTGATGCATCTCCTTTCCAAAGATTTCTAATGAACACATAAGTTAGAATTCAACACCCCATTGATTTGCGGTATTTTGTCTAAGTAGTTTCCCCTCAAGGTTGACCATATAAGTAGCATTTTCGTGCAACTCGAGACCACAAGCCATCATTATCTCCCCCATAAAGACTTCCCCCATATTCATCAGAGTGCCTTATTTGACTCATTTAAGGGAAGTCGTTTCTCTCTATTACATTGATTTAATGACCTGCACTATCCAGTTGTATCACATGGTCAGGTGTTCATTTTTATTTTTTTATCCATTGTATGCTCAGTAGGTAAAGCGGCCTTAATTCAGATAGCTAGTAATGAGTATTTGTAGTCTGATATCAATTGTATTATCATATATTAGTGATCAATTATTATGGACTGTTTGTGATTGGAGAAAATAAGAGTGATCCAGCTATTAACTGCTGTATATGATTTCCACTGGTTGTTAACTCCATAACATGCTTCAAAGTGTTGCATCACTAGAACTGGTATGCAATGACTTATAAGCATTCAAATAAATTAAGAGCTCTGTGCTACTAAATTAAAGCTAGACAACATATGGCTACTGATTTGAGATTACTGAAAGTAGTATCAGAGATGAAGACCAATACTGTTTTTAATTAAAAAAAAAAAAAAAAAAAGTCTATTTTCCCACTTGGCTGTTAGCCCTGACTCAACGTCGGCGTGTGATTTATGTAGCGCATAACCAAATTTGACAATTCTATTAGTTTGTAATGTCTCCTACAGATTACCAGCTGAAGTCATGAGCTCATTGAGCAGATATGTCTCATGAGGTGATTAGTACAGGGGCCACTGGTCAGCACTCCAGACAGAAGGTAATGGCTCTGGACTGTGGAGTGTAGACTGCTCTTGTACCTCAAGTCAGTAAAAAGTTCAGCTGTACACAGGGATAATATGTCAGCATGTTCAGTGCTGTCTGCAAGGCAGAGGCAAGATGTAATATGTGTGGTATTTAAACCTAATACCGTTAATTAAATTGCGTGCAAATGTCAAAATGTTTTTGTAGGCTGTTATCTGAAGAAGTCATATTTCAAATGGGGAACATGAATAAGTGTCTAGACAAGTGTAAAGTCTCTTAGGGAATATGATGTGAAGGTGGTAATAAAAAAATAAAAAAAAAGCTTCTTTAGACTAAGTTCATGAGGTAGGTTGAATCAGGTCTGGCATTGTCTCAAGGGGCAAAGTTCAGCCGGGTTAGGAAGAGAGAACAGAGACAGAGACTGGATCTTTTACTAAATATTTGTGCTCTGAGTTAATAATGACTGTATGTTATGGCTACACTTAAATATATTTTGTCTGTCCTTTCTTTTAAACTGGATAGTAAGAAGTTTAAAAAAAAAAACAGAACTTCAGTAAGCACACTGAATATTTATTAAAAAAACAAACTGTTCCAAATGTTGCTTAGTTTTTCCTTTGTGTGTCTGAAGTCCCACTATTTGCATAAACATCTGCTCTTTCTTTCTTCTGTAAAGGCTAGGGCTGTGAAGACATGCTCTTCACTCTGTTTTTATGTTTTTCTATGTTTAATGTTAATTCTTTGATGTGATATGTCGTCCTGTCATGCGTGTCTTGGTTTTAAGATGGGTGAATTTCTTTTTTATATAGACTGTCATTGTGATAATAGGCTTATGCAGTATGGTAACCTCTGCCTTACAGTTAAGAGTTGCATTAAAGGTGTATTTACACTCACTTTCAGCAAACGCTTTATCCAGATCATGGGTCAGGGTCATGGTGGATCTGGAGCCCATCCCGGGAACACTGGGAGCGAGGCAGAAATGCACCCCAGATGAGCCGCCAGTCCATCACAGCATTAAAGATGCATCAGCTATAGAATTAGTCTCATTGGATATTTTCACACATCTGCCCAAAGACAGTAGAGTAAGGAAAAATGGTAATGTTGACTGAGACGGAGTTGAAAATTTTTCAGAAACATTCATTATACACATTTTTCCCCTTTGGACTTTCACAGCTGCAGGCTATGATTAAATGTTTAGTGGGCCAGTTGTGCGTGAGCTCAGCGTATTCTTAGTCACGCTACTCTGTTCTGTATCTGAGCCATTTGGGGAAAGACTCGAGCTAGAGAGCACATTGTACTCCTGCCAGAGAATTAATAATTACCGCAGTTTTTATCCCTGCATTTTTCTGACATCCTATATTTCAGGGATTTTTTTTTTTATAATGAAAAATTTTTATAAAAGGGCAGGGAACACTGGATGAGGCTGTATTGCCTTTTTTTGGAATATTTGTAACAGCCAGAAACAAGATATTTTGGTTTAACACCCCAAACTGTGTAGGTAATTGCTGTAGTCTGCCTTTGTGCCATTACATCTTGGCTTCTTATTCAGTCGATTTTATAGCACATTATTTAATAACTACTATGAATTATTACGCAACAACAGTGAAACTGATAGGAATGATGTGTATGAGAGGAGTGCGAGTCTGGACCCAGAAACTGGGACTCTAAGAGATTCATGAATGGAAAGGACAGAACATCAAAAAACATCATTGAAACATTAAGATGCAGATTGCGATATTTATCGTATTGTTGCATTTTCATTCCAGCATATATATCATGAAAATTACCCAAAATGTACAGTATGTATAGTTTTTATTTGTACTGAACCCAAAACTATGGAAAACTTTTTTTTTTTACAGTTTTGAATAAGAAATGTTGGGTGATGAGGTTGGGATTCACTTTAATTACTGACATGAAGTAGTTATAAAAGTTATGAAAGTTTACCTCGCCACTAATCCTAAGCTTAACCCTTTCTTATAAAATGAGTTATTGATTTATAGGTCATATTGTTTGTACCGCATAATGGTTCAAGATGGAAATTTAACATAATATGAATGGAAGACCACCTCCACAACAATGCCAGAACTGGTAGCTCTGACTTTGAGTGAATATTTTAGACTTTACCTGGCAAGCCGTGGCATAAATAAGTAAAGCTGATATAGCCATGATCTACATTAACAAGAGGGTCCTGAGGTGGCAGATGTGGCCTGCTGTGGAAGGGAGGAAGGGACACTAACAGTATTGCACAGGACTGGATCAATTGCTTGCAATTCCCAGTAGTCATGTGATCCAACATTTAAACTGCCTGACTACTTCTCATACATACACACTTAGGCAAAGTAAGCTAGTTTTTACTTAATTTAATGTTAAATATACAGGTCATTGGGCTTTGTCAGGTTTTAGTCAGAATATTGCAAAATTTAGGATAGCAGGTTGCATTTCATCAGAGATTTGCTTCAAATATGTTTCTTCTCAAGTTTATTTAACAGTGTGAAAATTAATGAAAATTTAACACTGGTAGATTCAAGATTATATTTTTCACATACACAGTTATATACAGTGTGTAACTTGCAGTGAAATGAAAACCTGGCCTACTCCTCTTTCAACTGTGCATTTAAATAATATAAATTAAAAAATAAGGAACAATAAGAAACACATGTACAGGAATGTGCAAAGAATGGACGTTCAAAATATGCAAGTATGTTCCATGTACAAAATATGTATATGTGTGATATACATTTCCTATATGAAAGCTATAGTTCATATTAGATGTCATTTGATTGGGTTTTAGGGAATAATTATATATAAATGTGGATTTGTCTTTCTACAGGTTTTTTGAATCATTGGAGCTTTAACTGGGGACTGAGATATGCAATAGTGATTTATTCCCTTTCTGTCTTCCATTAGTTTTGTTATATTACATTCGTCAGTCCTGTAGTACCTGAGCTGGGCAGCTATTACCTCCTTTATACTATGTACATTGCATACAGTTTACAGTATGATTTGATAATCATAGACCAGTAATTGAATATTTTAATTGAATATTAATCTGAATATCAAGCTGGCTCATCATAACCTTTGTAAATATGTTGTGAAGCTATATATTTTAATCAGATGGATGTCGCTTTGGTAAATACTGTACATTAGGTTTTATATATACAGTATATTTGAAACATGCCATCTCTCTGTGCTAAAACTGGATCGCTGAGCCACTGAATAATGTTTAATGAATTGGAGCTTCACAAAACTTGTTACATTGTGTGATGAGAATTCATTTGGGAGTATTCGGAAAGTGTATGAGACAGGAGCTGTCCAGTAGAACAGTGCTGAACACACACACACACACAAACACACACACACACACACACACACACACGCACACACAGCCTTCTCTTGTGCTTAAAGCCACCTCTGAAGGGAGCATGTAAAGAATGAGCTAGTGTGCACCCAGCCTTAATGATAATGGGGTCGTCTTTCTAAGCCCCACTTGATCCTCAGTCAAATGACTAACTTCCTGCCTGGGCTCCATTACATACACATCTGGGCACTGGTCGCTGTGTGTGTGTGTGTATCTGTCAGGCAGAAAAGAGAGGGTCGCTGTGGGAGACGGATGAGCCTGTGGTGCAGGCACCAGCCAGGCGGGCAGGCAGAGGTGAGGGCCCTTATACACACACATACACACACAAGTCTGGCCTTTTAATTTTGTCCTCTCTGAACTCAAAAAAAGCTGCAGTTATTGTAATGTCATAGCTAATGGGAGGAAAAGACACCAAACACACACACACACACACGCACACACACACACCCGCCGCCAACCCCCCCACCCCCCACGTTGCTAGCAGTGAGAAAGTAGACTTTACTCACAAGTGCTGTCTCGTCCTGGCAATGATCTTGCTCTGAAGATGGATGTCAGGCACTCTTCTATTTGTCTAAAAGCCTCTCAGCAGAGAATGCACATCAGCAGAGAATGGCAGCTTTAATGAATTTAAGCCAACCTCGTCCCTTGTTTGGTAAAAGTTACCATCCTGTCTTTTGGCTAGAAAAGGCCCTTCATCTTATAATGCACCAATAACATTGTCTGCCAGTACAAAGTCTTCGCTCGTCACTGTGCATGGGGATTTTTCTAGGTCAGGTCCCTCAGATTCTCTTTCTCCTCTCTCTCTCTCTCTCTGTGCTATAAATAATTCACATGACTTCCTGTAAATGCCACAACAAGGAAATGAATTTCTTATTTTGTTAGTCAAATAATTACCACTGATGTGTCTTTCTTCCCTGTTTGTTTAATGTATCTCACAGCTTTTTACTGCTGTAGCTGTGTGTGGTCTTTCTCGTTGCAAGAGTGCTTGAACCACTTCCTGAATATGAGAACATGTGTGATATAACGCTGTACGTCTCCAGAGAGCTGTAGGTGAAGAATAGTGCAGTGAGCATTTGCTTTAAAAGAAGTTCGTTTCACAAGCTGTAGATGCTATTTTTAAGAATGACAGGAATTTAATGACCAATAAAAAGGCTCTGTGACTGACAGACTTGTGTAGTGACAGAAACTGACTGGCTTCGGCAACTTTTTTGGCATTCGTTCTATGAGCCAAGTCCAGTTAACCCTTGGTGCTGTTTCTACCGTCTTAATGTTGTTTATTCAAGCAAATATTAAAAACACAAAAAACATGGAAGTAACATGCAGCAGTGTGCATCTATTTTAAGAGGCCTTATTTTGCACAGATGCAATTTGTCTTAGAATCATTAAAGTTTTTGGGAGGCCACATCTGTAAATAGACAGCATTAATAATGTGGCCAGACTTATAAGCTTCCATTATTGTGTGATCAGTAACAAAAACTACAAAAACTAATATTAAATACCATGCAAATTTTGGGCCTATTAAATTGTGTGTACATTTTTTGTGTCAAACTGAACTAAAAATTCTCACCAGATTTTTTTTTGAAAGTTTTGATACTGTTAATGTTGTTTTTTTTTTTGTTTTGTTTTTTTTTTTAACTTATTTGCTTATGTTGACAAATGCCAAACACCTGTAAATTAACAAGCACATTCACACCACAGCAGATTTACATTTGCTGATGCCTACAAAAAAAGTGAAAAAGCATCTCCTAATCACAGTTTGCGCTAAATCTTTTAGTGATGCCAATTCAGCAGTCATGTTGCGTTGGCTACCACAGGCACAGCATCACTCTTACTCCTTTTGTAGGGTGCCATTTCTTTTGTCCTAATTGAATGGCTGGTTTTATTTGTCTTAATTACATTATTGCTGATTTGTTTGGTTTGTTTTCTTTCAAGTCATTAATATGATGAGTTTCACCAAACATTCTTGGTAGATGTGTATTGTGTCCTAGCCTGTTAGATCCAGGACTGGGAAGAGCTTAACACCTGTCCCATTCATCCCATGCAGGCAAGGGATTATGAGGCTGATAATCCCAGACAATATGGAGTAGCATATTGTCATACCGTGACAGGCCTGGAAAAAGCAAAGGGGATTTGTGTTTGTATGTAACTGGAATGGTATAGAATGGAATGGTATGGAGCTGTGTGTGTCTGTGTCTGTGTGATTTATTATTCTTATCGTTTAGGTGGCTAGTACCTTGTATCAAGGTATTGATGAAAAGTACTGTGTTCTAAAAGGAAACGAATAGGAGGCAAACTATTCGGTTGGTCCTTAGTAACCGTTTGGCCATGATCATGGTGGTTTATATTAGACTATTAGATTGTTTACATTTTGGAAAATATGACCAACTAAATTCTTTAATAAATATCGTGAGCACATCTCTCAAGTGACATGAGGTTGAGGAACTGTCAGAGCCAGAATCCACAGACTATACTGACATTGCTGGGAATTTCTACCTCTGGGTTTTTTATAGTGTTTTCCAGTGTTTCCTGGGGCGTAGTAGTAGGATTTTTTTTTTTTTTTTTTTAAATGCATCTTCCAGTTTAGACCACGCCCACCTCTGGCGGATGCAGATCAGAAACAGATACAGATAGTGATGTTGCATTACACACCTTGTAGCTCGGTTAGCATGCTAAATAAATATACAGACATTGATGGTGTCAAGGATATTGCTAGACAGATTTATCCAATAAGCAGATGTCCAGTGCCTGATGGAGTTGAAGAATATAAGTATATAATGAAGAATATTTAACTCTTTGGAATTTTACCTTATAGTGATCAGAAATTGCATACTGATAAGACACTGTGCCATGAAATGCACATCAGTGATTTAGTACTGTATATGAATTAAATATTCTTTCAGTTTTACACTATGCAGACATGTAACATAACACTGGAACCCCTTCTCACAGCACTAATGATAAATGTCCTTGTTCTTTCATTGCCTGTTAGCTCCAATTAATTACGTTAAAGATATAAAAATTATTTGGTCCTTAATTTAAAAAGTCTGCTCTTTGAACTGGTAGTTGTGGCTAAGAAAAAGGTATTGATTATACACTGACTTGGCTAACTAATTCAGAATGGAATGGTTTCAGGAGTGACAATAAGTCTGTTCTTTACCCTGTATTTTATGTACAGTGTCTGTGTACCCTCCCCCAGTCCCCTGAGTCAGAAGTACAATGTATGTAAGATACATGTGATTATGGTGTGTAAAAGGAGGGAACTCATGCATAGTAAGTGTCAAAGAGAAAAGAAAGAAAATACAAGCAAATATGTTCATCCATATTTACAAATCCAGTTTATGATTTTAATGTTCAAGTGGGTTAATAAAATATTTTCATTCATATTTGTTTGTTCCCTTGAATAGTGGCCAGTAAAAGGTAGTATCCGATAAAACAATAGCTGCAGTCCCCTGAGTAATATCACATGTCCCTGTCACTGGTGGAGCTCTTTCCGCTCATAAAAACGCTCCTTTCATATTATCATAATCAATGGTCTACAAAGAGGAGGAGGAGAAGTGTGTGAGGAAATATGAGAGAGAGAGAGAGAGAGAGAGCAGCACAGAGAGAGGTAGAGGGAGCTGGGCTAGGACCATCTGACTTCCTTGCCTTTGATTCGTTGCATTCTCTGTAATTGGATCAAGTGCAGACTTGCCTAGCTCCGCTGCATGCGTTATGTTCAGAGTGCAGAGTGGGAGTGGCTGGAGAGGGGATATACCATAGAAAGAGACTGAGAGACAGCATGAGAGAGGCAGAAAGGGGGTAAGAGGGAGAAAGAATGCTCATGTGTGCATGAGTGAGAGAAGAAGAGAGAAAGAAGAGGAGGGGCAAGAGCGAGAGAAGAGGCGTGCACCATCCTCACTCGTCCATCCTTCTATGTTGCGTAGCGAGGTGTGCGCTGTGCTAACAGTCAGTTCCTGCTCTTATCCCCGGTGCCAGCACATGGAGAGGATGGGCACCTGCAGTTCCTGGATGATTCAACACCTCTCAATACCTACTGCCAGAGCATGACAAGAAGGCTCTCCTGTTGGCTGAGCTCCAGCACAACCACTGCACTCCTCTTCTGCCCTCAGGTGCTCGCTGTCCTCCCATTTGAGCTTGCTAAGCCACGCTGTACCAGAGACCTGAGAGAGGGATCCACCCCAGGCTGCCCCGTGTGTCTGCCTCCTGAGACCACCATTATTTATAGACTTTGTGTTTTGCACGTTTCACCACAAGTTACCAAGTGGGAGGATGCCGTGAGAGTGAAGCCAAGAGAGAAAGGAGTCCTTTCTGCAACGGAAGTCAGAGCCACTTCCCGGATGCTAACAAGGTTATTCTGTTGCCACTGAAGACCGTCTCTGCTCTCTCACTCCCTTCCCCCTCCTGCATGATCCGATAATGGACAACACACTTTATGAGCCACGATGCGCGATGCTGAGAGCACCAGCACTAATCCTCATGTGTAAGACTCTAAGCTAGGGGCCAAGCTTTTGGAGAGTGACCTTTGAACAAGACGAGGAGAACAACGGGGGAAGAACGAAAGAAGAGACTAACTGAAAGTGATGGCGGCTGCTGGAGTGGAGGATTCCTCTGACAGACTCGGTGCACCTGAGAGCTCCACATCTCCTGTGGATCCCTCCTCCGAAGATCTTTCTGAAGCTGGTCCTGAAGAGGCTCTTGAAGAAGTGAAGCTGGAGGAAGAGAAGCTTGAAGAGGCGGAGGTAGTGGTTGAGGAGAATAGAGAGGAACACAGACTGTTGGGATGCCTAGGGTTGACCGCTGCTTCCTGCTGTGTATGTGTGGAGCTGGAGCAAGTGCGTAGCTGTGTGCGCTCAGAGAAGATTTGCATCCTGCCCATCCTGGCATGTTTGCTGAGCTTAGCACTTTGCACTGCTGGCCTAAAGTGGGTCTTTGTGGACAAAATCTTTGAGTATGAGCGCCCAACTCACCTGGATCCCAAACCTATTGGCCAGGACCCTATCATTATTGATGCGGATCCCACAGTGGGTCTACCCGTGTCATTTTCACACCCCACCTCAACTCGAACCCATCTCCCAACCACCACTAATAAAATCCCTGGACACCCTGAGGTGTTTGTAGAGGATGATCCCACAGCAGGTCCTTTTGCACCTGCCTCGCCCAAGGTGACCCACTTTTTGCCCCCCTCAAGAGTGACTACCCACTTAAACCTAGCCTCTCAGCCCACCCCCAGAACTACAGCAGTACCTGGCAGGAACAACACACCAGGCCAACATGAATCCAACAACATAGTTACTAAAACATGTAAGTACAAATGGTGTTTGCTTAATGCGTCATTGATGACTCACAGAATGAAAAACCTTTTCATTTCAGTCTGCTGTTATGGTTAGGATGGAAATTGTTCCTGTGCATGAGCAGTGTTTGTAGTGCTCTTCTGCCTTGTTAGTTACGTTTTATATGAAATAATGACCTTTAATTGGATTTTACTGAAAAACCTCAACTGCTTAGTTTCATGTGAAAATTCCTCCTTCTCCTTTAAATAACATCATTGCATATTTTTCATGAATGTCAATATTGGCATAGGCAGTATTTTTACAGCTCACTGCCTGAGGCATTTCCTCCTGTCTTCTCAAACCAGCTCTCAGTTGACTTGAATAATTTGGTTTTATTTGCTTTTACTAAACCAGTTTTATATCAGGGGAAACTGGACCGAGAGGAAATGCCTGGTGCTTGCATACTCTACCTGAGAGTAGGCATGTTCTGTCTTGACAGGTATGTCACAAACATAGCCTCCAAAGAATGGGCAACTTTACCTAGAATTGAGTGTAATATACACTCCTCTTTGTATCCACAAATGACAGTTACTACTCTTTATCCTGAACAACATTATCTGCTGTTCTACCACATCAATTACTTTAGTCCATAACATCAGCTATAAAACATGCTACTAACATCCTTTTAGTGAGAGTGAAAAGCTTCCAGCCTGGCTGATTCATTTGCAGCTCTTTAACAGGCATAGGCAGTGCCGTTTCCTCTAATTCAGATGCTGTGGTGTGAGGAGACTTCCTCCTTTGGGTTCACTGGTCCATTTCAAGGTCAGTCTGCAGTGGATCTAATCGATTCCCATCCATCGCCCAGCCACATAGAAAGACTATCCCCAGTAATGCTATCTTCCTGCCTAAATACTCTCCACCATGACTTTGAAAGCTGTAAGAATTATAACAATTGGAGGGCAGCCAGACTCTCGCCTTCCTACCTACATCCAGTAATATTCCTTTTTTCCCTCATCTATATGTGCTGCAGTTAGCATTGTAGGGTTGTATCGAGGTTGGGCTGACCGACCGTCCTGGCATAGATAGAAACAGAGGGAGAGGCAGATGAGACATAAGACAGTGATGACAACTTGCACAACCAAATGACCTTAGGGCAGGCTTTTGAAATAAAACAAGTATGATTCGTTCCAGACTAGGCACGGAGAGAGCTTATTGATGAGATATGTAGTCTCTTAGGTTTACCAAATTTGTACATCCTACCATTATAATGTCACTGGCAGGAAAAAAAATCGCTTGGATTTCCATTATGTAAGTAACCCTAGTAACATGTATGTTTCGACAGTAGAACTGTGGTTCAGTCTATGACGGTAAATTCAAAACTGCATTCAGTTAGACATATTTATTGGTATTTTTGTCTATTCAGCTGTATATGGCATGTATTGTCTAGATCGAGGCCGGTGGAACACTAAAAGCCCTTCCCTTTTTGAGCAGCATGATCAATTGACCAGGACTGAAATGGAAATGCGTTTTTGTTGGTAATCTCAGTCTAAATCAATAAACGCAGAGAGCAGCTGACCTGCTCCAGCAGGAAGCCCAATGAAAGCGATAGTGATTGTGACCCTGCCGGACACCCACTAAATAATCGGCCAAGATGAAAGACCTGAACAGAAATATCATGCGGAAGCAAATATATCAATATCTACATCAATAACCTTGCTGTATTGTTGTGTACGTCTAACTCATAAATAGATGAGCACTGCATAAATGTACATATTTGTGAACTAGTATTAACATACCCTTTAACATATCCAAAATTATTATGAAAACAAACCTATTTCTATTCCTAACGTCCAATATTCACCTAAACACTGTAATTTAATAAGAGCTTGTCCATGCTACATTTGTTCCTGTATTTGGTCTGTTTCAAAAATGAAATGATATTACCTTGTAGATTAGAATCAAGCCCAGTTTAACGTAATAAATCAGATTTTTTTCAGGCAACGCTGCACCTGTACTTTACCTGTCTTCAGGCAACACCTGTCAAAACACTTATCTCAGAATATATATATATATATATATATATATACACACCTACAGAGGTGATTTGTATTCCTCATCCTACTGCAAGGTCCTAACACACCCATTTCATTGTGACAGGGAAATAATTTTGTACTACATTTTTTTCCCTCTTCTCCGTGGCCTTTTTTTGCAAGGGAATTACATCTGGCTTCCCCAGCAAACAAAGCGCGAACACAACAGTTGTCTTGTCCTTTGCGTCATAGGGAGGAGTAATTACAGTGTGAGGCCATAATTTGCAGTTAAGGGAGTGTAAGATTACTGTTATGTCATAAGTGTGTCTTCGGTTCTTTGTACTTCAAGTGGCTGTCTTGGTTAGTAATTTTCTGCCAGTGGTGTTATAATGTCAGGATGTACAGTTGTGGTAAACCTAAGCTGTTGTAGCTGGAATGAAAAATATATATATATATATATATATATATATATATATATATATATATATATATAAGAGAGAGAGAGAGAGATTGTGTGTGCAAAATAACTATTTCTGACATTTAGACATATCGTTTCAGGAAATATATAATATTTAGTGTCATCAGAAATCATTTTATTATTTTTCAGTATAATATAATTTGAGCTTATCCTCTCCTTTCTGGAAATGGATGACGGAAAACCACATTTAAAATATTTATTGCAGAACTGAAAGTACTTTCACAGCTCATAATGGCAGTCATGTAGTTTCCTATCTCACGGCATAGATAGTTATTTAACCGTAAGGGTCTATGCTCTTATTTAATAATGTATACATGACTGCTGTGTGAAAGGAGTTATTGATTGCCAAAGTCTGTCTCACCATCTACTCTCGCCAGTGATTATGTTGTATCTTGCATGCTTGTTGCTTCCTTTTTTATCTGTTATCTTTTTAGTCAAATGACTGTTAGTTCATGAGTGTTGCTCATGATGTGAAAGATATATTTATCCAGAGCCCATCTTCTCATTTTCCCTCTTGTCAGCCCTTGTTCTGGAATAATAAGGTTCACATAGAGGTCATGTCACACACTTAGCAAATTAGTATTGGTCTTTCACAGCCACCGTGTTCACTTTTAGTAGAACAAGAACATTTCACAGCTATTTATGGTTTGAATTCTTTTGTAGTCTGTGGATGAATTTGGTGTCTATTTTGTGAAGTAATCTGACATGCTGTTCAACTAATTTTCATCCCCTAATTTGCCAAAACCTCTACTGGATGTCTTGCATCAGTCATGCCATTGCTGAAGACAGGAATTAATTATTAAAGGAAGTGCAGAGTAGGGGAGTAAGTGCAGAGTAGCACCTAAATGCAAGGCAGCTCCCAGTTGCAAGGTTAGTGAAATATCTGAGTGGCAAAGAAATGCAAAATATGAGTCTGTGTCAAAAGTTATATAAGCTTTATTTTCTGTATCAGGGCCAGAGTGAGTGCAGGTTTTCAAACCAATCAAGCAGGAGCCACCTGTTTATTCAGTGCCTCTTGGCTTTCAATCTTAGACTCAGGTGTGGCTTCTGCTTATGGGAATGAAAACCTGCACCCACACTGGCCGTTTGTGGATAAGATTGGACACCCTTGTTCCACATCTTTGAACAAACGCAGTGTATACACTGATGATGGAGCCACTCTTTCAGTTCTTTTGATTAGGATCTGTAAATGTGCATGTGAATGTCACTGAGGCAGGTATGAAGGTGAAGAAGTCCTAGATGAGGGCAGGAAGCTTCAGTGGATTCATCATGCTTATGGTGAAAGGCCAAAAGTAGATGCCATTAGATCTGTGCCATTCAGAATGGATTACGCTAATGGCTCCTCGTGTTTGATCTCCCGTTCTACCCCAGTGACTCAGCGTGCAGACGGTCACGTCTCTCTGAATCCTCCCCTAATGAAAACCCCACCACTTTGACCGTGAAGCTGAGGTGAGCAGGATACATTTAAATTGATGATGAACAAGCATCCATGCTATTTGTCAGATAAAGTCCATTAACTAATGATGTGCTGTGCTACCATCTGTCTCGCGTTAGACACAGAGGTCCTCCTGCATTTTTAGCTGTGAGATTTAGAATCCCTTTTTCCTCCTGCGGCCACAGCAGAACGAGTTTGAAGCATGAAAAATGCGCAGCGTCTGCTCGCTATAAATAATCGCCAGAGAGGAATAGAGATGCAATCAGCAATATCCGCTGAGAAACATAATGTCTAGGACAATTTGTAGCTCAGTTCAACCTTACATGGCAACAATTGAGAGTTGTCACATCATTATTATATAATTATAATTAAGACTATATAAATATATGTCCTTTTAACCTTGCTTAAAGGGGACTCCTACTACTTTAACAGAGCACTGGTGTAGGATTGATTATATGATACTATTCCAGAAAACCAGTTCCCTCTGGAGCCTATGCACCACAAGAATATTGTCTGAATGCACATCGGTCTTATGTTACAGTGCAAGGTCATCAGAGACGAGATGCACTGCATCAGCACGTTTCCTCTGTGTCGGTGCTCTCTTAATATTGTAATGCAATATCCAACTGCAATAACCATTCACACGAATCCGGCATTTTATTATTAGTAGCTTTATACAGTGTAGTATACAGTATGTCTACAATTCATTCATCATGTTGTACTCTCACAGGAAGCTAACCCTGATGTCTGAGTTAGTAAATGGAATGAATGGGGTGACGTGTAATAGCGTTCTGCAAGCGTAATTGGGCGTGACGCTGTGTAGAGCATGTGGCTGTCTGCCATCTCCAGACTAGATCGTTAAATGACTTGTACCAGTTTGTATTGAATACTGCAGTATGTGCCACAACGGTTAAGACCCACCTTAAAACAGGCCCACGCCTTTTAATGCCTCCTTTTGTTCCCCTTCTCAGCTGAGGTTGCAACTCGGCTTTGGGAGGTTTGGGAGCATTTGTATTGTGCCATTTAACAGAAATGTCTGCAATTTTTTTTTTTTTTTGATGAGATTAAAAATAAATACATTTTTAGACCATAGCCAGTGCTGTAATGTCCGAGGTCTTTTTCTTGCACATACAGGAGATCAATCTCTCACTAAGAAATAGTGTTTCAGTTTTGGTCCTCACGTTATGGTCATATTGTCTTCTGGCAAATCACAGAGCATCCAGCCTCTGCAGTGTGGGGAAAAAACTCCCAAAGCTAGAAAAAGAAATTACATCCTGAGAAAGGAGATGATCAAATATCAATGAGACTGGATGTGCTGCATCATTCACCATTAAGGAGGACTTTTAAATGGCAGTAAGTATGCACAGGCACAGTGAGCCTGCAGAGGAACATTAGCAGGGATTTGCAGTGCTGCAGTGGAAGATTACAGAAACTGCTTCAATGCAGTCTTTCTCACTCGCTCTCTTTCACTTTCACTCTTCACCCTTTTTCTGTCTTTCTTTTCATTCTCTCGCCCAGCACATTTGCGTTTTCCACCTTTGGTGCATTTTCCTGTTTCCTCACCCACCTCTCTTTTAATCTTTCTCCTTCTTTCCGGCTTGTTTGAACACCCCCACCTCTTGTCTTTCTCTCCCCACGCCTCTCTGTCTGCCACACCTTGCGGGGTCTGTCACTCTTTTGTACACCACACCTCCCCTTCTCCTGCAGTGCTTCTGGCAGCCTACAGTAGTGTATTAACATGCCCCAATAACTGTCGCCTCTGTATTCCTCCGATATGACATACAATATCGGAGTCATGCATCCTGTCCATCGGTTTCACCGCAATACATTTCTCTGTAATGGGTCACTGCAGCAGAGCAGCAACGAGTAGCACGTTTACCGTCACTGTGTAAAAGAGGACATAAAGTGAAGGTTAGTTCAGGATGTGCAGCACAATCCACCCACTCTCTCTGTCCGTCTGTGATTCATGCACATGCCGTCTTCTATAAGGAGCTGTGACGTGACTCCTTGTTTAATTTTCCTACACTGACCTGCTCAGTATGCATAGTGTCAGCTGTGAAGACATAAAAATGAAGAAGCCCAAACTGCGGCTTAGCTGCTTCCTTCATGCCTCGTTCCAGCCCTTGTCTTTATGTCCTGTTTTCCTTTTAAATGTCTCTATTAATTGTGCATTAATCTGTGAACATTAATCTGTGAAACAGGGTAGTTCCTTATATCACTTATGGAAGCTCTAAACAGTCATTCCTTCTTTTTTTCTCTGTTTTGATGTGTAAACAGAAAACCTCAGCTTGTCATGTTACAGAGAACCTGTAAAGCCCTCCATGCTGAAGACTGTCCCATGTCAGAAAGTTACAGCTTTGACAGTCTGAGTTACTTTTGACTGTTGCACTGACACCGGAGACTCCTTTCAACAATGCTTAACCAGCAAAAATCTTCTCAGAAAGCTGAGAAATTTAGAAAATTCTTTAGAAAATGAACATCATCTCACCAATCAGGACTGAGCATTCAGCAGAACTGTGGTCTAAATGCTGCTGATTCACGCAGCTCTAATGTTGCACATAATTTGATGAACT
>CM074961.1:13731042-13742495 GCA_037577455.1 Pangasius macronema
AGCTTGTCATGTTACAGAGAACCTGTAAAGCCCTCCATGCTGAAGACTGTCCCATGTCAGAAAGTTACAGCTTTGACGGTCTGAGTTACCTCTGACTGTTGCACTGACACCGGAGACTCCTTTCAACAATGCTTAACCAACAAAAATCTTCTCAGAAAGCTTCACTGTATCAGCAGTTAAAAAAATGATTTTAATATTTTTGTATGGAGCGTCTGCCCGAACTGTCAGAGTTGCTGTTTTAGAAAATGAACATCATCTCACCAATGAGAACTGAGCATTCAGCAGAACTGTGGTCTAAATGCTGCTGATTCACGCAGCTCTAATGTTGCACATAATTTGATGAACTTTTTTTAATAATTGGGAAATGTAAAATGATACAGAAGCATCTTTCCATTTGGCAAATGAGCTTCTAAGAGATGAATTTAGAAGAGAATGATAAATGGCAGAGAAGTGTCTCTTCATATTGCTTTTTATGGCCCATAGACTAATGGAGTGTGTGTGGGCATTACATCCAGATTTCCATTATTCTTTTAAACTCTCTGCCTTGTTTCACAGTAGGCTCAGTCTTTGCCGGTTTCAAACAATGCGTTGTCCGGCTAATCCGTCCTGATGATTGTTAATTAATAAGAATCTAATGAGTAGAGGCAGTTGGCAACTATGGGCCACTATAAGAGATGGCAGTCTCATTGCTCACTTTTGAATGTGGAAGAGTGATTAGTCATGCTGTACACAGAGCGGTGTGACCTGCTGTTGCGTTATTTAAATAACACTTTAAATTACATATTTATTCAGTGCTTCTATATAAGCGTTTTTTTCCCCAGAAAAAGTGCCAAAACTTTGATAAAGCCTTAGACGGAGGTGAGACGAAAGATGCCAGTTATCAGTGGTTTCAATGATTAGCTTGTGCTGTTCCTGGGACCGGTGTTCAGGTGCTTATTACAGGAATGCTGCTGTGGTGATTTGCCTTAAGTCCCTAACTGTCTCGCGCACACACACACACACACACACACACACACACACACACACACACACTCACTGTATGTAAATGCAGCACATTTATTGCTAGTTTGTTACCCAACAGCTTATTGCAGAGTGGCTCAAAATATCCTGTAAATGACATTCTGTTATATAATCTACACTATAAATGTTCACGCAACAAACACCGCAGTCGTATATGCCCTGGCATCTCTGTGACAGTGTGATCATTTCAGCCTGTAGAAATGAGCTGAAATGAGCTACCTGTCTACAGCAACAGTCTAGCATAACTGTATACGTAAGCCTTTAAAATATTAATTTTCCTTCTTATAGAGCTTACATATACAAAAATAAATATGTAATGATCTCTTATAAGTGAGGTTAAGTCATGTAATGCACTGTAAGTTTTCATCCTTTAGACAAATATTTGGATTATTAGGAATTGATAAGTCTGTGTGGCTAACATTCACGTATGACTCAGCTTCAAGTCACTGCTTGTGTTCACGAAGCTGAAAGCCCTGCGTCTGTTTCCGCATTTTTCTGCTGTGTCATCCTAAGTAACGGATGTATTATCCAATATTACCCTGCTGTATTATCAGGAGATGATACTGACCTTCTGTATTCATTCAAGTCCTAAACTAATTTTGCTTTAACACCTTCCTAAATTGCATACATGATATGCCCAATATAGCCATCAGTCTACCTGTGTGTTAACGTCTGTGAGTACTATGTGCCATAAAGGAAGTTTTGGAGACCTCTTCTCCTTGGTGAATACTGGCCCTGACTAATGTGGCGCTGCTGTGCAGCTCAGCCAAAGATAAATTCATTTACTCTCACTTGTGCAGAACTAATCTTTTCCTCAGTTTGACACTTTCCTGTTTGATTGTTTTGTTTGTTTCTTTAGGGTTTGAGCATTTGAAGTATTAATTAATGAGTGGATAGCTTGGTTAAAAATCTGCTTCTCACTTGAATTTTCAGTTAACACGTGGGCGATCACCTTACTGCAAGTTATATTCAGATATATATGGTATTATTAAGAGTGAGAAAAGGCATAAGATAGCTAATGCACAGTGCCTGCATCGAGTTAGCTCCATTTTTAATCCTATAGGTGAACCAGAGCATGTGCACAAGCTGACTCATGAGAATGTGAATCAGCAGAAGCAGTTACCCGATGTATCTAGGTTTCTCCTTCACCTAATCCTTTTAGAGACATTTAGCCTCACCTCACGGAGACTGCACCTTTCCAATGCACCTGAAAGTAGCTTCCTGACATTGATTTCTCCTAGTACTTATTCTGGGGTGCAGGGGCTAAATGCTGCAGTGGAAGCTCGAGTACCCTGCAGAGGAAGAGAGATCGAGATGGAGATACTGGTGTGGTGGCAACATGGATCACCATGTGCAGACCATTAGTGATTTTTCCCCCCTTAATGGAGCTTCTTTTTTGTCTGTGTAAACTCCTTTGATTTTTGGTGTGGTGCAAAGTTGTCTACTTGCATCAGTTGCCAGGAAGCTAATCAATACTCATCAAATGTTAGATTCTTAGCTTTTGCTAATTTAATTTACACATTCAAAGAGTCTTTTTTTAGCTTCTTTGTGAAATGACAAAACACTTACTGCTACACTGCTGTGTAATTTACCACCGGGCTATAATTATACAGTCGACTGCATTGCAGGTCTGTCCTACTCTTGTTGCACAGCAAAATCCTCAGTGTGGAATTAACACTTACAAGGTTGATACGGTTGCTGGCTCACTTGTACATCATACACAGGAATCAGCACCTTCCGACTTTTGTAAAACTGGACACAAACTTCTCAACACCTCAGGCATGCACTGTCAGTTGTACGTCCTTATGATAGATGACCGCAAATCAGGGAGGAGAGCCAGTGGCTATCTGGACAGAATTGGAGAGAACAGCCTGGTGCTAATGACAGCAGATCGTCGGGAAAGAGCTGGCCCTGGAGGTTCTCAGCCGTGTTGCCAGCACATCAATCACACTGAAAGTGAATACATTTTAGATGTAGTTTATGCTGGTTTGCTGGTTGCAGGCTTAGCGATGTAGGTGCAGTGGATGTGTCTTTATAAGATTTGAGAAACTGAGACAAAAATAGGTCAAAAAGAACTTGATAAAGTATTATTGTACTTAAGCATAATCGTGTTTGTTAAGGTAATGCTAACACTTTTTTTAAGGGGAAAAATACATAAAGTGAAGGCCATTAACTGTTAGGGGTGGGTGATTTGACAAAAATATCATATGATTCTCTTTTGCAACTATATGATAACTAACTACTAAATAACTATATTTAGTTTTTTTAACTTGTACATATATGATATGTATAAGTAAAAAAAATACTAAATCTGTTATTAATAAAACATTATGTACATTCATGTATATAAATTATTATAATTTTTTAATTAAAAAAATATTTTTTGTACATTTTTAAAGATTACATGCAATTTTAACAACAGCTGGTTCCAGTCAGTTTGTAATTACTTTTTTAAAAGGTAAAAATGTAATAAAGATTTAATCATGATATCTGCGATATGTCAGAAAGGGATATTGTGACAGAATTTATCACAATATTGATATTGTATTTTCATATCATCTGCTGTGATGGGGCTCAGCTGCTGGTTGAGATCTGTGCTGTGTCCACTGTGTCCATGGCAATAAAGAAATTAGCAGATATATGATGGGAATGATTAAAGTCGACGCTTCCTGTGCTTGCCCCCTGTCTGGTTTTAACCTATAGCCTGCAGTATCCCTGGTCAGGATACCGATCATACAAGCATGTAATTGAGTTCCAACTTCTACTATAAAATAATTATTAAAATAATAAAATGTGCTTTTTGCACTTCATGACATAGTCATAAAGATTGTACAGATTAGATTATGATGCTTGCAGTCGTCCTAAAACTAGCCAGACCGCGAATTTGGTGTGTTTAAGGATATTAAGTGTTTTATTCCAGTGAAAAGGTTGAGATTTTTTTAGTTTAATTGCTAGACCTAAAATAATAATTTTTATCCTAGGGAATACTTTAAAAAAAAGAAAAGAAAAGAACCTTTCTGACAAGCATCTTCTAATTCACTTCAGGTAACTATATTATGGTTGGTGTGAGATCGGGAGAGATACAACATGCACAAATGAAGTAGTAGATCAAAAACCGTCTAGAGGAAGCTTTCACAGGAAGTTATTTCCTTATTAGGCTTTGAACGTAAATCCACCTTTCCTCTGCACAATGCCCACACATGCTACAACTTGGAGCCGGTTTCTCTGTTGCTCAAGAGCTGTGGGAAGCACACCCACCCGGCGATTGCATTGGATTTCATACTGAGTGCATACAGAGTCACCATGGCTTCACATGCAAACAGATGCTGTGGCCTCCTCCTGCAGGCACTGGCTGACAATGTGTGAAATTAATCATCTGATGGTCCTGTCTGGCTGTAGCAGTGGCAGTGATGGCATGTCTGTAGTGTAGCACCTGAGGAACTGCACCATCAGCCCCACCATCTGACCCACCTTCAGGGGACTTCCTCAGATCATTTCAGTACCAGTTATAGGCTTGATGAAGTGCAAAGATGTGAAATGGATTTTTTCCTTGTTGGTTTTGTCTTGAAGTATTAGTTATGGTCTGTAATGGCAACTCATTTACCCTGACACTTGGAGAACAGCGTTTTATCACAGACACAAAAGCTCCTCTTAAAGTAGAAAACTGATTTATAATTCATCACTTTGAGTGCACCATTCTTAGTGGATGACTGTGAATAGAATAATTGGTTATGTGTGAGTGACACCCAAAGATAGGTAACATGAATTAATCAGCTTTATATGTGTACCACATATCGTTGCTTCTCTTTTGGAGCACCAGTGAGGTTTGGGCTTCACTAGTGCACTGCAGCGCTGTATCTGCCCTTTAGCACTCTCAGACTGGGTTGTCCACATTTACACAATGCTGCAGTAAAACTGCTGTCCCAGTGAATGCAGCAGAGGAGGAGGAGGAGGAGCAGGAGGAAGCTAGCGTTGCACCATCGCACACGGTCTGCATGGCCTCAGCAGCTTGGGTTTCCTACCAACAGTGGAAAAAAATATCAAATGTACCCAGACTGATCAAGCCAGCAGCCTTTGTCTAGAAAAAAAATTAGTGCTAAGCCCTGCTGCACTGAAACCCAAAACCTGACTGCCTGCTTTTAGGTGTGACTTCAGCTTGCACCCTTGTCTTGTTGGGTACTGCAAGCAAAAACTAAATCAGGTGAAGTTATGTTCATCTCCTACTTTACTAGCTATAATGAGTTTTGAGTGTTTAAGAAGAACTAGCTAAAAATGTGGATTTTCTTTTTCTTCCCAAAACAGTAGAATTTCAATTCAACTCTGGCATCTTAAAAGTAGGCAGTCCTGCTTTGACCTCATTGAAGCACATTCAGAAGTGAACTGAATGGTCTGGATGCTCTGTCCCTCACCTTGAAAAGACCCCATGTCCCCTGCTGGCATGGTGGCAGTTTTACTTTGTTTAAGTGTCTATCATTTGAGAGACAAGTTGCCAAAAGCATAGCATTAACTGAATAGTCTTTGTTTCAGACTATTTTACTTTAACTCCATTGCTTGTCACTCCACACTTTACCTCTCTGGTGTTGGTAACCCATCTCATTGTTTGCTCTCTTTTTATGTGTTGTTTTTGAGATTTAGACATATGCTAATCTATTTTGAGTCTTTTTTCCCCCTCTGGAGCCAAAGAAAGCTGTTGGTGCTTGACTGATGATCTGTGGCAGCCTCAGATTTCTGATCTTGTAGGTTTAATGGGGGAGAAACACAATAATCAGATTAGAGAGACAAAAGCAATCTGTTGCACTGTCAATTATTTAACCAGCATAGGTGGTCTAGAACAACAGGGGTATGGATCATAGGGGCTGAATTGCATTTAACTCACTGGTGATGTGCGCCACCTCAGTGGTTACCTGACAGGGTCCCTGACCTATGATTTCACTCTGGCATCTCCATTGTAATCTCTAAACTAACTCGATTGTCTCTCAGGAAGGAGACATGATGTTGCAGTACGTATGTGTTATGAACATTTAGTCCATTGATTTTCTGATCGTGCGCACATTAAGATTTTGAAATAACGGACAAGGACTTTGTGAGATGTAAATGCCAGTTAGAGATGGGTATTGATGTTCTCCTACAAAGTTCCTGCTGGAATTAATCCGGTCGTCAAACTCATGCTTTATTGATCAATTACTATGTGAAGTCACACAGCCAATGATTGAGGGACTGGGAGTGAACAGATTCAGCATCTGATCAAGGCTGTGGCACGTCGCTAATCTTGACCATTTAAGAGCGAGCATCTTCTTGTGTGAACATGGTGACAGGAAGTGGGCCAGACGTCCTGCTCCATTGCTCTATGCATAAATATTTGTTCTTTTTCTGACTGAGGTACAAGCTGATTTACTTGGACATAGAGCAGTGACGTCTCTGGTTGCGCACAGCTGCATTGCCCCCACGTGAGCGTGCCTGTGCCAGGTGTGACGTGGGAGGGAGGCAGAGAGCAGGAGCAGGAAGGGCTTGTTTAAAAATGTTGAGCGTGAGCTTCCACACTGGTGCGAGCCAGTATCAGGAAGACTTTGATCAGGGTTATTGATTCCTACTGTGTAGCAGTAGCCAGGGAAGAAGATGCGGCTCCATTTGTCCAGATCTAACCAAGGCATTACAGGTAACACCTGCTCTTTTAGAGTGTTGTACAGTTTGTTTGTTTTTTCCTTTTTACAGAGGTTTTCCTCAGTTAATCTCTTGGTATGCTTAATGTTCATGTGTTGGCATGTCTGAGTCAGTTAGGCAGCTTCAGATGTCAGCATGCTTTATTATATATTGTGCAACACTCTTTTTGACTTTTGATTTTTATTAGTGTTTCCAACCTTTATGAATCGAGGTTAATTTTTCCATATTTTAACTTTGGTTTTATATCAGCATCTGATTATTATTGCACTGTATTAATGTAGCCATTTAGTTGTTTTAAAAAAAAAGTGCTTGCTTGTTTAAGAGTTTCTAGTTTCTCATCCTGGAACATATTGCTAATATAATATTCAAGGAAGGGATATTTGGGATTCATGGTATGCAGCATGCATTGATTTGGGCCACATCGATAATCCAAAAAGCCTTGTCAGTGCAGTCCTTGTCCTCTCATATTTCTCTAATATTCAGCAATCTATTTGGCAACAATGAAGGACACTGGGATCAAACACAATATGGGTGTCAATTTCTGCAGCGTCCTTGTAGAGGAGCTAGCAGATCTGGTATCACTGTGAGTGCTGTGCTCAGTAGGATAGCACGGCCTGCATTTCCTACAGCTGCGGAGAACTGAATTAAGCAAAAAAAACAAAAACAATTCATAATCATTGTCCATATTCTCTGAGCACTAAGCTGTTCTATCTCTTTCTATAGCGCCCACCAGCACCACGGCGTCAGCCAAGACGTCTAGTCATATGACGCGTTGCAAAGAAGAGGAGAAGAGCTACTGCGTGAATGGGGGCGAGTGCTTAACTGTGAATGTCACACCCAACAGCACCAAACACCTCTGCAGGTAAGAAGAAAGGATAAATATAAAATATAGTATGCATGTGAGAAATAATCAAACAATGCCCAAATAGTTTAGCGTAAAACTCCATATTACATTTTTGCTCACATAATTTGGAATACTTTTTGTCTAATGCTGTTATTATAGGGATATCATTACTGATTTTAAAGTAAAGTGTTGTCATAGAAGCCTTTCCATGCTTTACATGTAATTTTAAATCCAGCACAATGCAGAATCTGTTAGTAGTAAAAACATACATATGCAAATCACACGGAAGTGCTGGCATGACCGCATTTTTCCCTAAAAAAAAAACCAAAACCACCGAGCAGGAAAGAAGATTCCAGGGGTTGAAACTTGGCATGCTGTGTCTGAGAGTAAAGACTATAGACTGGAAGAACGGGAAAGACCTGCAGTAGAGTGAAGGAGCAGGTGAATGTAAGAAAAGTAACAGTTTGTCAGCATTGGCCGCTATATATCTTTTTACTGTACGTCAGTTAAAGGTTATGGGCCACCTCAGCACTACACAGCATCTCAGACAGATCTATTGCAGACTAACCACTTAGTTTTGTTCATTATATTACAGAAACATCCAATAGAGACATGATGCACAGAGAATGTTGTCTCAGCTCCTCAAACACTCTGCTATTGCAGTGATCCATTAACATCATTAAGAAAAAGCTCTGATGACTTGCAGCCTCGTGCAGTTCCTCTCTCTATTGACATGCTGGACCAGGAGGCTTAGCATTGCCAAGGAGACACTTTGGCTTGTGGCCTTACAAGACATAAGACTTTTAGTCCACTGAGAGACTGGGTTTAATGTTAAATACTTCAGTGACTAAGCAGAAAATGACTGCTGCCGTGCGTCTTTTCGTTCTGCAAACACTGCAGGACAAAGCAGGCAAGAAGAAAAGCATGCCTGTCTGTCATTCATTTTCTTCTCTCTCTCACTCTTCCTCCCTGTATGTCTATACTGTGCGGAAGCAGGCTGGCTGCCCGAGTCTCCAGGGATCAGAGAGTGCTGAGATCTCAGTAGTCTGATACACATGTCAGGAGATGAACCTTGACACAGGATGTGTAGTGAAAGGCACACTGTGGTTGTGTCCCTGCAGCCAGCCATCTTGAAGTATTTTCAGAAGAACCTTCAAGAAGCTTCAAGCATTCATGTCTCTTTCACTATTAAATATTCACCTCACAATTCCATGACTTTAAATATTACAGACCTTGTGTTCTGAGCCGTTCTCGGCAGTCAAACGTGGGATTTTCTTTCTTATTTCTTCTTAGCTCTTCCGGTCTGTCTTTTCCACTCTCCGCTGAGAGACTCAGCTGTCCCAGCTGCTAAGACCCTGTAATAGGCACAGCTGGATAGACTCGGAGGCTGTGCCAGTCACGCCACTAGATTCCCTTTATCAGAGCTTTAGAAAGCCCGACTCTGTCATCAGAGAGCAGATGGCCTACCAAAAAGCTCCGGTCTTGGCATCCAACTACACTTTTAATGCCCACCTAAACTTTAAACATGACTACAGGCCAGGAAATGCAGTTATTTCCTTAAAAGCAGCCATGTCTGTTTTGGACCATCAAACTATATCTGGAACAACATTTTAAAAATGTTATAATGCAATTGCAGTCTAATTTGTCATGCTTTGCTGTTAGACGTTATGTTCTGTGTTTAGTGTAAGTTTTTCGATGTGCTCATCCCCTCTCACCCACCACCCCGCCCCCTTTCTCAGGTGCCGTCCAGGATTCACAGGGATCCGCTGTGAAATCAAAGAACCTGTCAGAGTCTCAAACCAAGAACGTATGTGCAGCCACTGAACCTCCCCAAGCGCATGCTGCATAGCTGGTGTTATATGCTTTTTTCTCTCCTCCTACCATTTCCCTAATCACAGTCTCCATAACTCATAACTGTCCATCTGTCCCCTCCATTAGATGTGGACAGGTCTGGAAGTGTTTGTGGCACATATGTGGCCACTAATCACTGCTCTTGCTAATTTGACGCGAGCGTTAAAACTGGCGACTGCCATCTCCATTGGAGGACGTTTGGACCGGTTCCTGATGCAGTTTTGTTCGCATGGTGATGATACTGCATTGTGATTTGTTAAATCCTCCTTAAGTTGCGTGATTTATTTATTTGGGGTTTTCTTTGGACAACTTAATTGCTTGGAAATTAATCTCACCCAATCAAGCCGTTACTTTGGGACTGTGATTTGGCCAATAGTTGGGAAGAGTGTGTTTCAACAAACATTGACAATGTTTGTGACACATTTTGCAGAGAACACCAGAAATGCACATGGGCACGGGGAGAACTTTTGGGTATCCACTCACTTCCTCTCTCTCTCTCTTCTCTCTTCTCTCTGTGACTTTTTTGTTTCCCTCTCAGGTGCCCAAATGAGTTTACTGGTGATCGCTGCCAAAACTACGTAATGGCCAGCTTCTACAGTACGTCTATTTCCTTTTCCTGTCTGCGCTTGGATTGAAGCATGCTCAATCAATGCTATTTCCTGTTGCTTCATTTTGTTTTTCCTGGTAGGCAGATCAGGGTGTTTTCTGTGCTGTTTTGGGGTTCTGTTGTACGTCCTTTACCATACCTACTCCTCGCATGTTTAGCATTTTTTAACCTAGTTTTGTTATGCTGTAATATTAACCTGAATAGGGAGGGAGTGGATAGAAACATGTATCCAGTTTGAAAACAGATGAACTAAAGCTTTTGATATATTTCATTAGAGAAGTCCACAGCCTTCCAGGGAAGTAAGAGGAGTAAGGCCATTTCTACCCTTTAACAGAAATCAATTGGAAATGCCATAAAAGAATCAGGGGTGTTTTGTGCCACATTATGCAATATAGGTTTATTACTGATTCTAAAGAGACCAAAGAGTTAAATCACAAACCACCAGGGCTGAAGAGCCAACTTATAGCCAGATGAACAGCAGCTAAAGCCTTGCACCAAATCTGATCTGGGGTCTTATGAACATATCATCGAAACAGCAAATGAATTTTGTCGTTTTGACAAATTCACAGTGTTTTTGCTGAGTGACATAAGATAACTATTGTGTCACTTGAGATTGAGTACTAACCCGCCTAATCTTTAACATTCACATTCTTTTCCGATGAGAAGCAAACACTTTTTTGCAAGATACAGGACCCGACATGAACCTGAACAAATCCTTTAAAGTTGAGTCTCAAAAAAGTCTGGCTCAGTCACAAATGGAACAGCAGACTGAACTCACACTTGTTCCTCCATCTTAAGTACTTAAGCTAAAATATCAATTTGTCTGGATTGAAGCAGACTGTCCTCATCTCCATAACCAGCAGTGCAGTATGACTAGTGGGTGCTAAGAAGCTAAAATCAATATATACTGCCACAGTTTTCTTGTTGACACAGCACCTACAGCAGTTTATAATTTGGGTTGGTAATTATTTTATGCCTTCCCTTTTATGTTGCCAAAGCACTATTTTTTTTTTTACTTCCAAGCATTCTGGAAGTGTGATGGAGGTCACGGAGGAAGAGCGTCTGCTGCATCAGCATGGCAGTAGAGCTGTACTTTATGGCTGTTTGCACAGCACATTGACTCTCAGCTACAGCTAGTTTAGCTTAGCACCTTGACTTGCAATCCTAGGCACAGAAGCAGTTCTTCCACAAGAGCAAATCATTGAGCAATTGCTCTCATTGGGGGGAAAAAAACAGGTGCAGTTATCATTTAACTTCAGACAGATTTTTGCTTAAACTAGTGACTTCATGTATCATGAGATCATGAGATAAGTAAAAAATGATCCAGGCAATGAATAGGATTACAGTTGTTCATTAGATGTCACTGAACCTGGTACTCAAATGCGAAATTTTAAATGGACACTATACAATTCAATTCAATAACTGCAAATACACTAACCACCCACTTTATGTAATACACCTGTACACGTG
>CM074961.1:13742566-13793710 GCA_037577455.1 Pangasius macronema
TTTTTTTTTTTTTTTTTTGGTGCCAAACAGGCTGGTTTAAGTATTTCAAAAACTTTTCACTTAAACTTAGGCGTTTACACAACATGGTGCAAAAAAACAAAAACCATCCATTGAGCAGCAGCTCTGCAGTGAAAACACCTTGTTACTGTGAGAGGTCAGAGGAGAACGGTCCAAATGGTTTGAGCTCACAGGAAGTCCACATTAATTCAAATAACCACTCTTTAAAAACTGTGGTTAGCAGAACAGCATCTCACAACACATCAAACCTTGAAGTGGATGGGCCGCAACAGCAGAAGACCACATCGGGTTCCACTCCTGTCAGCCAAGAATAGGAATCTGAGGCTGCAGTGGGCACAGGTTCACTGAAACTGGACAGCTGGAAAAACTGGAAAAAGATCAGGCAGATGGTTTCCAATTTTCAGTTGTACAGTTTCATTGAGCCTGTGCTTTTACCTGATTGGCTGATTGGATAATAGCATGAATGAACGGGTGTACTGGTGTTTCTAATAAGATGGTCGGTGAGTGTATATTTTCATACATGATGAGGGTACAACGTACATGTTGTTGGGTCTGTATGTATATCTTAACATGTATGAATAGCATGGCTGTGAAAACGGTGAAAGCTTTTGGTTTTGATTTTGGTGTGACTTATGGTTTCATCTCACTCAAGGGTTTAAATACTGTACTTGAGTGAAAGATGCATGTCCCTAACAGCATGAAAGACATGTGGTGGTGTTACCAGTGGAATAACACAGGTTTCGCTCCTGTTTCAAAGAATAGGGCCAATCTGTGTCACGATGCAAGCACAGTGATGTTTGCATGTGCATGCTATTTTACTGAATTCATAACTAACTTATGACAGGCAGCCACGAAATGTACTGGAAACAGTAATGATACATGCCTTTGAATTGCTGGACAATGTATTGTTAAGATGAAAGATGCTCAGGCGTGTGGGTTCTAGTTGCTTAGTGCTTTACAGTTGTCTAAATATTTGCTTAGCCAGGTGATCATTACGACATTATCACTCAAATCTCCAACCAACTGTACTTTCTTTCTTTTTGTCATCTTTTCTGCCTCGGCAGAACATCATGGGATTGAATTTATGGGTATGAATTGTTCCTTCCTTCTAGTTTGCAGACTTGTAGGACTAGTAGCTTGAGCCTTTTTCCTTCAACTCTAGCCAGTTTCCTTTTGCGAATGAAGGGATCATACAGCCATAACAGATGTGATTTCGCACCACATTGCATTATTGTGTTAATTCTTTGCACAACAGTACAGTTGCTCAAAGAATGAGGACTTTAAAATCCCAAACTCTTAGAATAGTCAATATTTCCATTGTTTTAAAGCTCAAATGCTGCATCACTGCATCAGTGCTCGAGAGTGTTTGATACGCAGGGCGCATCAGCACAAGCAGCCTGAATGGCAGTAAAGGATATCTTCAATTATTCATGCCAGACCTCTGACATGTTCTGTTCAAGACACACACACACACACACACACACACACACACACAACCCTTTAGTATTAGATGAATTGCTCCGCGGTTATGCTGTATGTGCAGATCCCTTCAGTCTTTGCTTTGCTCTGTTCTTCTGCATCCCTCCAACCTTTGCATGTTGCACAAGGTATGCTGAACATCTTCTGCCCATCTTTCTTTTTCCCCTCCTCATTCTCTCTTGAGCCTCATTCCCTCATCTCCATCTCATTTTCTTTTTCTCTTTTTTGTTTCTTCAATTAGTCTTCTATCCTTTAAACAAAGTACCTGCATTTTTTTCTATACATAGTAATGGCAGTTGTGTCGTGTGCCTGTTTCAGAGGATGTTTACTACCAATAAACTGAACTAATAAATTGTTAACCAGGACACTTTGAGTTTTTTGGCAACAGCATTTGCTCACAGGGCATCAAACATTCTCTATACAGAGACTATTTCTAACTCTCTGTTGCGGTTATTGATATAAAGCAAGAGTTTATGGCTCCATCACACACTGTAGGATTTGAATCATGTAGCGTATGACAGTATCATTATACCAGCCTGTCAAAGGCCCTGTGACCAAGTGCTGCTGCTCTTTTAGTCCCGTTTCCTAAAGCCTTGCGTGTGTGAAAAACCGTAGCATCTGCAAGCCAAAGCAGTATATGACCAAAAAAATAGTCAAATATTCTCTCACTGCTGCTTTGGTTCTGCAGATGCTACAAAGTGTTTCACAGATTTGAGGTCTTATTGAATACAACCCTCAAGATCCTAATCCATAAACAGCATAATTAACCCAAATGTATATGTAAGTAGTATATTAACTATGCCCGCTCTACTGGAAATCCATCGGAATGCATTTCAGAGGATGTATTTAAAGGATGACACTGATCTACTCAGCAAAACCGCATCAGTTTGCATCTAGATGCATTCCCACTCTATTAATAAAAAACAACTCCAATATATGTGTGAGATTTGTGCAGATAAAATGATGTAACATTAATTCATTTGCACAAATCCTCCAGGTTAAATACAACCTTATTTTGAAATGATGTTATTGTGGGGTTGTTACAAAAAGCTTTGTCCTGTCTTCCAGAAGCTGAGGAGCTGTATCAGAAACGCATATTAACAATAACAGGCATCTGCATTGCTCTCCTAGTTGTTGGCATCATGTGTGTGGTGGCCTACTGCAAAACAAAGTAATTCCATTTACCATTGATATTTAAATGTTGGCTTTGTTTGTGTTTTATGAATGATTCATATATTGATATGTGCAGCAGTGAGATGTGGTTTTAAACAGATCTGTGTTTGTTCATTGAGCAGGAAACAGAGGCAAAAGCTGCATGATCGCTTGAGGCAGAGTTTACGAAAGCGTAACGCCATGGCTGACATAGGCAATGGCCCACAGTACCCCCAAAGCCTCCATCAACCACCACAAAGCCTGCAGCTTGTTGATGTAAGTGGTAGCACCCAGCCTGGCCCTTTGATCTAATTAAAACAAGATAAGACCTCAATTAAATCTAGTCAGCATGACCATCCGAAGATTTCTGTGTTCCAAAATGTCTGTAGTATTGCAAGATAGTGAACAAAACAATTTTACATTTTTGGCTCCTTTAATAAGTGCTGGTGCATTATTTTAAGTAGAATGAGCATACAAGCTGAAAAGACTCGTCATGATTGACCTGTACACAGGTCTAGAGAAATCTGTACCAACAGTAATGCATGTTTGCTCACCTTCCGTTGATTTCTTCTGATTTCAGCAGTATGCATCGAAAAACACTGTTCCTGCTCAGCATGTGATCGAGAAGGAAACAGAAACTTCGTTTACCGTGAACCAGTACACATCGCCGACTCAGCCTTCCACCGCCATCGCTGCTAACCTCAGCCAGTGGTACAGCGTCCTCTTTATTCTGAGAGTGTAGACAGACCAGAGAGTGCAAAACAAAGCTTTATATTAAACTGTAGCATGGGTAAAGCTTCGGACAGTAGGATGTTAGATTGTATGAATAATGCTAATTGCATTCCAGAAGAAGGAAATTAGTTTTTAATTAATTAAATGACTGATGTAAGGTGATAAACTGTGATTTAGAGGTCCTTCATCATGTCTAATAAGACAGATTGTGTAATAGGCTTGAATCATAAGAGCTAATGTAATCATCAGCATCAGGTTTTGTCTTTGAACAACAAATTGCACTGCTGTAGATTTTCTTTGTATTTGTGCCTTCTCAGTTGTACTGTTAGTATAACCCTAAGTTTTTCTCTATGTGACATAGTTGGAGTAATAAAAAGCCAGAGAATGTGGTGTCTGACAATCGCGTGATCTCTGGGGTACAAAACAGCCGGAATGGCACTCCAAGTCACCGCGGGCGTCTAAATGCCACCGGAGGAGCCCGAGATGTCAACGCCTATGTAAAAAACTCCAGAGAAACAACAGATTCCTATAAAGACTCTCCCTATAGTGAGAGGTAAAGTCAAATCCAACACTGCTAACACTGATGTATTGGGGTTTTTTTTTATGTTGTTTAAGATTCTTCTACCAGCAGTATGTTATTTGTACAATTGAAATTCATCCTCTTTATGTAAGGTATGTTTCGACTGTGACAACACCGACACGCCTTTCGCCTGTGAAGTTGCTTTCCCCAGCAACGCCCTCCTCTCCTCCCTCTGAAGTGTCAGCACCTCTCCCCAGCCTGGCAACCTCTATTCCATCCATGGCAACGAGTCCATCGGGTGAGGAGGAACGCCCTTTGCTGTTCCAGACGCCCCCGCGGCTCAGAGAGAAATCAGAGCCCAGCCGAGCCCAGCAGCTCCGCAACTCAGCCCACTACAACCACGGCTTGGACGAGATGAGCCCTCCACCCAGCCCACTGCACATCCAAGAGGACGAGCAGCATGAGAGCATGCAGGAGGACAGCTCCGTACCCTGTGCCCCACCCACATCTGCCCCTCACAGCCCCACGGCCATGCACAACTCTAAAAGAACAAAAGCCGGATCTCAGAACAGTCAGGATGAGCAGAGTGGAAGCAGCTCTGAAAGCAGCAGCTCGGAGAGTGAGGCAGAGGAAGAGCGCATGGCTGAGGACACGCCGTTCCTCATACAGAACGCTGGGGTCACAGGCATGACTATGCTGGGGCTGGAGCTGGTAGACAGCAGCAGGACTAACGCCGCACTCCGCCTCTCCCCACAAGACGATCTACAGAGCAGACTAGCCAGCGTAATGGCTAACCAAGATCCAATTGCTGTGTAGAAGTGAACATACCATAGAAAAAAAATAAGTAAAAGGATACTTGTAAGATACTAAGAGTAAACACTAAACATTTATTTTCTATAAATTAAGTATTTGAGGGAAATAAAAAAAATAACTTTTATTTTAGTTATGTAGTGCAAAAAAAAGTCTTTTATAAATTAAATGTGTATATAATGTGTTTGCTTCTTGAAAAAAAAGTGCCATTCGTTATATATATATATGTATGTATATGGTCTCAGTATTTCAAAGGCAGAAACAATATCAATGGTGCCTTTAATTTCAGCATGGAGAACTAAAGGAAACTCCATTACGACACTGAGCTATATATTCATGACCTTGAGCCAGCATCCAGCTCTGCTACAAACCACAATCGGCATATGAGGTTTCACAATCCATACCAATTAAAAAAAAAAAAAAAAGCAGTTAAAAATGAATCTCAAAGTATAAAACTGAAGTAATATTAGTTATTATTAGTTCCTACTTTCTCAGCTGGTAACAAGGTTATTAAAGCTCAGCACTAGAAATCAAATTTAGTAATTGGGTAAGTGAAAGCTCTGAATCAAGCCAGTTGAATTTGCCTAGTTTGCCTGTTACTGAATGAATATATGGCTCACTACGTCAGTAATTCAACACACCCGTTGGCTTCACAGTAATGCATTGTGGGGAAGGTACAGCACCAATATAAGAACTGATCTACACATTGTAAAGTAAACGCCAGAAAATGTAAGCATTCGCCCATCAATATTCTTGTACAATGTTCCATTATTTCTAAAGTGTCTGTTATTTCTATTATTTCGTTTTACAGATGTGATCACTTGTGTAACAGGTTCACTCGCTTAAATGTAATTTGCAGCCTAAAAATGATGCCAGACAAAAAAAAAAAAAAACCCACACACATCTGAGTGGCAAACGCAGACACAAACTTATAATGAAGCTGAATGGTGGATAAAATGCCTCTGAATACTACTTCACTTTATAAATCTCTGTATTGTACCTGTTTAGTGTGTCAGGAGCCAGAAAGTCTTAAACACCATTCGTCCAGTTCAAATCATAACTTCATTTTTTCATTCGAACAAAAACACCCTAAAACAAGTCTTTGTTTGCTTTATCCAGGTTTTTTTTTTTGTTGTTGTTTTTTTTGAGAACTGGAGAAAAGTTTGAGTGTTTAATCATTTCTGCAGAATACCATACCGATGCCATTTTTTTTTTTTTTTCCTTCTTACTGAGATAATCAAAAAAGCCATCACAAAATCTGGCCCATTTACATTCTGCATTTTATAGTATTTATTTTGTCTCTTATTTATTTATTTATTTATTTATTACTTTGGCCTTCTATAGTCAGTCAAATATAGTCTATATTTTAATAGTGTTGAAAATATACATTTGAATATACATATATATATAAAAATCAGTATATATAAGACTGGTTTCACTTTTTCACCATTCCATTATATTCCCACATGATTTTTTTTTTTTTTATGTTGGAGGCCTAGTGTAAAATGCAATATGAATAAATTTACAGCTGATTATATTATCAGTGTATGATTATATCATCTAAACCATTAAACCACAGAGAGCCGCTTGAAAATACCCCATGATGCATTGCTTTCAAACCAAGGAGTGTCTGTCAGATACGCCTGTCTGTGTAAATAAGCCTCCAACAGCTTGGGTTCTTTAATTTATGTAAGACAATTACAGCAAGTTTGTGTTTTTGGCCCACTTCCTTAACAATTTGTATCCATCTCACCACTGATACTTTTGTGGCATAACATCTTTATTGTTTTTTGCAAAGAACAGACTGTATGTTCATTTTTTTCTTTTTCATATAAATGACATGTAAAATGATATGTTAATGCTTACTGGGTCTCTGTGTCAGTGTGGTCGAGTATGACTACACTGTTGCAACTACATTACAAATGCAAGAGAAACACAAAATAAACCATAGTCAAGATAACTGCATGAACACACAAAAAGACAATTGCAGGCATGTATTGCACTAAATGTGCATGATCACAGATGTCAATCAAATCCATTGCAGTAGTCACAGACTTGCAGGTCTCTCTACTCTTCTACGTTTCATTAAAGAACTCTCCATGTTCATGTACTATTGTGTGAAATACTAAACATACTGTGTGGTTTGAAGTGTTTGCAGCTGCTCACCTTTTTATTAGATCCTTAATTTTAAATTCATGGAAATTAGGATTTTTCCATTTGAATATTTGAGATTACAACATACATAGTATAAACAATCCTGTGAATGACACGTATGGTGCCGAGAAGCCTAACCTACATCCTACCGGTTTCACTTTTACTTTGAGGAATTCAGACCTGCCAGATGACAGTGTTCTCGGTGTTCTCTGTACAGGGAGATCTTTAGTACATTGACGTCTGCATTTCCCTGAAAGAGTATTACTGGTGTCATAAACATGTCCAGACATGTGCTTTGCTGCAGTTCCTGTGCTGTTAGTATTTCAGCATTCCTGCTGTTCTCTCCATCTTAAGTAATCACTGAATACTTTGCCCCACTTGGTTATCATCTGGTGGATTCATCAAACAGCTCCAGAGGGCAAACAGCTACACTCTGAATTACCTTTGTGACAAAGTACACACATTCATTTGCAAACAAGCCCTATGTTGGAAAGGTTGCAAAGTTCTATGTAGGGCAAAAGGGCCATGTTGGACAGAAGTCCTAATATAGGCAAAGCCCTATGTTGGGCAGAACTACTAGTTGAGTAGGACCCTATATTGGNCCCATGTTGGGCAGGATCACTGGTTGGGGAAAGCCCCATGTGGGGCAGAATTGCCACTTGGGCAAAGACTCATATTGGGCTGAATTGTTGGTTGGGTAAATCTCCATGTGGAGCAGAATCATTGGTTGGGTGAAGCCCACATTGGTCTGAATTGTTGGTTGGGCAGAAACCTCATATGACAGAAGTCTGAGAGGAAAATGGCGAAAGTATGGAAGTGATTTTATAAAAAGCTTTGATTGGATACATTATTATTCATAAAATGCTATAGTGCCATAATTACTTACAATCCATACAACTAGTGAACTTTTTTTTTTAATGCTAGATAGCTACCTAATGATAGATAAGTTTTCTAGCAGCTAATGTTTGTTAGGTAGATAGTTAACTTAGGTGATGTCCTTTTAGTGGCTAGTTATATAGCTAACCTAGATAACATTAACCCCCATCATTTGCCAGTTAGTAGCTAATGTTAGTTTAGTTACACAATATAGTACTTTATTTTGAAATAGCTATTAATAGCCGATCAAGTAGGGGGTATGCCCACGCACAGACTTCTACAGTCCGGTCTAGGGCTTCACACTGTTGGTCTGAACACCTGGAGTTAGATACTTTTGTGAGATTAGCCTTTCATTTGTTTGACATCTAGTGCACCTTTACATGCACTGATTTCACTCAAATTATTTAATGTGTTCATGTAGTGTATGTGTAACTATGGAATTTAATACAGCAGATTATCAGACTGTCAGGTGACCTGGAGCAGAGCTGTGCATGGCTGCGCTGTTATTTGCATCACTGACTTTTATGGCGCATAGTAAGTTGTTAAGTTTTTTTTATTGTACTGGTATTAAAATACCCCAAAATACTGTGTACAAACTGGGGCATTTTGTGTTGTGCAAGATGTGGGCCAGAGTAAATAGTTCACCCCAAGGCATTGTAGACTGCCAGCTCAATGGACTTGCTAAAAATAATGAGTAACTCGATCGTTTGTTTCTACTTGACACTCTCTAACACACAGTGCACACCCAACCATTGAGTCTGTCAGCCTCATGTGAATGTGCTGTATGAGATCAAAAGTTGGCCATTGTTTACTCCACCTGCACTGCTCACAAGTGTAGAGATAAGCCAGATATATGGCTTTTCCATCAAATACAAAAAAAAAACACCTATCGCATTTCCTGTCACAGTGACAGTGCTTTATTGGTAGGCCAATCTCAAAGACAAATTGTGTAATCTAAAACTCTAGACTGAAACTGACTGCTCTTTAATAATGTGCTAGATATAGCATCCACAGTAGCATATAATAAAGTTTTATAATAACAGCAGAGGTAACAATAGTACTCCTCCTTCTCCTCCTTCTCCTCCTCCTCCTCCTCCTACTACTACTACTAATAATAATGATAATAATAATAATATGCAATATTACTAAAAATGAATGACAGATCTGTTCCTGTGAGTAATGTAGCGATACTAAGTGAGTCACTAAATTGTAATGTGCAATTTGTGAATTTCTCCACAGATATATGGACCTCGTGCCCACCCTGAAAGATTTGCTCACGATCATATAAATGCACATTGTGGGAATTCATGTGAGCCATATTGGATAACAACACAACGGTTTATCTAGCAACCATGTTAAAGGTTTTGCACAATGGTTCACCTCACGATATGCTTAAAATTGCCCTTCAGATCAGTTGTTCATTCTACAAAAAGTCTACATTCATTTCAACAAAGTTTCTTATAGTCAACCACTGATGTCTCTGTTTGTCTCTCGGATGGCGGTCCAGATGTGCATTTGCTGAACAAACTGAATGGAAAATCATGGCTCAGGTTTGGGTTCAGGTTTTGATCTGATTAAAAGGATCCAAGCTGTTGGAGGAAATAGTGGAACTGAGAATTTTTAACATAAGCAAACTAAACCTAAATACGGAACCTAAATACAGAAAGGGCATTAGGTACCAGATTGGGCTGTTCTTGAAAACTGTTCAGAGCCTGTGAAACTGTTTGAACATTTCTCTGGGGTAAAATCAGTTTTCATACACCACAGTGGAAGATCCAGAACATGAAATTGTACAAAGCCAGGGAAAGGAAACGTAAATGATTGTTTTGTTCACTATGCTAAAGTTCAAAACTCAAGTTGGCAGAATCTTCTGTGGTCCACACATTTTCCTTTCCTCTGCTCTATAATTGACCTTTTCTGATCCTGTGATACACTGTATTAGACATGGACCAACAGTGAAGAAAGAACGAAGAACTAAACTGAGATCAGAGGCCCAGCAGCTGTTTGCCTGCCATATGAGAGAGATCATGTATTGTAGGCAATGGTCAACAATAAAGCACTGTGACAAGTGTTGGTAGAATATAGGTTGAAAATGTTCATCAGAGTAAATTATTCTGATGATAATAGAGGGACTCTAAAAAAATGGCTGTAATTCCTAAATGGTTAATTCAATATTTTTGTTAAACCCCATGAATTACAGCTGAAAGTCTACACTTAAATCACATCTTGACGGCTTCATTTCAAATCCATTGTGGTGGCGTATAGAGACAAAATTACAAAAATTGAGTCACTGTCCAAATACTTATGGACCCAACTGTATATATGCTGTATAAGAAAGACTGGCATGTCTTAATCCCTAAAGCTATTCAAAACATTCAGTCAATGAGTTGTTAGCTCTGATCCTTTTATAGAATGCCACTTGCAATTTCAGTTGCATGCAATCATCAAGTATGTTTGAAATGCCAGTGAAAGGGAAATTTGTGAAGTCATGTTTTTTGACCTCTCCATGTCTCCTCAGGTTCCTTATTTAAACTCCAAGGGTTTAACAAAACATCCAGACAATAGTACTTCTGACCTAAATGATCTGAGCAAAACAATGATTAAAGCAGAAGCCTTAAAAAAAGAGGACCCAGTTCTTTTTCTTCACTAATTAGGAAATGAAAAACAACACAGGGACCTGTGTTGATGTGTAACAATTAGTCTACTGTTAATTACAGAATAATCATGTAGTCAGGGTTAACAGGAGTCAAATGTCATGCACAAACACTGAAAACTCTACACCAATTTATTCCATATATAGAAAGTCTATCAGAAGGCCTTGTTTTACTAATATACTGTTAATTATCACAAAATATATTTTCATCTTAACAAGTGTGTCTGCTAAGAATAAAAAGGTTTTTTTTTATGTTTTTGCTGGTAGAATCTGAACAAGTCTGACTTGGCTTGACCCGCCAAAACTTAAGCCAAAAGAAAGACATGCATGAAGACTTATCTGTTCCGGCCACCTCTTCACTAAGCACTTAAGCAAGCACGAAAAACTGTCCTAACTCCCATAGTGCCTCCTCCTCTTAAGGGTCGTAGCTTAATGGTCTTTTTTGACCGTGATCTACTTGTACTTGCATGACGATGCGTTTTTCTGTGGAAATTATAAAGCACTTTTGTAGTGTTCAGTTGAGACTATTAAGCACTGCAGGAAAAGGTGTTTAATAAATAATATGAATGTACACAGATAAATGAATATGTAAATAAGGAAGTGAGTATAGATAAAGCTATCAATCAGCATGGTTCACTGATACGTTTTTAAGGAGTGAGCACATGGTCTAACTACTTTCTAGTCCTCTGTTCCAGCATAAATACAGCATTTAAAAGTTCTTGGCAGAAACCAGAATACTCCTGAATGTGGTGCATATCAAGTTTCTATCATAATTTAACAGTTCATGTTGAAATAGTTAAGAAGAAAAAGCTTGTTTGTACATGTCCTGCTCTGACCCAATATTTCCAGCTAACCTCTGTGGCAGTCACAAAAGCTGTAAGGCCATTTAGTGGGAGTGAGAAACCGTCAGTGTCTCTGCGGAAACAATTCCCCTCTGAAATCTCCTCTATTAAAACTACCCAGCTTGGACTCTCGGGTGGTGCCTAAAGCTTTGCTGGTGTCCTGACCTCTTAATTGGAGTGAGCCAGCAGTCCTCAGGAGCCCAATGAAACTGCTCATCACTCTTATTGCTCCAGCTGTTGCAGTATTGGAGGGGAAACTCCACCGGAAGCCAGGGTAGCAGCAGAAGATATATGATCTGACATCAAGCATGGCCTGTTGAAGCCTTAAACATGCAGAGGGTGAGGCACACTACATTTGACCATATGGTGTCATTGAGTGCTTCATTTGTTTGAATAAGGTGGTGTACAAATAAGTCACGACTGGAAAGTCAGAGGGTTCACAGACGCTGGTGCTATGTGAAAGGCATTTATAAGCTGTCATAAGCTGTCATTGTCTCGACTACTCTCTTGAATTTACTGTTAGTGAATTGATCATGTTTTGACCCTTTGCCTGATTTTTGTCTATTTTGAATTGTGGACTCACATGAACCTCCAGCACATAGAGCCTCAAACTTATTCTGAGTCTTGTGTGTTACTGGATGTCCAGTGTCTTTCTGTTGTTGCTGTTGTTTTTGGTTTCATTTTAAAAGATCAGGGCTTAATTTCTAAAAGCATGTAATGATCTGATGAGCCGAAATGGCAGCATTAGTTTATCCAACATTTATTAACGTGATACAGTGCTGCTAGGCTCAGATATGCCGTACATGGCATATATAAACCAAAGTCTAATTTGTTCACTGTAACAAAAAAAAAAAATAGACCAAAGGTTTATGTGGGTGCTATTTATTCAAATGCATATTCTGTGAGTCATTTGGGTGTAACTAAAATAACTACAATGGTGTCCCAATAAAAAAAAAAAAAAAACAGATCAAAACCTCCATCTAGGCCCTCTCTTCTAACAAAATGACTCTAATCCTGGAAACTAATATAAAAAAATGTTTAAGATGATGTGCAGAAAAATGCATGGTCTTATGCGAGGTAACTAGTTTGTAGCTAGTGTTAAGAATAAATAAAATCATGGTACTAGTTCATCCTTCCTCACCACCAAGGAGTTGTTTAACACCTGAATAAACCCTTGTGCCCAAGGATTCTGTTTTTCCTTCTAGTCTGAGCACATGGTATGGATCAGTTTTGTGACTAGAGCTGGAGATGTCCTGTCCTGCAAAGCTGAGCATAGCTCAGAAAGTTTAACTGAGGTGGTGTGTACACCTTGTGCTAGCCCAGATCTGGGAGAGATTTCTCCTGGTATGTGTGGAGCTTTGTGCTAGTGCCATGTTAACACATGTTAATACCATTGTGGTTCTCCCTTTCTGCAGGAATTGCTGAACAGCAACAAGTTTCTATCTATCCATGTTACTGTATGTGGCAGTGATCAAAGCAAAATACCATAATGAAAAAAAATGCCATGAGATTATTGGCTAGGTATGTTGCAATATATGGAAAACATTTTCTTCATTCATTTAATGTTCTACTTTTTGTTGTTCAGTGTATTCAAAAGCAGATTAAGTTCGCAGCTACTTTGTTATCTTTATCTTACTAAAATAATGTTGTTGCACAAAAGCCCAAGCAGAACAAACTAATAAATACAAGAAAGGGATCATTTGAGTTTATTGTAGAGCACAATCTATTTGGATTTTGTTAAAATGACTCGAGAGATAGGCCTCGCTTGAAGTAAATATTACACTGAGGAAGACAGATGCTAACCACTTCCCTGCATCTCGATCATGGATGTAGTATTTCCTGTTTATGTCGGATCGTGTTTCTGATTGGTTCGTGATGGTGAAATACGTCACCGTGCGTCAGTTGTGCGCTACTTATCACACCAAATTGATTTTGTATAAATAGTCATAAAACAAGTGGCTCTCATTTCCTTCCTTGCAAAAAAATAAAATAAAATAAAAAATTAATAAAATTCAATGTCTTTCCAAAACCTTGCAATCACCAGTTTTACAGGATACATCCAGTTTTACAGGATACATCCAGTGAACAATCTTAAATGATACCTTCTGAATTTTATTGGTAATACAAAAATGATTTTAAAGGTCTCTAGCCAGTTGACAACCTGAAATTGTGATTTCCACAAACCTATGGCTATTTCAATCCTGTTTCCCAAATTATACATTATTTTACAAATTATTAATTTTAAAATGTAAACAATTAGAATATCCTTAATGTCCTCATACCATTAGCATGGATGCTAGTTAACCACATTTTGGTTAACTGTGTTGTTAAGTTAAACCCTGTTACTCATTTAAGAACAAAATGCAGAGAAACCTTTCTTTTTAAAAAGAAATATTTGAATGCATGTTTTCTTAAATTAACTGTTGGAAAATGGTAAAAGATAAGGTTTCATTATTAAGAATTACATGGGTGAAATGTATTATTATTGGGTACTTAATACAACAATGTCTTCAAAAGACATTTATGCACTGTATATTCATACATAATGCTGACTTTTAATTGAGGGTAAAGGTACAGAAGTGTATTAAAGCTCATTTTAAGTAGTTTTGGGGCATTATAAAATATCCAAAATCACTAGAAAACACACAAAACCAGCAAAATGCTTAAACCAATTATTTACTATAGAAGTACCAGGTTTAATGTCTGCAGGAATTTCTTACCGAATTTTACATTTTCCCCTGTCTCACTTTGTCAAATGAACTTTTCTTAGCATTGAGCACAGCTGCTGGAAGGTCCTGGGGAATTGTACTGAGCATATCAGATATATTACTGCTTTTGGGGTAGAGAGGAGTTCTGTGCAGCATATACCCTATGCACAAGTATTAGTGTCCTTATCGCAAGCATAACAATGACACATTTCCTGTTACTGCTGATAATTGTGATAATTGCACTATTTCACACTTCATTGCTCTCTTGTTACTCTTACACTGAACTCCACCTTCTTTGGAGCATCACAAATGAAGCCTTAACGAGGTGTTAATTATTAATCAAATAACTAAGCTGTAATTAAAGTTCAGCTATGAATAATGGACTAATTTAGGAGCTATCACTGAAGATCTAATGAGATCTTTATTAGCAATGCTCTGCAATCATTTGGGGTTCATCTTACACATGAAATACATGATCACATGCTTCCGTTAAGGATTGTATACTAAAGATTGTTCAAACTGTAATGAGTAACATGACCTAAACAGCGCTGCAATCAGTAACATATTCTGATCTATTCACTTCTACTCATTTTGAATTCTATGTCATTTAAATTGCACTGCAGTGTCTTGACAACTAAACTGGCACCATGTATGAAAAAAATATAAGAAATGCTATTAGAAATTTATTCAAATTGCCTCATGGCTTCAGCCAGGGTTTTGAAAAATTCATAAGCCTCACTGGCCTAAAGTGGTGGCATCATCTTCTCTCATAATCATTGCCTAGTGAGTGAGATAGGTCTATGTGTAACCTCCAAACAGATAACAGTCATTCTAAAATGTACATACACTCATTTTAACATTGAAAAAACATTTTTTATCATCTTCAACTGTCCAGTTTGGGTGAACCTGTGCCCACTATAGCCTCAGATTACATTACTACTTGGCTAACAGTAGTGGAACCCAATGTGGTCTTCTGCTGTTGTAGCCCATCTGTCTCCAGGTTTGATATGTTTTATATCCTGAGATGCTTTTCTGCTTGTCACAGTGGTGAAAAGTGATTATTTGAGTTATCATAGCCTTCCAGTTAGCTTGAACCAGTCTGACCATTCTCCTCTGACCTCTCTCATCAAGAAGGCGGTTCCGCTCACAGAACTGATGCTCACTGGATGTTTTGGGGTTTGTTTTTCACACTGATCTGTATAAACTCTAGAAACTGTTGTGCATGAAAATCCCAGGAGATCAGCAGTTTCTGAAATACTCAGACTAGACAGTCTGGCACCAACAACCATTTTAAAGACCAGGGTCAGTCACTCAGATCATATTTTCCCCCATTAACTGTTCTTGACCTGTATCAGCATGGTTTAATATATTGTGCTGCTGCCACATGATTGGCTGACTGGATAATTACATGTATGAGAAGGCTGCGCAGGTAGCACATTATCACTGTAAATACTGACCGTGTAAATTTACATTTAAAACATTTTAAAATGTTTATTTTCAGTAATAACACAATGTTCTCTTTTTAAAGGACTACATATTGCTAGTAGTATAATACTGTAAAAATCACCACTACACCACTCTGCAGTTGTGATAATGGTTTATTATTAATGTTATGTCTAATATTTAGCTTTTGCTTAATAGACAACTTAAATATATTTGAGAGCCAAAATTCACATGAAAATCAAATAAGGTATTTTTTTATTAAAGCAATTGTTTCATTTCACTTAAGAATCAATATGTTATCAAATTACACAGTAACATGCTAAAATGAAAAAGAAGTTCGATCTATCGTATACAAGAGATAGATCAATCCGATCGTAATCGATCTTGACTCAGCGAAAAGGGGGTTAAATTTGCTGTCACACTTAACCTATGAAAGAATTTTTTTTTACATCTGGAAGGTTCTTTTCCTGCTTCAGGTAAATGCTTTTCGTGCCTAGTTTTCAGTAATGTTAATAATACTGTGTGTTTTGCTGTATTATTATAATGTAGTCATAGCAGTGTTTCTGTAGATATACTGCTTCGACGAAACTATGTCATATTAGACGGTCATGTCAATTGTAGAAGATTGTTATCGTATCGTTGTTCGACAATTTGTTTCATAATCTCTTACTGGTGTACAATCTGTATTTTATTGTACAAATTATAGATTTATTTTTACACTGTTTCAGAACACATTGTGTAGGTGTTAGCCCTGGCACTATGCCATCCAGGGCTATTACTGATGTTTTCTCTGCCAGGGACCACTACCGCCTGCCATTATAATCACTGAGTGATGAAACAGGTTAATTTATAATCTAGTGAAGTGCACTACCTAAGTGCTTATGCCGTAGGCTACATGACATTGGTTACAAGTTGTTTACCAGATACTTAACTGGCATAATCATTTCTGACATCAGCCTGAAACTGTGTGATGACTCATATGTTTCACTTTGTTGATAGTAACGCCGTTTTATGAAAGGGGGAACATCAGTAATTCCATTGATTTTATGTGTTTGGGGATTTTATGTGTTTATGTGTTTCAGTCTTCTAGCAGTTTCGATGGAAGGCCATTTTGATTGAAGAGGCTGAATTATCTGAATATGTTCAAGCAGTGAGAACCACATTAAAAATAATATACTAAAATAATATAGTGACATTGCTCTGTACGGTGCTGTGCTGGTGGCTTCTTTAAAAATAAATCTTCCCCTAAACAAGTGTGGACAAATAAATTCCTTAGTGAGCCCATCACTCAGGTGAATGCTCCAGTGAACGCGCTGAGGTTTTTGCTTGTGCCTGGAAACCTACAGGCTAATGTAAAGATTAACCCTAAAGTATGACAAGCTAGTTAAATGTTAAATGTTTGAATGTAAATGTAATTAATGAATGTAATGCAAATAATACATAATACTCAAATTCCTGTGAAGGGGAAGATTCTGCGTAGCCATAGTCCTCATTCACTAGTGAAACTATCTGCTAGTAAACTAGGAAGAATGAACAGAATGCAGCCTTGGCTGATGTGTGTATTGCAGCAGACAATGAGTGGTGTGCTAGTGGTGTGTTGCTCCGCCTAATTTGTGTACTTCGAATTTGAAAATTACAAATTTGTATGTACACTTCATTTTCAACGAATGACAGATTGATAATATAACACCTTCTAAACTTACATGTCCCTAAGTCAACTATGACTAGTAAACTAATAGTGCAGACACGCAAACTGGAGCTCGGGCTACTGATTTGTTTGGATCATCCCTGTCAATAACTCTATGTGACAATGATATGTGTCTGTCAGGCTACATACGACAGAAGGAATGTAATAAACACAAGAAGCTCAATGGACTCCGTCATCAGCAGTACTGCACTGATACTGTGATGAAAATCAGAACCAACACTTGTACTTTTGGTCACAAGGGAAGTGAAACTTGCATCTGAATATACTGTAACCATTCAAACCAAATAAGAGGATTTATCATAGTCATCATGTTGTAAACCTTTTTAAATTATAGCCTGTCGTATCGAACCACAGTTTCACTATGTTAATACAACAATTCTATTAGTAAATACTACCCGGTTTACTATGTTTCGAACGTGTGACATTACATCATGTGGTCACAGCATGTACGTTTATGTAAGAAAGTTAAACTTATCACAGTCAACATATACATATGGTACAATGCCACAGATTTAGGTGTAATTTTAAAAAAAAATGTAAAAAAAAAACAGATGACTTGCTTTAGTAGACAATTTTATGTCTTTTATGTATTACTTTTACACCCATTTTAGAATTCTGTATTAAAAAAAAAAAAAAAAAAAAAAAAAACATTGTTAATTTTTGCCTTAATTGTACTTAAGGGAAAAAAGAAAAACAGGAAGGCCGTTTAATGATCAGTCATGCCCCAGAGATCATGAAGGCTCAGAGGCACTGTGGCATGTGTGTGTGGTCTTGAAGCATGAGCACTGGTGCAGTGGGATACTGCTGGGTAAAACCTGCTTACCTCAACTGAATTCTTGAAAAACTGCAAGGTGGTGCAAACTGTAAATTAGCACAACACAGAACATGCCACAGTGGCTTTTAACAAACCCTGAGAAACCAGAGCTATTGCCAAAATGAAGAATATTTTCCTGATCCTATTAATGTTAATGACTAGAATATCAGGATAACTTGAAGAATGGGGATTTTAAAAACAAAACAAAAAAGGAATAAAAATAAGAGTATCATTCATTCTTCTTCTATAACCAGTTTATTCCTGTCAGGGTCATGGGAACACGGGGAGTGAGGTGGGAATACACTCTGGATGGGATGCCAGTTCATCGCAGTGCAGCATACACACACACATGTTCACACCTAGGGGCAATTTAGAGTAATATTAGGCTTACTTAATGGCATGTTTGGAAAGGTAGGAGGAAACCGGCAGACCTGGGACAAATATATACTTTTTACTTTTGCTTGGCTAACAATCTTAGCAATCTCATTTCTGTGCATTTAACGTTCTTGTATTTAAGACATCTAATCACATCCATACCAATTAGTATGAAACCACATCCTGTCATTGTGCAAGAACTGCCTACTGCCCTTCAGACATTAAAGTTGTGTTAAACAAGAAGCAATATTTGAGTACTTTTAAGTATACCTATAGTGACATTTGATCTGTACTTTTTGCAATTGATTATAAATACTAGTGAAATGTACAGTTAAAAACAGCTGTTTATACAAGTTATATCAAACGTCAGTAAATGAGCCAAATTAGCTTATCATAAGTAAATGATTAGCCAATTCTGAACTGAATGCTCATTTCTAGTGACTGTACCTTTTTAAATGGTAGGACTGAAATGAGAGTATGGCCCTGTGCTCTTCATAGAAAATAAAAAAAAATTAAAAAATCAGAGTCTCCATCTAGTGGCCACTTCACTAATACACAAAATAAAATCTGAATTTGTGCATTAGAACAAATCTTACAGGAATTGGAGAATGGGTAACGTTTTTTAAAAAAACAGATAGTAATGTCTGGGGTACAATACACTGATATTTTCCTGAGACCAGCGATGATGGCCTGTAGGTGTGTTTAGGTTGTGCTGTATGAAGTGCAATAGTTAACCAAGGAAATGACTTGCAGTATACGCAACAGATTTTCCACAGCACTATACCAAAGCGTCTTCTCCTCATTTAATTGGATTTGTCTGGTTTGAAAAGAAAAAACAGTCAACTTAAGATCTTAATACCATTCAATATACATGATTTAATTATCATGAGATATTGTCTGTATCACATTTCTTCTGTCTTTTTTGAACAGCACACTAACTTAGAAACATTCACTGCATGTCCCACAAGTTTAATACATATGTTTATTATTATTATTATTATTATTATTATTATTATTATTAATTCAGTAGTAATACAGAAAGGCACTATATGTAAATGCATTTTTAGTTACAAATGTAATATTCCTTAATATTCCTTTATGTGGTGTGTACTTCATTTCTGTAGTCTATATCATATAAACACTTGACACTTAGGACAGTGCAGTACATTATGGTCAGCCTTTTTGGGGGGGTCAAAAAGGCACTATATTAACCTGTTCACCCTTTAAAACACAAAGCATATATAAAGTCGATAGGTGCAAGAATTGACGGAGTATGGGCTAAATGACCCCCATTAAGGACCAAAACTGCCACAGCTGGTAAAACTTTTAAGACACAAATATAGCACACTAACTATAGGCTCTAGGCGAAGCTCTATTTGTGGAGACGTGAGCTTTCTGCAGCACTCTGATGGTATTGATTTCTACTGGTTTCACCTCGGGTGGCCTTTCGCCCAATGCTAAATTTGTAAATTTATTTTTTGCTCATTCTACAAGAGAGCACTGCTCATCTTTCCTGAGGGAGCGTAATTGTTTCCGATAATAACATCAAACCTGCAGGTATGTCCAAGACTGACTTAAGCAAGACTACATATATATATAAATCTCAGTTTACTTTAGAAACACAAGGTCAGATAAATGGTATATTTAGAACCATATGAATACTGTGTATATACACTGATTAGCCATAACATTAAAACCACAGACAGGTGAAGTGAATAACATTGATCATCTCGTTACAGTGGCACCTGTCAAGGAGTGGGATATATTAGGCAGCAAGTGAGCAGTCAGTTCTTGAAGTTGATAGGTTGGAATCAGGAAAAATGGGCAAACGTTCAAGACAAAGGGTTCAAGGTGTTGACTTGGCCTCCAAATTCCCCAAACCTCAATCCAATCGAACATCTATGGGATGTGCTGGACAAAGAAGTCCGATCCACGGAGGCCCCACTTTCAACTTACAGAACTTTAAGGATCTGCTGCCAACATCTTGGTGGCAAATACCACAGCACACCTTCAGAGGTCTTGCTGAGTCCATGCATCGACAGGTCAGAGCTGTTTCGGCGGCACAAGGGGGACCTACACAATATTAGGCAAGTTGGTTTTAATGTTATGGCTGATCTCTGTATAGTGCTTATGGCTGTTTCAGCCTCTTTGAAAAGCAACTTTTTGTTAATAAAACTCAGTAAGACATCTGTTATAAAGTAGCTGTGTTATAAAGCAGTGATAACAGGAAGGACGCGAGTTCAAATCCAAGGAAGGTCACAGAGCTACTGACGGGTTCTCGAATTTTTGCATCTTGTTTATTTTTGTAGGAAACATTAGAAATGTGCATAAAATATTATTTCAGTATATAAAACTATGTCAGCCTTAAACTGTAAGTCCACATCTTGTCTGAACAGGGATTAGAAGATATTAGATGCATATGCATATTAATGTCTTGCTGCTCATCAGATCAGAACAAGAAGCAGGTCTAACTGTAGTAATAGAAGTCTCTCTCTCTCTCTCTCTCTCTCTCTCTCTCTCTCACAACTGCTATAATATTTCAATTATTTAAAAACATTTACTGCCCTTTTAAGCATTACATGATCACATTTCATGTAAAGTGGAGTTCAGGCACTAAACACCTCCCTCCAGAACTGTGTAGCTGTGAACTTCCTGTTCCTCAGTATTAGCCGTCTTAGAGCTCGGGCTTCTCTCGCTGACTGCTCATAGCTGGCTCTCCAGATGTGGCGCAGAGAAGAGCTGTTAGAATGATCTACAGCAAAGTCGAACAGCTTTGGAGGTGGACATGTGAGATGATGTTCTTCAGCCTGCCACACTCTGGGGACCAACCCCTGTTACAGACAGGATGAAAGAGGATGGAGGTGTTGACATGGCAACAGTATAGATGCAAGTAATACAGTAGAATAATCAAAGCTAAAAATACAGCCTTTTCCCTTCATTTTAGAAATGACCATCGATGCCTCTTTGATTAATTTAGGTGTATACATATCCTTCACTTTCATTTAGATTTCTAATAAGCAGTAGTTTTACATTTCTTCAACCAGAGGTGAGGCACCACAATTAATAATATTACTCTACGATATACAGTATTTCAGTCATATGGTGAAATGCTGAAAGTACAGACTTTCCTGAACTATGCCTATGTATATTATAAAATCAAATCATTTCCTTGTTGGTTTAGTGAAATATCATTATGGCTTCTTAAAGTTAAGGTGTCAAAGTATATTATTGGCAGAAAACACCAATTATGTAAAAAAAAAAAGATTTTTCATCATTCTGACTGTCTGCCAGATTTCAGCTACAGGGACTTTCATACATTTATATTGATATATTACAAATATCTGCTGATACCTTGAAATGACCTGAGTAAAGCTGCATACTGCAGCTTTTTGCTATATCAATAATTCAAATGCCAGTGTTGGGATAACAATTGAGCAGTTCTACACAGATAGTATCTTTATAGACTGTCCTCACACACTACAAATTATTAAAAAAAATCTATAGTAACATCACTATCATAAGAAATTATTTTTGACTACTATCCCACAGTGCCTCATTTCCTACTAGTTCCAGGTCACAGCTATTTAAACCACAACTGAATCAAACAATGCATTCAAATGTATTCATGACTAATTAGTCTCAGCATCCTCCAGCAGTCAAAAGCAAGCATTTGAGCTGTTTCTATAAGAAAAACTAAAATGACATACATTCAGGGGCAGCTGGTATAAACTGACTAGCATTCCTTCAACCCCCAATAAAGCAGATGATTTTGGACCTCGTGGAACCAAACAGAGCAACACCACTGATGTCCGTAAGAAGAAAATGCAGAATGGTGTGAATGAATGGAAATCTTTCTAGCCCAGACTGTAGCTTCATGCAGCCTATCAGTGACAGTCGTGTCAGGTGACTACACAAAGTGAAATACCCCTCAGTGTCATCACGGTCGTAACGATAGCAAACAAGGCGGATTATTAACCCCATCGTCTTTTTTCCTCCCACAGTGTCTTTGAAGGAGAAACTAAAAGTAAACAGATGAAGCTCACGTTGTCCAATCAAAAGCGCAAATTACACAAAAGCACATATGACAGCACCAAAAGTCCACGAGTGTGTGTGCCCTACATCATTATGTCATTGCTAAGATCTCACTCAACACCAACACTGTCACTGCTGAGCTATTAAATAATATTACATTTTAGCCCTCTCATATATCACCACAAGACATGTATTTCAGATCACATACGTTTAAACCATTAAAACAATCTATGTATAATAGTATATTTTAAATATTTTAATTCCCACTAAACTACTAAACACTATCTAGGAACATCTTTACATTCTTTGGCCTTACAATGTCAAGATCTATAAATATACATGAATATGAAATAGAAAAACTCCCATGTCCTGACTTAATTACTCACCAGGTTGTTAACTGCTAGTAAACCTGCATTTGGGTTTTTCAGTATCTAAGCCTTGATTCAAATGTTCACCTTCTCAGTGATTGATATAAGAGTATCCATTCAAATCACACCACACCATCCAAGCCAATGTTGAGTAATACACCTACCGTCCACTTAAATAGGAACACCTGTACACTTGCTCATTTATGCAGTTATCCAATCATTCAATTATGTGGCAGCAGCACAATGCATAAAATCATGCAGGTACAGGTCAAGAGCTTCAGGTAATGTTCACATCAAACATCAGAATGGGGAAAAATGTGATCTCTGTGATTTTAATAGTGGCATAGATGTTGGTGCCAGATGGACTGGTTTGAGTATTACAGACACTGCTGGTCTCCTGATATTTTCCATATACAACAATCTCTAGAGTTTACACAGAATTGTATGAAAAACAAAAAACATAAGTAAGGAACATTTTGGCGGGTTGTTGACAAGAGGTCAGAGGAAAATGGCCAGAGTGGTTCAGGAGGATATAGTAACTCATATAATCACTCTTAACAACCGTGGTGAGCATTAGTTTGTATGTTAGTATGTTATGTTTACGTTTAGAAGATTAATTGTTATATTGCAATATCTCTCTGCAACTTATTCCACACAAGAACTGTGTACTGGTAAGTGCATACTGTGCCTATTGTCATGTCCAAACTGTCCAAAATGAATATTTAAGGGGTCAATTCCTATGTTTTGAAACATGGAGATTTTATTTTTGCAACATCTGGGTTTGTAGGATGGATTTATTCATAATGTCCGGAAGGTTTAAAACATTTTATGTCTCAGTTGCCTAATATTTTACTTGATGATTCAGTTTTCATGGTAAGTAGGCATCTGGATGCATCATTGTGTATTTATTGAACCTTAGTACTGGTACACACAGCTACAAAGGGCAGTGCAGCTCAGGCCAAACCGACAGCATTTGCATCTTCCATGGCATTCGGACTTACATCTGCATTTTTGTCAGTTGTTGGAAATACTTTGCAATAGGCTGGAGAGTTGTCCAGCAAACCTTCCATCCCTCGCCATGCTTTGCCCACCCCTAGTCACTAGGACTGAGGTACTGTGGCCTACATACAGTTACCTGACTCCATACTCATCTTGCCTGGAAGGCAGCACGTTTGGCATGTTGAAGGGGGGCATCTTGAGTAGGTGGAATAGAGTTATATGTCCTTTGTTTTCTTGCAAACAAGTCCAGTCTGTCTCTTTAATTCCTAGTGCTGGACCTGTCATACATGGTGACTGCATACTTCACTAAAGTCTGCATATCAGTGTCATCAATGACTGCTGGATGTTGGCAAAGTTTCGAGAAGATGACTGTATCATGATCATACACATTCCAAGTGTCCCAAGCAGACTTCTTTCCTTTGCCTCAAAAATGCTGACACTACATCACAACTACTAAAAGCATGCTTTTTCTAGCCCAAGTACAGAGCAGATCCCATGACCGGGGATCCATTGCAGGCTTCGTCCTTGACCAAAAGCAATCCACAGTTTTGCAAGACCCAGCCCTTTCAGGGATGGAAAACACGATTACAATCACATCTGTGCATACAATGCTATTACAATCAGTGTCATTTGCTTTAATCTTCTGATCGGACAGGCTCAAGTATGATTGGCAAAGCATTCATTGCTTTTAACTGAAGGACATTTTCTGCAATCATACTGCAGCCATCATGTTCTATATTATATGAAATTGGTAGACATTTAAGACATTTTTGTCCAGTTGGCAAAGAGAGTACTTGTTCCAATCTGATGCCCCTTGGATGAAGATTTTGCGATGTCAGCAATATTTTATAATATTTGCGATATTTTGTCATATTAAAAAAAATATATGGTAATAGACAATTAAAGACCGAGGGTTTATCCTTTCACCACCTTAACTGTAAGCACTTTCTTGCATGGAATCCAACTAGGTTCATGCATTAAATTGCTGTACATCTAGCCTGATCATTCATCCAGTGCCATTTAAGTCCTGTGTGACCTGTACACCATCTGGATGACTAAAGCCCCATCAGCCTTGGCTTGGCTCTCCCGCACTGGCACAACCTGTAAATTCAGGTATGGATATCTAACTGACATGGGGGCTAATTAGATAGCATTTGGAACACTTAACTGTATTACTTTACAGAAGCTGACACTGAACTCCATGCCAAGTTTCACAACAGGGATGTCATTACAGGTTGACTTTCAAGTGGATAACATGATTTTTATATCAACTAACCATTGATGAGTCCCTCGAAATTTGGTGCTTGTATCACAAAGTGAACGATTCTGCCTAAATTTGCACCTCTGAATCCAAAATTTTTCTGCTCACCATGGGTGCTTATTTGAGTTACTAAAGACTTCCTGTCAGCTCAAACCAGTCTGGCCATTCTCCTGTCAACAACAAGGTGTTTCAGCCTGCAGACCCTCTGCTCACAGGATGTTTTTTTTTTTTTTTTAAACAGCATTCTGTGCAAACTCTAGAAACTGTTGTTTGTGAAATTCCCTGGAGTTCAGAAAATTCTGAAATACTCAACCAGCCCATCTGATACCAACATTCATGCCAGAGGTAAAGTCTATTAAAGTCCTATTAAAGTCTTTTTAAAGTGGACAGTGAGTGTAACAAACTGAGATGATCATATGCAACACTTGTAACTTATGTAAATTGAAAAATGTAGCAGATTTCAGAAAGTTTTTGAGTTCAGGGCTATTTTGACACCTGTAGAAATGCTTACCTCATTTTGTCTGTTGTTGTTCTCCCACACCCTGTTACACACCATGCACTCAAAGACATCAATAAAGTTATCCTGATTGATGTCCTGCACACCCCAATGACGCTCCTTCAGTTCTTTAAAAAGTCTCTGATTTGAGACTTCCCGTTTCAGCTTCCAGTCCAGGTATGTTAAATACTCCTGGTCGTTTTTGTCCAGACTCTTTATATACTGGGCCAGTTTCTCTGGAGACTGCTTTGGGTCCACCACAATTGCACTTCTGTTACTTGGAAGCCACATGTGAACATTGGGGGCTCCATAGTACACAGGGACTATGCCGAGCTTGAGCGGCCGCCACAGTTTCTCTGTGATGTAGTCATCACAAATGGCATTTTCAAATGCTAGGATGAACTTATACTGGGCTAGGATCTGATAGAAGCTCTCCTCATCCATGGCAGTGGAGTCACGCAAGTGGAAGGGAAGATCCTTGTTGTGCAGGCACTGGCCATAAGAGTCCACTGGGATGTGCTTCATGAGCTCCTGCACATAGACATCGCGGTCTGATGGTGGGTCACAGTCTGACTGAACATACACCACAGGAGCCAGAGTGTGTCTCAGCTGGTTCTTCTGGGCCAGAGGGAGCAGGAACGTGTGGGAGGTGAGCATGTGGAGGCTCTCCAGATGTTGCGTGGTGAGGGGGAGGTGGGAGTGGTGGCTAAAGGTGGCTGTGTGGTTGAACAGGGTGATGACAGGCTTGTGGAAGAGCTTGTAGTTGTTCTTAGGTGACTCCTCGTGGAAAAGAGCCCAGTGGTGCTGTTGCTTTCTTGGTAAGGGGAGACTTTCTATACTGAAGTCCGTACCTTGAAAGAAAAAGCACTAATGCTGTAAACCTAGATAGCTTAAGATATAAGACTAGATAAGCAGTTTTGTATCATGTTAATAAGATCATTAAGGTTTAATGCACTGGAGATTCATAAGAGACTTTTGTATCCATCTATATCACACCACTTATGAATTCTTGATTTTGATTGGTCATAAGGTGTTGATTAATTTTCTACAACAGTACAACTATGACAGTAGTTCCAACAGCAAGACACAGGTTTATATTAATATGCTTTGTTATTAAACAAATTACTAATTTGATTCTAAAGTAGTAACTTAAACAGGGATTGCTTGGTGGATGCTGCACATAAACAGATTTTAGAAAGTGTGTAACTGTGATATGGTGAGGTTTGCAGTGAGGAGATGTTTATTTAACATTTTTTGGAAGGAGCCTCCAGTGTCAACAGTTCAAGGTAAAGCTGTAACTTTTAGTTCCCCCCCACCAGAAAGTGTTCCAGGTTCTCGGCTGTGACGAGATGCATTCTTTTTGTCTTTTGTTTATAGATAGTTATTACATAAGTGATAACAGGAACTAACTTGTTTTGTGGACCATTAAATGTAACTATTAACAGAAAAAAGATAAAGTACAATGATTCATACTTTAATAAATAAAAAATTGTGATCACTGGCTGTTGTATAAGAGGAAAAAACACTCCAATCTCCCAATGTGAAAGGTTATGTAGCTATTTTGTCATCTCACATTGGATCACTGTGTACTGGGTCAGAGTTTGTTCCCACTGCTTCGTCAGTAGCATTCAGTAAATTTTGTACCAGATTTGTTTCCTCTTCTGTCACCATAAACTCATATGATTTCTAGGAAAACAGACATGTCGGGGAATGAATTTGTCAAGTGTTTAAACTACATAAAGACAGGTTTGATCATTTGGGGGGTCATTCAAAGGACAAGGCATTTAAATAAGCAAAAGTGCATTAGTGCCACTGATCTATTTTTGGACTAGAACAGGGAGCACAGCTTTCGGCTAGTTGGCTTGCAGCAGCTATCCACAGAGGACTGACAAGTGCTACTTATCACGTTAATTGAGCCTGAACTCCCCCTGGAGATCAGAATCACTTGAGAGATGTACAGCGCACTTCAAGGTCAACACACATTTAAGAGAATGGCTAGACTGTGAACATGATATACTGTTTCGAATATAGAGAAAACTACAAACTGTGTGAAGCATGAATGAGGCATATAAAGGAGCATCTATTTTTCAAACGTATACTGCTACCAGCCTGGATCTACTTTTGTTAGCATACTTGGTTCTGTGTCTGACCTTCTTCTGCATCCGTTAGCATTCAAGATACTAACTGGGAAAGAACATTGATGCATCCATTAAAGTGTGTGTGTTTTATTAGCAACAAGCTAGCCAGCCACCATTAGAGATCATGAATTCATGATGTACTTACTTTCTCAAAACGGTGAACTGTAAGGTCACTGCTATAGTTGGTCTATGTTGGTCAATCAAAAGTAAATGCTGCTATAAGATCATATAAAATAGTGAAGTGATATTTTATTTAGTGTGAGCAGCGATGTGGACATAACGTCATACGCTCATAACAAGTGTAGGAATACTGAGTTTAGCGGCCGTTTTCTTTAGTTTCTCTAAATCAGAGACCAGACAAGACATGACATCTGTTTAAATATTTTAGCTATTCAGTGATTGTTATTACCAGCATTAATCATTAATTAATCTAAATCACTACAGTCCTGACACATGCAATGTGCAATGTCAGGACAGTGAGTTTGACTGAACTGGTTTAATGTCTGTCTCTGCTCTGAGAGGTGTGACAAAGAGTGGATTCATGGACTCTAAGATCAAGGCAGAAGCTGCGGTACTGAAAGCTGCAGGGTCAGCCAAGCCAGGATTAGCTCTCCCAGCAGGGGCCAAAAACTTTCCACTCAAACCACCAGAGAACTGTGAGCCAAATGAGTGGAAAGGATTACTGGTGAATTTCACAGACAGTTAGTGGTCAAATTACTCATGGGAGAGTATTCAACACCCTTGAATATATTTTCATTTTCATATGAATCAGTGTCTATAAAAGATAAAATGGCAACAGCTATTAAAACTAAGTTTGTTAACAACAAGGCATTTGACATCACAAGATACAGCCACACTGCTGATATAACATTCGGTTTAGAGCTAGGTTTAATATGTAATTATGCACCTTTATTATTGACACAGTAATTATTTCATCCTTACAGACATTGTTCTGCAAGCTTAGTCATGATTAACTGATGCATACCACTATTTTCCTGTTTTTTCTCAAGTCTGTGATGATAGTCTCAGCAGGGACTGTGTGAGTATAATTCATACAAACCCAGAGTAGTGAGCTAACACTTGCATTTTACCAAGAGTAATGTTTTTACCAAGAGCTTTTAAATATATATTTTCTTTAACAAACAGTAGATAAGGAGCAACACACGCTAGTGAATGACACATGAGTGATCTACACTTATATTCACACATTAATATCTTCATTCAAAATAATAGTTCTTAAATGCATGTTGTGATGACTATTATTATATTATAGATACCAGTATCTACTGAGTATTTAGTACTTAGTATTTTTGTTGCATGTTTGCATATGAGCCTTATATGGTCATTTTTTTTAGTTATTTACTGCTCATGTAATAAGAATATAATCTTGAGAGAAGTAAACTTATATTACAACCTTATGTTTTAGTATGCATACTCTTATAGTACTACATTTATATTCATGCTGTTCATGCTCACAGCCCACAGAGTGTCTAAAACATACTGTACACTTTTCTGTCACAAACTATAGAATCTTGCAGGATGCAATCTGATTGGTTGTTCACACGTTTGTGTACGCACACTCCAATCAACCCATTTTGAACCCTGTGACACAATGAGCTTTTCAGAGCAAGTTATTGTTACCGGACTGAAAAACATTCACTGTGTCACGTATTCATGGACCTCGCTTTATGCACAGGGGCACTGTCATGCTGGAACATGTTTAGATTTAGTTCCAGAGAAGGGAATTTATAAGGCTACAGCATACAAAGTCATTCTAGACATATGGGTGTGTCCACAAACCTTTGGCCATATAGTGTAACTGCTTTATCTCATTATGCATACTTATTAGATATTCCATATGGCATCACATTTCTTGGTCTGGTTAGTCAGCCTCAATTTTCTGATGCATGTATACATTTAAAATTGAATACTGAACTAAAGAGCCACAGTTGAGGCATGTGTGATGATTTAGACATGCAGTATGTATGATGTTGAACTGGCTTTACACAATCCTGGGCTCAATCCCAGTGTTACTTACCATAAAACAGGAAGGCCTGTGTAGAAGGATGAGCATGGTAAGACTTGTTAACGGTGAAAAAACATCTGTTATGTCCGCACTCTCCAAGCCGGCCCAGCTCTCCTGTCAGTGGAGACCACCATACAATAACGGGGTAATGGCCCTCAGAGCCTGGAGACACTCCATCATCAGTAAGCACAGCACTCGCAGGAAAAGCCTGGATCTGTGTTAACTCCTCTCTGTCCTTTAGGGGGAGTGTGTGCACCATCTGCTCAAACTGGCCCAGCTCCTCCACCACCTAAACAGAAATACTGCTGAGTGTAAAAGTTTGCATACCCTCAGAACAAAATGAAGGCAACAAAGAAATGTAATTTATAGCAACAAGATATAAGTGTATTATGTTTAACAGATTTTCCTTCATTAACACATTAAGGAAAATCAAAGGTTAAATGGTTAAGGTTTTAATAGTAAAAGATTTTTAATGATATCAGTTCAAACGTTTGCATCTCCCTTTACAAATATATAGATATAGATACTATCTACTAACCCTTTCTCTGTAATCACTGTCTTCAATCAGCTTGAACACACACATTTTATTATTACCTTATTGGAATCCTTTTTTTTTTTAATATAAAATGTATAATGTATAAAGTATAATGTGTGAAATGTTCTTTATTCCCCACTCAGAAATCATGAGGGATGCAAACCTTTGAACATGTGCATAAGACCTTGTATAAGGATGCTGATGAAACTTACACTGGAAATGAATGCATGCAGAGGAAAGGACAAAATGCAAATGAAGAGAGCAATGGCCTCGCACTACCCCACACACCCCATTAAGCAGGACACAGCACTAGAGAGGGCTATGGGTGGAAGTAATACAGCAATGTTCCAGTCCAGACATGTACTAAGAAGAAAGACTGTAACACGTACCGGGAAACGCCCAGTATAATGGAAATCAAATGGCAGTTGTTTACATCCATCAATAAACATTAAAATATACAACTATAGAATGTGAATTCAAGACTACAGCTGTTACAGCCTAAAGGCCCAAGGATGACACAGACATGAGAGCAAAGCTGATCTTCTTCAGTTTTCATTCCAATAATTCCAGTTACTTATGCTTTGCCAGATTTTTTATGATGTCTATGCGTCAGGCCCACAACAATACATTGGTAACGTAGAATTCCCTGCTCTCTGGAAGAGACAAGGTCTCCTCTCCGATTTAGAGCTTAATTTACACATATCTTTGACCGAATCCGTGAGTTTTACAAAAATGTGCTTTGTGAAAATATTTACTGATGCACCAATGACTGCACTTAGATTTTATATTATACTACACACTAAATAAATAAAATTTATATTTGATATATTATATTATACTATAAACCCATATTATATGAGTTTTGAGTAAACCTTTTTTGGTGGTTGTTCTTTTCTCAAAACTCAGAAAAGTGCTGAAATGATTGCTTGTGAAAAGCTCTGCACTGATGGATGGATTGTTTGTAGCAGAGTGGTTACAGAAAGGTGGAAAGGTGGAAAGGTGACGCTTGTGGTTAGAGAGAAAGATAAGAAATACCAGCAGTAAGAAAAGGAACAAGCTTTTATCCAAGAGTTAGTCAGTTAATCCTGGAAGCTCAGCTCAGGACTGTACGTCTGCAAACAAGAACACATTCGGACAGACAGTCTCCACGTTTGATAAAAGCGTGAATTGTTGTGAATTTCTTTTCAACTTTCAACATTTTTAAATGAAAACTTTCACATTTTCAATATAGAAAATATCATTTATTCATAGAAACTACAATGCCCAGCTACACCAATACAAACGTTTCATTTTACTTTTAGAATGAATGAAAATGGGACATTTTCTCAGATAATTCAGACTGAAAGATTAATAACGTTATGTTTATTAGCTGTTTTCTCAAAATGATCCGCTTCCTGCATGTCAAGTCATATTTTGTAGAATTCAGATGTGGTACATACTCCTCATTTCACTTCACACACTGGTTCACAGCTGGGGCAAGCAACAAAGTACAATTATTATGTTACTTAAAAGGTACAACAGTTGATTTTTTTCTTACTAATAATACAAACAAGCTGCAAAATTAGGTGGAATGTGATTAAAAACAAAAAAGATGGTTTAAGCCATGACCTCAGGAGAAAAGTATTCCGAGGCTGAGAAAACCCCTGTGGGAAACTGCGTTACGGTCCTGAATGCATGTTTGTGTTTACATGGTCAATGTCAATCATTTCACAGACACTCCCTCACACCCCTTCACTCCGCACCAAGCTAACTTGCTAATACCACAGCTTAGCGCTCATAAGAGCTTATTACAATGAAAAAAAACAAGGCATCTGCACTTTTGACCGTTCTCATGAATCATTGTCATTTTGCGTGTTCATAGTGTTAAATAGTGCGTTTGAAAGTGATGTGGCATTCCTTGCTAATGCTAACTCTAACTGAACCACTGCTTTGTGTTCATGAGTGGGGAAAAGGGGGGCGGGCTCAAATAGTTTTGTAACTTTTTTGTATCACAATATTCTTGCATACTTCCAGTAAGTTATCTTTCATTTTCACATGTCTTTTAGGGTGTGGCACCTGGCTTTTACTGAAATAAAGAGAAGAGAGAGAGAGAGAGAGAGAGAGAGAGAGAGAGAGAGAGAGAGAGAGAGAGAGAGATCAGAGAGAAAGAGAGCGACAGAGAGAGAGAGAGAGAGAGAGAGAGAGCGCAAGAAAGAGATCAGGCACACACAGAGAGAAAGAGACACAGATAGAGAGAGAGAGAGAGAGAGATCAGACACACACAGGGAGAGAGAGAAGACAGAGCGAGAGAGAGAGAGAGAGAGAGAGAAAGAGAGAGAGAGAGAGAGAGAGAGATCAGACACACACAAAGAGAGAGGGGGGAGATCAGACAGAGAGAGAGAGAGAGAGGATGTGATCTCAGTCTGCTACTGTTGCTGGGTTGTCTGTAGTGATCCTGACTGTCAGTAACTGACTCCATGCTCACGTGTAGAGGAAAGTGTTCGAGAGTCTGGAGTGTGAACTTGTGTTTACAGTGTGTGAGTTACCTGAAGTGTAATGATGAGAAACACACATGCTGAAGCGCAGAGACACACGGCTAAAAGTTTCCTGGCAGACAGTCGCGCCATGTCCTGCGCCTAGAAACGCTCTGAGCACCAGCAGCTCCATGTTTCGTGGAGAATGTCGTACTGACGTCGCACACTCTCCGCTCGCGTCGAGTCGTGGTCGCGAGAGTGGCGAAGGTGACGAGACACCGAGCTACTGCGGCTGCTGCTCCACCATTCAGCCCAAACAGCCGGAACTGCGCCCGCTCACTTCCTGCGCTAATCTCCAAACCAACCTCCCAAGCTTTCCAAAGGAAGCAGTGTGTACTTATGAATGAAGATCGGTGCTCTTCTGTGCGAACAATGCTAAGACAAAAACATCTCACTGGCTCCAAATATCCACTTCACATTTTAATTCTGACAAAGCAAACATGCTGTTTTCCTTTTTAAACTTATTATTATTATTATTATTATTATTATTATTATTATTATTAGACATAAACTTTCTGAACACTCTCTCACAGTGCTTCCCTGCTGATAAAAACAACAGAAACCATCACAGAAATTCTAATGGTTTCCACTACAAATCCCATTACAAACCATCAGCTAACCATTAAAACCATTACCATTACTGGTCCTTAATGAAATCCACTAAGCATAACATGTCACCATTAGAAAGCAACACATTACCAGTAGAGACCCATTAGAGTTCCCATTAAAACCAATATAATTCCCATTATAACCATTAAAACCATTACAAATTCTATAAGGGGTTCTATTGTTTTTTCAGTAGGGACAGCCACCAATCTTGGTACAGACCTTCAGTCTGTTCTGACTTAGTGTGCTTTGACTTTTCTAACTGATCAAAATTACAGTTTTCCGGTTACAGAAGCTCAAAGTGGCCAAAATTCCTATTGACTTCCATTAAAAATGTCTGACAGTTATAACTCCCTGAGCTTTCAAGCTACTTCCACCGAACAGCACAGAGGAAGTCCGACAAGTCTGACTAGTACGACATAAAAAAAAGATTGACTAGTCTGAATACCAAAAAGGCGTCGTCTTCATCAAATATCGTAAAAAACTCCCATAGACTTACATTGAGGGACGGTTCAGAGCCTGGTTTGAAATGTTCATGATTCAAACTCCTACTGTCAAAACTCTCACACACACCTGTGTGCACACGGCCTGAAGCTCCTCTTCTCTCCATCTCACTTTGTCAATGTACCTGTAACAGAGACTCTCACTTCATCTATCTCTCTATCAATGCCACACACTTGTGGCCGTGAAGGGATGCACATGATCAGCAACAATACTCAAACAGGCTGTGGGATTCAAGTGATGATTGATTGGTATTAACTGGCCCAAAGTGTGCCAAGAAAACCTTCCCCACATCATTACACCACCTCTGTCAGCCTGGACTGTTGACACAAGGCATTTTGGGTCTATGGATCAATGCCGCTGGTGTCAAATTCTGACCCTACCATCTGTGTGCATCAGCAGAACTCAAGATTCATCAGACCAGACTACATTTTTCCAGTCTTCCAGAACAGACGCCATGATAACACTCAGTCACAGAATAACACTTTTTCTTCATTCTGATGTTTGATGTGAACATTAACTGAAGCTCTTGACCTGTATCTGCATGATCTTATGCATTGCGCTGCTACCACATGATTGTCTGATTAGATAACTGCATGAATGTGCAGGTGTACAGGTGTTCCTAATAAAGTGGACAGTCAGTGTATGTAATCAGGATAATCCAAAAGCAGTACAAGATATAAACCAAGAAATAAATCTAACACTATTGTAAACAAAAGAAATTGAATATTTTCCTTTCAGGACGGCTGACACAAAGATTTAGGACGGTTCTGGGACGGTTCTGAAAAAAAGCTATTCTGGAGTCCCTGACATTGGATCTCTACCAAACAGTGCAGTTGTTTGATCAGGAGCATTTACAAGCAATAACAGTATTCAAAGTATCACATAAACGAACCTTGTTTTCTTTTGTTCAAGAGAGAAAGAAAATTGGGCAAATTAAGTGTTTGATAGTCAGTGCTCAGATGGACTTAAATGGACCTTTATTTCAAAAATGTACATTTTGGTATAAAAATTCCTTCAAGTATAATAAATAGGATGATGATGAAAAAAATTATTTCTTGCACCTTTGTCAAAATTATTTAATCGAAATAAATAATCTATATACATCTAAATACATATTACATATTACATCATTTCAGTTTGATTTCAGTTAAATCTATGTTTGAGGTGAAAATGCAGATAATAAACAGATGAGTTGGATTGTTGTGAATAGTAATAAATGACAAAGATGTGGTGTAATTCTCTGATACTACGATAAGGAAAGGTACTGATCATTGACAAGTGTTTAAACTTTGTTGTCTAATCACATGATGTGTTTCTAGTACATTCTGTGTGTTGATTGGTTGTTTTCTTGAAAGACGTGTGTACCAGCTCATCAGCCCGATATAAACACACCGTGGTAACTATTTAAAAGAAAAAACACTGTCAGAGTGATCTTTAAAATTGTCATTATTGATTTATCTGTAGTAAACCTTGGGTTACTGTTTGAGTACTTTATCCCTAGATTAACATTGCTATAGCGGCTCTCAGAGGGTGGCTGTGTATATGGAAAACTTTGGTTTCACCCTTTGGCCTCAACTTTTCCGAGCACACCTGACACTCTGTTTGCAAACAAGTATCGACACACGGAATACCAGGCCATCTATGGTCCTAAAGTAGTATAAAACTCTCTGCTAATCATGAAATGTCATATACAGATCTACTTCTAATGATATCCAGACTCTTACATTACAGAATTTGGCAGACCTTCTTACTGCATGCTAGTGGTGTTAGATCAGGGACTAAGAACACTATAAAACTGAAACCGTCTTAGAGAGGAGAAAACATACAAGGTTAGTTTTTTGTTTTCCTCCCAATTAGTAATGTAACTGCTTGGTGAAACACACACCATAATCATGATAATTATGGTAATTAAACTATTATAATAATTGAGACTATTGAAGTAGCAAACCGGTCAAAAAGATGTTGGTCGGGAATGAGGTCGGGAACACTGATCACGAGTGGCTCTCTGTACTTACTACATCTATCCTGCCGTTATTTTTTACCATTTGGTGGAAACTTATATGTCACGTTGGACAGAAGCCGTCTTCCATATGAAACTGTGCATGGTATTGGGTCCCTTGAATTGGGCCAGATGGGTGAATTACCTTCTCTATTATATGAAATCGTAGTCACAATACTTGTAGTCATTCTTTCATCACTTTGTACCATCACTTTCTCTTTTCAACCTTACTCTGTAGTGACAGATCCACAGAACAGCTTAAAAGGTATTTCATCAGAGCACACAACAATAATACAGCAGCACCGGTGGTGTATTATAACAGTCATACCAGTCAAAAAAGTTCACTGAGGGTGTTCATAACAGTCTACACATTCATGCCATCACCGGCTGGGAAATTTAATTATGGTTATATGACAACTGATATGACAACTGTTCCAATAAGGGGGCTTATAAATTTCTGGGAAGTTCTTTCATGGTCTCATAACAGGAAGTTTGCCAAGTAGGCATTAAAGGTATTATTTCAAGGTAAAGTGTAGTTATAGTGGACTGGGACAGACTTCCACTTCCACAAAAGGTACTGCAGATATATTTGTTTACATATTTTGTAAATGTAATATTAGTGGGAAACAAGTGGCAACCCAATGGAGTGAGTGGAGTCACCCTTACATTCAGCTATTAAACCTTAAAATTAAATCTTTTTTTTAATATGGGAACATTATGTGGGAAGAATTCAATTCTGCACATCTAATCTAGTCACAATTTGAGACAAAAAAAACTTTCCACTTGACCAACAGTGAAACAGCCTGAATCTACAGGGATGGTCCTGGATTTCTTCCAATGTCCTGATCAAACCAGTGTTTATCCTCATCAGTTACAAGTTAACATTGGTTCCATTTTAAGTATCAGGCAAATTGAACTACTGGAAGTGTACCATATATTTCCCTTAGGCCATAACCATTTTGTTAAGGTTGAAACAGCAATCTGTATTTTCTAATCACTATGAATTCTATCAGCTAAATGTGAAATAACCTTTTACCAAATCTACACCAATTCTTTAGCATCACATTATAGTGGAAGTGTGTCTTCCTTCAAAGGGCAATTGGTGACTCATTTTTAAAACTTGCATTAGTCTCGTGTATTGATTTTTGCCATGTAATGGGATTCAAAACTTTGTGTTATTAAAGTTGAAAGGACAAATGTTTTAGTGCACTTGCCAGCTGGTCCACCATGCCAACCATTAAAAGCACAGAGTTATAGCCATCTGACAAGACAGCGAGACCGAAGTTCATTTCAACTGCATGCTTTTAATGCTGATGGAAAATCTCTGGCATCAAACTGCTCATCCTAATATCCTCCACAGAAACGTGTATATCATGGAACAATGAGCAATTTGTGGCCTATAAAATGGTCATTCACATCTTGTGGGTTTGGTGTGAGAAAATGTTTTTGACAGAGAGGCAGCTTTAAATGCCCTATCCTTCAGAAACGTGTGAAAATCCACCAGTCGGGTACTTATCAAGTAGTAGATTTTTTTTTTTTTTGCAGTCGTGACACACTGAAATGCAATCACTGTTCAAACCCGGCCCTTAGCTATGCCTGGAGGTGTGATTGTAATTGGAGAATTTTCCAAGCACTTCTGTCCATATAAAGAAATATCCCTTGTAGTGTCTTATTGGTTTCTTCATTCTTAGTGCACTGACTATGACTAAACCCTTAATCATCAAGATTTTCAGAATTATTACTGAAACATCCTAAAAGCATTAATATACACTTATAAGCAACACTACTGCAAGGCAGTGATGAAAGTAAAATGAAAAGTAATGAGGAATTACATTCACCGCTGACACAAAGTCAGTGTTAATTTTTTAATAAGAAAAACCCTGCTGAGTGTTTTTTACAGAAACAATAAAGTGATGTAAGAGAAATGCAATGAAGGTTTTTGCTTTTCAATGTGGCACATTGTCATCATATCACAAATGAAAAGCAAAACCGTCTATGTATTGCCTTTCACATTTTCCCCTGGTGTGACTGCTTATCTGTGTTGTATGGAATCGTCTCCATAGTCTTAATGCATCTAGCTCATGCAAGACATGAATCATATTGTAGCATTGTAGCTAATTTTGAACAAATCTCTTGTGTNATATAGAGAAACTATTGAAGCCAATACAACTATGTCATGTTGTGGCAATTCATCTGCACCAAGGAACAAATACTATATTCTGCACATGCATTATGTCATGAATAATATAATTAAGTTGTCCCACTTCATCTAAATACCTGGACACAGTACTGTAAAGGCCTGGGTACACAAAAACTATAGATGAAGTGAAGTGACTTTGTGGCCAAGTGTGGTGACCCATACTCGGAATTTGTGCTCTGCATTTAACCCATNCACACACAGTAGTGAACACACACCCGTAGCAGTGGGCAGCCATTTTAGCTGCGGCGCCCGGGGAGCAGTTGGGGGATTGGTGCCTTGCTCACTGGTGCATTCACTCCCCCCACCTACAATCCCTGCTGGACCTGAGACTCAAACCCACAACCTTCGGGTTTACCTTCAGGTTACAAGTCCGACTCTCGGACCATTAGGCCATGACTGCCCCCAGACTGTGGGAAGCTTAAGTTTACTTGCCAAAGGATGCATGCACCTTCTAAAAGAGGATAAAGAGAAGACTGCAGTCGATACTTGTCTGCATGATTTAATCCCATCCATTCACTGCTGTAATAAGATGATTTCTCTTACTGGAGGGATAACCTGTGTCTGTCTGTGTGCATTCATCACCGATGAACAGATCAACACTCTGACTTCTTGCACCATGCTGAGCGAGGTTAAGCCTATTTTCTTGTCTTTAGTTGCTATTGAATCAGAGATGAAAGAGCTGCTGGCACTTGTTTGCAATATTCATTTGTAGCCATGAAGAACTCTTCTGTGTAACACTTCACAGTCTCTCAGTGACTCTCTTTTATAAACTCTACAGATGGATTATTCAAGGCTGATGCATCCTACGTCTTGTTTTTGTGAGTGTGACCTTTGTGGTGCAGAAGAGACCTTTAGCCAAAGGGCCCAACAAAGGACAAGTGAATCAGTTTGGCAGTAATTACAGCCATTAGCTGAGGTACAACCTTAGAATTTTGGCTTTCCTAATGAATGTGAAGAGCTCTTCATGAAAACGATTAGCTGTTCTTTAGATGAATATCAAGCATCCTTCTTCTTCCTCTCCATCATTTTCTCAGTCCATCATAGCTTAAATATCATCATAGATTTCAGCAGGTTCAGCTTTGAGAATATGTAAGAAATCATTATTTGAGAGTTGCTGACCGACATTTATGGATCTTCTCATGTTTACCCAGTAACATTTCCAAAATCGTGCCAAATGTTGAATAAGTTTCTCCAGGAACATTGCTGACATTCTCTGAAACAGTATTATATTTGGTTGATCATTTTCAGCAACTTGTGAGTAACTGAGTCACTTTATTCAGAATATCATATCTGGGACAGAAAGAACTTAAAGATTATTGTGACGTTTTTGGATTTGAAGTAGATTTGGCTGCTTATAAGAGAGTCTATTACAGTTACCTATACCATTAGTGCTGTTGAATTCTCCATTCTGACTGGTCAGAAGGTATTGATTAATTTTCTATAACAGCAGCTCAGACAGTCGTTGGCTGTAATTCAAATCAAATTTATATTAATGCACTCATTCTATTGTAACAATTTACACAGGGACAGAATTTGTCGATATGGAGAAGTTTTCTGTGAAGAGATGTTTAATTACACTCATGGAAGGAGTCTCCAGTGTCAGCACTTTCAGGTTTCTTGGTAACATGACAAGCTGTATTTTTAATTTTGTTTGGTCTTATCAGATTCAAGGGGAAACAAGAACGGTTAATGAGGGGACGACTGTTAATAGCTGCTGGAATGTAAGCGATAACAGGAACTACTTATCTTGCAGATGTTCCACAACATTAAACATATCTATAAACACGTATGATGTCATAAATAAATAAGGAAATCATTGGCAGATTGCTGTGGCATAAGAAAAATAAAACACTGTTATAAAAAACACACCTTAGGGGCGGTAATAGCACCTTGTCGTATTTTGTTCCTTATATAATTTACTGTTATTATTGGGTTATGTCATATTATTGTTTTATGTAAAATGACATTTTCTACAGACTAAAGCACACGAATCCAGTGTTTATTTGTGTGTAATGCAGCACTGAAGATGATGTTCCGCCATCACGCATTCCCCCCTCAGGCACTTTCATTAAACGACGTGTCTTGTCACGTACGTGAAACTGTTATTCACTGAAAGGTCATATCGTTACAGACTCACGAACGACTTCATTACCCATACTTACTGACATCAGCTCCTCGTTCCCTCCTCAGCTCTCCATCATGTGAAGTGCATCGCAACGACGGGTTTCCAAGCAACTGTTTCCAATCAGAACAGTCTACTTATGTAACTTTTAGCCACATATCCATGTGTGTTTATGTATGTATTGTGCTTATATACTGTAAGTAACATTAAATAAGAACATTATATAGACTTATGGTTAAAATCATGCATGTGAAACAGGCAGCTTTTTAACACAAGAATTTAAATCATAATTATTGCTCTGAAAATGACTGAATGATGGATGTTCAGCTGCTGTCTGCTCTGGAACAATTCCTGGCTTTTTGACTCTGTCTCTGTGGGTGTATAAATGCTGATTTCCTACCAGGCAGTTTGTTGTTGATGGGCTTGCTCCCGCTCGTTTGTATGAATGAGATTCATTAGACATGTTAGTAACTGTGGGTTTGATTACTCACACACACGTCATTAAATGCAGAGTATGACTACCTACTCCACGGAGATCGAAGTCCAATAAAGAAGGTGGTTGGCAGCCACTGCGTTGTTAAAAGCTCAAAGAAAAAAAAACCTGAAGCTTACAATTTTTTAAAAAAGCTTAAAAGCTGTCCATGCCCTGACACTCCATCTTTCCTCCTGTGCCTCACTTCGTAGCAGAAAGTCCATCTCTCCTGTGGATGCTGAGAAGCAGTGCTGCTTTTAGCCGGGTGTCTACACATATACCATCCAAGATCTCCATTTTTAAGCCTTTTTTTAATTGGACCAGCTTTGCAGTGGTGACACACCCAATATAAATAAAACACTCACTGATATAACTCATTTAATTTGTGTTAATTCTGCATAAGAATAAAAATACAGTACTAAACATCTTTCAAATAAGCTTTACAGCATAGCATGCAGTGAACTTTGTGAATATTTGTAGCTCTTCAGCCAGAGAATCTTATGTCAGAATCTTAAGGAAAAAAAATAAAAACCCTCCCATCCAGGGTGTATTCCCACCTCAGAGTTTCCAGGATAGGTTCCAGATGGACCATGACCCTGACCAGGAAAAAAGAATGGATGGATGATTGAATGAATGACTATGCTGTAACAGAAAGCACAGTTATGAGAGCATAATCGGAGACTTGCTCAGTCTTTAAGTGTTGATATGAACACTTTTCGTCGAGAATTTATAAACAGTACGCGAAGACATTTGAGTGAGAAATGGTCCTCATCTTGAAGATTGGAATGATTCGGTTCCATAGCAACTGAGAATTAAATAATAGGATCATCTACTTGAAAGAGGCAGGGTGATGAGCAAAAACACTTTAAAAGTGCTACATTTATACAGAGCTTAGCATTGATATTGTTTCATTAAATCAGCTCTTGGGTTGCCATGGGTTACTTGGTATTTTCTTATGCATCCTCTGTAGGAGGCTGTGCTGTTACCTTGGCTAAAAGCATTTCAGTGAAGCACAGATCTCTGATTAGCTCACTCACTCTCAGACACCTACGTTTTCAAGGCAACTGCTTTCCTGACGTATTAGGAATGTATATAGCAGATAGGGAAATTCATCCCAAAGCAAAAAAAAAAGAAGAAGAAGAAAAACAACAAGACGTGTAGCATTGAATTAAATACTGTATTTTATTCACTGAAACCGTCTACAGTTTGTATGACACCAGCACTGTGTCCCTGATCTTGGCTACAGGGCGTAAGACACGCTCTCATGCCAAGATAATCACTTGAACAAGCGGAAAGTGGAATCCTCTGAACACAGGGCGACAGTTATATTGAACAGCATTTACAGAGTTAAAGGATTGTACAAGATCACAGCTTTGAGAGAGATTTCTAAGTGGTGTTTGGAGATCAAACAGTCCATCAGAAGGCTAAGGTGTAGCACTGTCTACTGAGGCGCGAGTATGTACAGAGTCAGCTGCTCTCTGATTGGGTCCTGACAAGATAATAGAGAGTTTAATAATCGATGTCTGACTTGATGGTCCAATTTTATACTCAGCCTTGTCACAATGGCACCCAGTAACCCAAATCTCAACCCTCTCCTTAGCCCCATCCTGTCCAGTCATTTGAAATCCAGCATATTGTCCATTTTAACAGGGGATGTGTCCTGCTTTGGTCTCGACTCTGCCTGAATCCCCTGTGAGCTCTCTTCTGATCTGGACATGGACTAATTGGTCTCGACTACAACAATAGCACGAGGTTTGCTACAGCAAACTGACGAAGCTTGGAGCTATTTGAGAATTTTTGTATAAGGCAATAAAGTCTATGCACTATAAAGTCTCCTAATGTACACCATCCAGTTTTGTACATTCCAGTTTGAATAAAATGTAATATTATGGATTATTACTCGAAGTTGGTGTGGGTGGAATTAGATACAACTGTGATATAAAAGAAACCTGCAACACACCAGAAATGACATTTAAAATGAACATATACATGTGTGTCTTTTAACCGTACGTTTCAGTTTGCTTGTGTCCTCCTGTCATATTTCTATCAAAGGTAATTACTACGAACTATTCAATTCTTTACTTGTAAAGGAGCACTGCCAAAATAAAAATCTTCTCTATCAACAAGGGAAACTATTTGGTCAGTATATGTAGTCATAAATGAACAATATGAAGGATGTCAATCTCTTCATGTCAGCTCCCAACATGTGGGAGAAAAACCTTTTAAATGCTGGACACTAACCTAGCGAAAGTCAAAGCAGGAAGCTAAAAGTACATATTAAGTGCTTAAATATTAAAATCCTCACTGTCGTTTAAAAATAGTGGTATGAGCGAAAAAAAGAGCTAATAACAAAGCTTACTGTGTAGCAGTTACGCAGCAAAAGCAACACAAAAACATCCGAAATATTGTTCTGAGTGAGCCTGCGATAATAAACTGTAACTATCCTATCCGCACTTTACTGCTCACATTCATCATTCCATATGTGTACTAGATAAACAATTAAAAAAAAAAAAAAAAACTACATATAATAAAAAATAAAGTGTCCTACATATTTTAATACGTATAGTTCAAGTAAACATCGTTTATGACTGGAGGGATTTGCATAAACTAACTCAAAATATCTTCAACCAGCTTGACTATACTTCTATTCAAAACGTATTAGAATTCAATTCAGACCTTCAATAACTGAACACGATGTGGATCTGCGATGGGAAACTTGTGCAATTAGCAAAGGAAGTGGAAAATGCTCATAGTGTTCAATCGTTCGCCTAATGAAAACAGCGACAGCTTAAAAATCAAGAGCAACATCACCGAAGGCGATCGTTCCTTGTTATACAGCATCGTAAATAGCCTCCTGAAAGGAAACGTTGTCTTTGCACAACCTACTTATGAGGGCAAAACTACAGAACCACTCACGAACTAACACACTACAGCTCGAGCTGACGGAGAAAAAATAAATGTACATTCAGCTCAGTACCTTCAATAAGCTAAACACCATTTACACGGCCTGAAATAACCTGTGATGGAGCCGGGAAACGCATCACTACCTTTTTTTTTTTATTATTATTATAAAGCTCTAAATACTCAAACAGAAGAACTAAGTCATAAAGTGCACTATAAATACTAATTTCATCTTTACAACAGTAATGTCCTGAACTGAGAATTATAAATCCAAATATATAAGATTATAAAATACACTAAAGGAGCATTGGCATTTACACTATGCAAAAAAAAAAGAAAAAAAAGCAGAATACTTTTTATTTTAAGAGTTTAAAAAAATAATTGGCTCGCCTGCGCCAATGATGAACATCATTCCGCAAGTCTGAAAAGCCATGTTTTGTAAATACAACTCAACTTAGCTTCAAATGATCGCTGTTAAGTACCTCAGGTTTATCATTATAAAATAATGAGCTGACGTATAATAAACTGCTATGACATGCTGGTACAGTAGAGAGAGAGAAGGAGAGAGAGAGAGGGAGAGAGAGGGAGAGAGAGAGAGACAGAGACAGAGACAGTGTGTGTGTGTGTGTGTGTGTGTGTGTGAGAGAGAGAGAGATTTGGGTATCTCTTTGTTTTGCTATAATAATAAAGAATTAAACGGCTAACTGCACTGAGTTGTTGATCATGACCTGATGCACTGCATTCCTGTATTTACATCCTGATGCATCGATGTAATGAAAAAATAAAAATCTCGGAGGTCCTTAAAGAAGGTTCCCCTCTATTAGGAGAAAAGCATTCGAGTCTCCTGTCAGTTCTCTCTGGAACCCTTACTTGCCTATAAAGTGTGGTTTTAACGTTCACTTCATTTCCATACTAAAATGACCTTCAGAGAAAGAACATGTCTACTGCCTGCTGTATGCACAAAGAAACTGCTGTGGAAACCGGCACTAAACCGTAGGCGAGAAAGCACTACTCCTCTTGAGTGAAAGGCAAATCAAGTTTCGAGACACGACATGGCGGGAACGAATCGAGTGAACGGCTCGCAGGGGAATCGCACGCTCATCACAACAATGACAACTGCGACAATGTCAACGACACTGAAACTAAATTAAAGGACCACACACAGGATGTAAGTAATGTCTCCTACAAACAGCTACACGAGCACCAGTCGATCTAAAGAGGACGAGTATCAATTCAATTACATTTTACACAACAGTTTTCCGTTTACAACAGTGGCAGATAATAAATTACATTAAAATATATTCACACGATGTGAAGAATGGCTCTTGATCTCAAGAGGGGTGACGGCACGCTGCCTATGTGACCTTGGGCGTCTCGGGACGGTAGTCCTTCCTCTCCGACGTGTTGCGCTTGATTTTGGCCGCGGCCGGCTGGGACTCCTGGTTGAGGTGTGGGCTGGACTGGGACTTCTTCAGAGCTGCGTCGTTCTCTTTAGTAGTCAGGAGTTCCTTCACTCCATCCTTCAACAGCTTCACGTACGTCTCGTAACGGTTTTCCTGAAAACGGGAGAAAAAGAGAGATGGCCTTTAAGGATAAAATCAGCTCCAGGCCTCCTTTCCTCGTTTAATGTACATTAGAACTACGTCTTGAAGTCATGTACTAAGTGAGATTAACATGAAAAAAAAATTTGAGTATAATTAAATCACTTTAACCTGATTTTTTTTAAAATAACACACTACATTCATTTTTGATCACCATTACAGAGTAAAAGAAAGAGAGAAAAAGCATTTAACCCCAGAAGACTCTACGCTAATTAAAAGACAGTATGTGCAAATTTGAAGAAACGTACAGATAAGGCACGACTCACTCGATCTGATCGATCGGTCTGAAAAGACTAGATGACAAAACGTCACACTTTCGAGACATTCTTTGAATAGATGTACGTTATTAGCTTAAACTTAAGATATTAACATATCACCAAGATTCCTGCTCTAACTATTAAAAAAAAAACCTATATTTAGAAACATAACTAGCACTGTGTGGCTCTTAATAAGGGACTGACACAGAAACAGGACAGACTTGCAGAGGTAAGATTACTGTGTACCCGCGCGTATCATTATAAAGACGTTCCCGCCTACAGCAGGCTCTGCCTGAGTGCAGCGAGATGCCGTCAGAACGTGTCTGTTATACCTGCAGAGAACACGCCGCTCTTCAACACTGTCTTACATAAAAAGGTTACTGTATTTCAAATCCTGGAGTCATGCACACATACACACTCATACACTCTCACATCCTGAACAAACCACTTCAGCAAACGCAGCAGCAGCATGCGCAGGAACGTCACTTCTGCTTTTATAATAAATGCACACATCATTCAAAACCTCACACAAGGTAATGTAGCATTAGGCATTTGATTAAAGGCTGGGCTTTAATCACTCAAACGTAACACACACACACACACACACACACAGACCTATTGATCTGCAACACGCCTAAAGGAGCTTCCTGGAGAATCGATTACTTCCCCAAAACACACAGAAGATATAAAGATAGTTTCTTCGCAGACTCACTCCATTTTGAGGAACTGAATGGCTATTTTGAAGCACTGTTTCTGGGTTGTGATTGCAGAGCACTGCCAGGGAGCATGATGTGAACTGCATGATGGTGCAGTAACACTGCAAACATGGAGAACGTCAAGAAAGACTCTGTTGTGCAAATATGATGTTAGCCGTCAGTTCTTTTTTTTGTTTAGTAAGATCTTTTCCCTAGTCAGGGTTGCAGAGCCGATCCCAGGAACACTGGGTGCAAGGCAGGAATGCACCAGGGACGGTCACTCGTTCACACCTAGGGGCAATTTAGAGTAGCCAATCCAATTCGACATGCTTTTGGGATGCAGGAGCAAACTGGAGGAAACCAACTGGAGGACACGAGGAGAAGAGAAAGCATCATTTTATAGGTTTGAAGGCTACTCATGCAGCATTGCACCAATTGGCAGTATCAACACCATATTACTGAAGGTCCAGTAACTAATATGAATCAGAGGTTCCAATCTGAGGACGTCTCCACCAGCAGAAACATGGCCCATGACAGAACACAGTCTATAAACATCTGTGTGTCTCTCACATGAATTAGACGGCTAGCTCGGAGATGTTTGAGCTGTAGCTGTCTTTGATGTGGAGCGTGTTCAGAGAAAGGGGGCAGAGAGACACAAAGCACTGATTGATTAGTGGCATCTGACGATAATGCAGTGCAGGGGCTTTGTTCCAAAGAGGCTGACGCCACTGCTGTGAAGATCTGAGGGAGGTGTGCTTAGCGTTTGAAGCACACTGCAGGAGATCACTCCACTCCGTCCTCACCCAGTCGAGAGCTCTGAAGTGCAGCTCTGCAAACAGGACGGGTCAAAGGAGCAGACACCATTACTGCGGCTATTTGCACAGAGATGGAGTAGGACATTATAGCAAAATGAGCTCAAGCGTGCATTTTGAACAAAAAAGTACCAAGGGATTTCAGATATTTCTTAGAACAATTTGGATTTAGGATTTATTGACACATCACAGTGTACACGAAAGATAAAGTGTGAGCTGAGTGAAATTCTAAAGTTGCCAAGATCCAAACTCGGACAGTTAACCGAGTTCCTGTTACAACGCCAGAGTTGATTATTTTGCTGTAACAGCACACCCCAAAGTGCTGTATTCCTCTTATGCTACATCACTTTACCAGGGAGTACAATTTTAATTTATTAATGAGTAACACATCATGCTTTTTAATGATGTTTACATTCTGTTCACTTTGTGGAATGTCGACGAGACAAGTTAGTTCCTGTTATCACAGCTATAATAGCACTTGTTGCCTCACCAGCCTCTCTTTTTTCTCTTACTTGAAGTTAATATATGGAAATAAATTTGTGTCAAAAGTATTGAGATGAAACAAAACCCCCCAAAAAAACAACAACCTCTCCTTCGCCATATCAACAACGATACTTTTTTGTTGTTGTTGAATAATGTGGCTGTTTATACATTTATTATTAGCTTTCAATTCTGTAGTGTCACCCATCATAGAAGCCTTGTGAATTAGCCATTACTACAGAAATATAATGCATTCAGATGAGTTATAAGTGGTATGAACGTATTATGTGAATTACAGAAGACACTACTCAGTTCTCGACACGACGACATCTCTTACTTAGTTGTGGAAGACTGGTCAGTCTATACTCTTAAGTCGTCGTGACACCTATAAATAAAAATATGTAGAGGAACAGGAAAATAAAATACAACGGTAAAATACTAATATACAATAAAATACAGAGGTATGTTGTGTGCATAATAAAAAATAAATCAATAAATAGTAGAACTGTATAATGATCTGTACAGTATGGTGGAAAAGTTCTGGTAATAGCAACAAGTAGTGATAGTGAAGTGACACTTCACTTGTGGCCAAGTGTGGTGACCCATACTCGGAATTTGTGCTCTGAATTTAACCCATCCAAGTGCGCACACACAGTAGTGAACACACACCCGGAGCAGTGGGCAGCCATTTTAGCTGCGGCGCNACCCGAGACTCGAACCCACAACCTTCAGGTTCACCTTCGGGTTACAAGTCCGACTCTCAGACCATTAGGCCACGACTTCTCATGACTATAACATGTTATATGACTATAACAGTAATATAAATATGTTCATAATAGTACATGTAAACAGTTAGGTGGGTATGTAATGTGTCGAGTGCAGGAGAAGATAATGTGCAGTGTTTATGTCTGGCGAGTGCAGTGTGCTGTTATTCAGCAGTATTATGGCCTGTGGGAAACTATCTCTGAGTCATGCGTGTCCCAATACTGCAGAACAGAATAGTGCAAACAGGCTGTAGTTCAAAATGCTAGGGTATATGACAATCTATTAATAATAATTACACATTCTACTGTTTACACATCTGACTGAATTTCAGCAAAAATAAAATTCAGAACCATACTGGAATACAATTTACTTCCTTGAAAGCTATTGATCATTTATGTGGTGCTTAATCTTGGCTAAATCGTTAGCCAAGATTTGACCATCTATCTTTCACTTCACCTGCAAAGAAAAGGCTTTATATTATGATAATATTCCACTGCGCCACGACGTCTATTTTAAGTGGTGCATTCAGATGTGTGTGTGAGTCTAAATCTCCTGGCTGATTGGAGGAGTCGTGGCTCTACTGCAAATCATCTCATTACTCCAGCAAGCGCACCTGCCACCCGCTATCTGAAAAAGTTCATTTCCTGTGACACAGTTGAGCGAACGATTGATGTTTCATATCGCAGCTTCATATTTGTTTATTTGACAAATTATCCGTTGTGGCTAGGAAAATAAAGCACTGGAACCTTTTAGCATCTCACAGAAAGTGATACTTATCCCTTCAATTCAGTCTTTTATTTGTAGAGAGCTTTTGGCAATCGGCAGTGTCATATATAATGTCTATATGAGGCAACTCGTATAGAAATCCGGATGTAGATTTAGAGTTAGATCCCTGATAAGCCAGTCAGAGGCGTCAGTCAATGAGCCATGAAACCTTGAGAGGAACATGAATCAAAAAGGAACCCCATTCGAACCATATAGTGGGATTAATGCGGAATTTGACTTACCTTGGATGTGGACATATGAATATATTTATCTCTAAAATCAAGCTATGACATGCACTTGCATCTGGTCCTCCTGCTCGGTGCTTTCAACCGGAGGCATTTGTGCTCTTCTTCAGCACTGCCGTACTCGTTATCTCTGCCATGCATGGTGTCACGTCTGCACTGCTGGCAGATGTAATCTTCGCATGAACTCCGCAAATACTGACTGGGTTCCAGCATGCTTGTGTCTACAACATTATTTTTAACGAAAGAGCTGTGGATAGCCACAGGCACGCTGCAGCAAAAGATGATCGTTTTTTTATGGCTCATAGTTGGCCAGTAACCTTCAACAACCTTTATTTTGTTGTGAATTACGTTTCTGTGGCTGCTGGGTTGCTTTTAAATGCACCGCAGAATACTTTATCAAAGTCGTAGGAGGTAGAAGGGAATAAGAAGGCAATGCAGGGAGTATAGATGTATTATAGATGGAGTACATATGGAGGGATTGTGTGTGTGTGTGTGTGTGTGTGTGTGTGTGTGTGTGTGTGTGTGTGTGTGTGTGTGGAGTTGAGGGGGGGGTGTCAGGGTTTTAAAAGATCAGTTATGATCAGTTATGATCAGTACCTGTCAATAATTTGCACCAGTGGGATTTGGCCCTTGCTTCAGCTCTACCTAAAGAGAGTGATGCAGCAGCACTTTAATCCTTTAGTCTGCCCGGCTCTCTCACCTCCTCACCTGCATACTCTGCTCAAACAGTTCATCTTCCAAAGGTGCAATTTTGAACCTAATACCCCTTAGATCACCAGCTGAGCTGTTTCTTTGCTGTAACTCTGTAAAACTGTGCTGTATAGCTGCACTGCATTCTGGAACTCGGAGTCAAACATGTGTTTTCTGTGAAGCTCAGACAACCAGTATCTTCTCATTTAAATAAAAATACAGCACCACCCAACAGTTTAGCACCTGAATCGCTAAGCACATTAAAATATTTCAATATATGCCCAAGTTGCTCTAATCAGGACACAAGGAACACAAGAGTGTGTGGGAGGGTTTAGCAGCATCTCTCTCTAACCACAACAGCTCCCGCAAGCATGGTCTCGTATCATTTGTAAGAAGCCGTGGGACAAAGTAATTAGAGAGTAGAACAAGCATTCAACAAATACTCACAAAGGGATTAGACATGAAATTAAAATACATGGACACAGTTACTAGGCTTTTGCCCAGTGAAAGCCTTTGCTGATTCGGAGGTTTAAATAGTTATTAGAGAAATGTTTCATGTGTTCCCCTTTACTGAATTCATTCATTCTGACCTTTTGCTAATTAGCACAAAAATACTGTATGTAATATAATGAGCACGCAGAAATGATGTTGAGCCACTGAACAAGTAATTACATCTATTTAAAACAAAGTGTAACTAAATTTAAAAAAAAGAAAGAAAGAAAAGCAGAAAAAAAATGACACTAGTAGTGTAGTGTCTCAGAATTCCCTTTTCCCCTGTCACTCATTCAAGTCCAGTGAATAAAAGAGACAGTGTTCAGCAGAGCATCTGTCAGCATGTGTAAACAAGCATATTCCTGTCAAATCGAGGCACTGTTCTAGCACTCTCCGAGAAAATGTGTCAAAGACAATGAGTGCAAGCATGTACTGAAGTGACAGAGTAAATATGAAAACAAAGGCTTTTCTGATTAAATAAACTGCAACGCAACAAGTGTGTGTAATGTGAGCGCTTTTGTCTTTACCTCAAATTCTAGGTAGTGCTCTTTGAGGCGGTACTCGTCAACCTCCTTGGCTTTGACCTTCCTGTCTGGTGGGTAGGACCTGTGCTCGGCTAATTCTGTGGAAACGTGCTTCAGCTTGGCCTCATGTGACTTCAGCTGCTCCTCCTGCAATACAATGAAGAGGTGAGTACAACTAAATCTCCAGCTTAAAAGCCTTTACCTAGACACACACACACACACACACACACATACATACGTACACTCCTGATCAAAATCTTAAGACCAGGGAAAATATTACAAGTATTCACACTGGTGGATTGTAACCAGGTTGTAAGAACTTCTTCAAAATGCCAAAAGAAGAAACAAGAGCAAGAGACAAA
>CM074961.1:13793810-13821650 GCA_037577455.1 Pangasius macronema
CTTCACCACATGGAGCAACGTTCCCACCAGCCTCCTGGAAACAGCTGCATCAAGCATGCCGAAACGAGTGTTTGAAGATATCACCAAGAACGGTGGAGCTACTCACTACTGAGTCCTTCTTTTGACACTTTCAGCTCTGTTGTGGGTATTTTTGGGCTATGGTCTTAAACTTTTGATCAGCTGATGAACAGTATGTTTGAGTTTAAATGCAGTTTTCACTAAATTGCCAATCTCTGTTTTTTTTCCTCTTGCTCCTTTTTCTTCTTTTGACATTTTGAAGCAGTTCTTACAACCTGGCTATGATCCACCAGCGTGAAGTGTGAATACTTGGAATGTTTCCCCTGGTGTTAAGATTTTGTTCAGGAGTGTATATCCACATCCAGCAGTTCCACATTAAGTACAAAAATCATTCAATTTCAGTGAACCTAACCGAGTACTTGAAAAAAAAATACTGTAGCAGAATAGATAAATGCATGAAAAAACTGCCTGTAGCTCAGCAACTCCAGTTTTCTTTAAACATGTACCGCCACCATTTTTGTTGCAGATTGTCTACAGCAATATTTATGTAATTTATTTAGCTAAAGGCAGCTCGTTGGACCATAGAGGGCAAATTATTCAGCTGAAAGCATCTGACTGGATCCTGGATCAGAGACTAGCTACAGGATGAGAGATATTACCTCAGAAACAGAGGTGAGCATTTTCATAGATTAAATTGTCTAATCAGAAAAAGTAATGTGAAGAGCCACTATAAAACAAAACATAACCAAGTCATATTTATAGTCAGAACTTTAAAGGTTAAGCATTAAAATGTAAAAGTTGTCACCACTCAGTCATGTGAGGTGCTTATCTAGACATACGCAAGCAAGGAATTATATTTAACTGGACCTTTAACGTATACATCTGTTTTGGAGGTGCCAATTAATGGCTCATATGAAAGCAGACACCCAGAGTGTTAAGAATTTGAAGGTTTAAAGGTTATAATTTTATTGTGGTAACTATGTACAGTGTTTTACTATCAAAAAAATCTTTAGTTGTGCTGTCCCTTTTATCCCTGTGGAGAGGGGTGAACTGTTGGCCACCAGGGGGCTCAGACCCCTCCCCATTCCCATTCTCACCAGCACCTAAACACAGAGTCACCATACTCTACATACAGAAACCCAACAGTGCCCTGACTAATCTTATAACAGACTTCTGGCAATAAAATACTGTAACTCATTTGTTTATACTGATTGATAATATCCAATAAGTCGATTCCCGTCCTGCCAGCGGAATGAATCAGCGTACTGTGAGACAGGGCTGAAAGTGATCATCTGTATTAAACAAACCACTGAGAATTTAGACAACACTAATAGTGGAATTCAGACATCACACGTTTTTCTCCAACCACTATTTTTGTTAGCGACCATAAAAGAGGCATGATCCTGTTAGTAATCCTTAATCTGTAGCTCTGTAGACACGCTTGAGTTTGTGGTTGTGATTTCACCTGTGACATCCTGGTGGTGGTGGCTGGCAGCAGCGGGCGGCTGAATTTTTTCTGCGAGCCAATGGCAGCGGGGAAGGAGGGCGCGGAAAACATGGCAGCCACTGAGTTGATGACTCTGATCCAGGACTCCATCTCCTCAGGGCTCCTGTGGAGGAAATGGACGACAGTGAGCACTTGCTTTATGAAGAACATGAGTTTAAAAGCCTGCCTTGACCATTAAGTGGATTAAAATTCATCTGCTTGAGAAATACAAAGTGATGGTCTAAGATACATTTTTTTTCGTTGCAAAGTAGCCTATAATGTTTTAATGCATCACATATACTGACTCTGTCAGCAGTGCAATACAATTGGAAATATCGACACTGTGGGAGAAGTGAAGGAATGTTCTCACCATGTCCTTATTAAGGTGCTGGAGTACTTTACTACTGTGACAGAGTGAACTTCTCTCATTAACACATTTAAAAATGGTCCCTGAGGAGCACTCCAGACTATTTTTATTGATTAGGCCCTTTATTTAGTTTGCCATGAATACTAAGGCACGTAGGAGAAAAGGGAAAAAAAGCAACAGCTAGGACAGACTAAGAGGGAAGATAAATGTGTTTTCACTATGAACCCAAGCATGAAATTAGATTTTGGTTCCAGGGGAGGTCTCTGTTCTCCCCCCTGTCTCCAGTGTGGTCCTGTGAGTGATGGCATTTCTGTCTTCGATAAACTGTGCATTTCCTGGACAGTCAGCTACTCTTACTGGGCTTGGAAGAGGAAGACTCTCCAGTCGGCTGTCTTCAGTTTCAGCACATTGGGCTTCTTCTCGTAGTCTACAGCCTTTATGGCCAGGGCATGATGCACACTGATGGCGTTCTTCAGGTCCTCCTCAGACAGGGCCTTCTCAGGTTTGTACTCATCCTGCAGGACAACAGGACAGCACTTAATGTAGCTAAGAAATATATCACATCTATGGCAATTTCCATTCCCATGAATATGTAGGATTTTTCTAAATGGCACAACCCCAGTTGAGCTCTATTTTTCTTCCAGATAACAACTCTGCCTGCACATGCTACAGCAAGTTCTTACTAAAAATAATAGATACACATTTTCTACAATAAAAAGAATTTATTACTGCCTCAAACATCGAACATACACCTAAAAATGAATGTTTGTGGTCAAAGTCCGCAAGATTCAGGTGCCTTTGTATTAATCATGATTAGGCTTGCGTGATATACTGGAAATATGGGTCAGATGTATATAGAGGTATTGTGAGAAACCTATTTTGTGTTTAAAACCAGAAAAATGTTGACTTTTTTTATTAGCAAAGTACATTCAGAGTGACTTTAAATCGACTTCACTTATTTTAGTCCTTATTTAACTTTATAGCCTGCGTTTCATACTTAACACAAGTGTTTTATTCCTCTTATCCTACAGCAATTTACCAAAAATAACCATTTTTAAGTCATTATGCTCATTATACATCATTATACTTTTTAACTTACAGAAAGTTTCAACATATCAACACACGCATTTATTCTTCGTTAAACAACAGCCCATTTTAAATCTGTTATTATCAGACTCTGATTATGGAACCGCCATACAAGTCCCTGTGAATCCCAGTGAAACGTTACCATATTAGAACGAGTCACTACTGTCACGACTGTGCTGTTACAGGAAATTAATCAACCTTCTGATTCGATTAAAGAACTCAAACCTACTCTGGTATTATGATAAACAATGCATATGTTTTTGCATAATTTGTGCATTTTTGTATTAAACGAACAGAACACTATATATACCAATAAAGTTTTCATGGAATGTATGATGGCGTGGAAATTTTTTATACCATCCAATCATATTCATGAGAGTTCAAGACTCCTCCCCACCCAGTCCTCTGCATTATGGCTTTAAAAGAAACAATATATCCAGCATCCAGTATTTATGGCTATAAATGCAGTTCTTGGAAAGGTCAGACAACAAGAATTTATAGAATCCTTCCAAAATTCACACACACACACACACACACACACACACACACACACACACACAATGTATAGCATAATAATAAACAACCATGGTAAACTTAAGTAATAATTTGTGTTACTGCTCAACAACATATTTAGACTCTAAAAATACAGTTCGAGTCAACACGAGAAAAACTCCATTGCGTGTATGATAGAACTTTCCAGACCAGACTGAGGTAAATAACCGAGTGGGAGGTGTTGTAGAGCTTGTGGCTATACTGAGAAGTGTAAACTAGGTCATCAAGGTGCAGGAGAAGCTGGGTTATAAATTCTGGCCACGCTGACGTGTGTGGCGAATGGTAAACGGTATTGACTCGCCGTCAGACTGTCAGATGTGATGTCAAGGTTATCACTTTTCATATTCCAGGGCTGCTGCTCTTCACATGAAAAGTTCAGCTGTTCTCAGATGCTTTCAGCTTTGATGGGCTTAACGGGCTATATTTCTACTGCAGATTTATGGCTCCAGTGTCTCAGAGAAGGCCCCAAGTAATATTTAGGGAATATATATATATATATATAGGTGTACAAAAAGATTGGTTCGTCTTTAGATTTCAAGTCCTCTATATGCTGATTTTTCCCATTTAATAAATTATAAGTGATCATTTTAGACAGTAGTATTCATCGGATGGTGTAACTTTGTTCTGAGACATTTGAGAGATAAGAAAGTTGACAAAAATAACCCCATTAGTCATCCATACCAAGCAAGCCTCACTGCAAATATACACTTTTATTTTAACCAGTGTTTAAATCCACTCCAGCCTTTTCCAACACTTCCAGCAATCGCAGAATGATGGAACCTTTAATCTTTAAAATATAGTTGCTATGGTTTACATCACCTATATATGAGCCTGTTAAAAGGGGGAAAACAGTAGAACAAGCAGTACATTAAATGCCCATCATAATGACAGCTATAAAGACACATTCACATATTCCACAGCATGACTGTAGTTTAACATAAATAAATTCAGAATAAAACAATGTGATCATATCAAGGACATATCAATATATCAATCATATCAAGGACATCTGGGTTTGCAGATGAAGAAACACTATATGCTGTGTTCATTTACAACTACTCAGATACAACAGTATTATAGATGAGACAGATGAGACATTTTATTACTTTTCTTCTATGATATACTAAGAGTGTGAATACAGCTTAAGCGATGTTTTGACAAAGTGCTTGAATCAGAAGTAGTGTGGACAAAACCGGAGACACGCCCTCCCCCAAGAACAAGCTTTTATTTCACATTAAATCATCTGACAGCAGAGAGAAAAAAGCAGCGTCCTTATATAGTCCACATTTTCTATCCCAGGTTTTTGGGGGCTTAAAGGCAAGTGCTTGCTCCTGAAAAACCTCGTCTACTCAAATCAAATCGAGCAACCTCGCAGGTGATTTGCGTAATCTGAATCAACTTACACGAGTGCTTAATCCATTTCTGAATACGCTTAACTTTCCCCACGTAATACTGACGCAAATTGCCGACTCTAAATACGGCCCACACTGGCTGAGAGAGTATGTTCTGATGTTCTGATAAGAGCGAGTCGAGATTGTTGAGACCCCTCGTCTCCAAACGAAGTCAAACATCCATTTCAAATTCAAAACTACACTTCACCGTGTACTGCTGATGAGCCACAAAGATTAATTCCACATGATTGCCACTCATCAGTTAATATATCAGGCACACTGNACTGGCGATGCCATGAAAAGCTCTGGCTCGAGCTGAAATCAATCAGCAAATGCAGGCAAACATCCTTCTTGTTTCCTAGCAATGTGCTCATGCCTGTGCCTCACACAAACCACCACGGCTCCATAGCCGCCCCTACGTGAAGTTCTGCTGTGAAGGTTCTGTGCTAATGTCTGGAAGGTTGCGAGTTTAAATCCCGGGACTGTCACAGGGCCACTGGAGAGCTTTTGTTAAGCGTATACAGGTCGTTTTGGATACGAATAAATGCATCTTGTTTAAAATCGATTCATTTGTCTTGCTGTACTTTTACACAGTTTATTCTGAGCCTTGTATTAATAAACTATTATATCTGCAGGCAAGATAATAACTAGTCTTATCACTTTTTTCATACAACTGTCCATCAGCAGCTTCCATCAGAAAAGTTACAACATAGATTGCTAGGAAACAGGCAGCATTTTTCTGTGCTATTCCGGCAGGCTAGAAGCTGTCAGTACTCTCCACTAACCTCTCTCTAACGGGAGGGGGGGAAAAAACGCTGTACATTTAATCTATGTAATTTTCTTTGCAACTCATAATTATCTAATTGACAAATTGTTACCCAAATCTGACTTCCTATACCGCGCCCCACTCCCCCACTCCCCCAAGCATGATAGCTGTAAAGGAGCATACACCAATCTGGCTTCGCAAAGCCTACACACACCTCCAGTAATGTATATAGAGCCTGTGACTGACACATCCTTGCAAAGGACATAGTGTTCTCCACATATAGCTGAGTGCAAAAATATGCATCCCCCATGGATTCTAGATGGAAGAAAAGGAGAAATTTTGCCAAGACCCTCTCGGTCTCCAGAACAAGAAGAAGTGTTTTTTTGTTTGTTTTTGTTTTTTTTTAAAATTGTGATAGAATTCAGCTCAGTCTATAAATCAACTATACATCAAGAGCTGTAACCTGTACCATCCAAATCGTATCCAAAGTGAAACAAACCTAATAAACAAAAAAAAAAATGCAATCGCAGGCAAACTGCTGTAGTATAAGAGGAATAAGTCACTTCCGAATTGATAATCAGCTTCACGGTAGTAACAGTTCTCTACTTCATGTGGGTTGCACTATACCACTCTGGTGTTAATTATTTTCCTATACCGCCACGACCCGAGCGTTTTATTCCTTACTTAACAGCTATAACTGCCATGTTGTTTGGAATTATTGCACAAGCTGGTTCACCTGACAAGCTGTTGAGTCTATAGATGGTTTTGTTGACTGTTTGCAGAGTGTCTATAATGGATTATCCAAATAATGGTGTGTAAATATTAAAACCAAGAGGATCGAAAAGCTGCATAAACATTAAAGGCAAATGGTGCACACGCAAGTCAACAGAGAAGATCCCATTCCTTCTTACGTTGCCGTAGAAACCGTTTCCGATGTTCAAAACAAAACAAAAAAAACACCTTCACTCTTTCCTCCTATCAACAGAGTTCAATTTACAGCTAATGGTTTAGTATTTTCATTGTTCTTCTTGTTTTTTTGTTGTTTTTTTAAACAGGAACATGCAAATGACTGTGGAAAACCATTTACAATAAATAGGAAGTGCCTTGTTGCTTGCTGTTAATAGGTAAATTATCTTTAATGGAAAGCAAACCTGAATGTAAATCATTCTGAAAGCACCTATAATGCGAAATAAAACATGATAAATGTTAGGCATGTTGCTCTGCATGCAAATTGATGAAGTGCAAAGTGTTGCAGGGGCACGTCTGTAACTGTTATATGGCTGAAAACAGACAGCTGCGAAACGTGACTGATGATCACCACATCATCTCACAAGCACAATCAAGAATTTTACTGTTGGCTGCTTTGATCACTTGCAGAGGTTAATGGAATATAAATAAAACTTTACATGATGGAATTACTTTGAAATATCATGTTTGCCCACAGTGAGAACAGGACAGTGAGTGGGGAAAGGTACCTTCTGTAAATACAGGATCATGCCTTTGAGAACAGCATAAAATGTCTTCCAGCCTCTCTTTCCTCTAGGGGCTAGAAAAGAAGAACAAGAGGCATGTATAAACCTTGTGAACATAAAAAGCAAAGAATTCAGCTTGTACATGCTGAATAAATTAGTCAAACTCTACAATACGGAAATAACTGGTAATGTATTCATACATTTCATGTTTTTTGCTTAAACATATCCTCATAATATTCGCTTCACCACCCAAAGTTTATTTATAAGCAAGAAATTTAGGAGTTTTTTCCCCCCGATTAGTTGTGTCGTATGACCGGATGATCCAAGAGCAGGAACAGCACACATAAGCCCTGCTGTTTTTATCCTGGCTATAATAGAGCTCCAGCGGTCCCATGGGCGGACTTGACCTTGCTGGCACACAGTATTCCGGAGATGGTGTGAAACTGCTGTATTCTGGCCGGCACCACCGACTAATCTCACTTCCATCAAATTCGGAAATTTATTAGCCGCTGATCAGAGATCGGTTTTCGAACCTTGTCTTTATAAATCTTTTACGTCTGCATCAGTCTAGAGACCTGCAATAGGAGAAGAGAAGCCTATTTTTAATGCGACGCCGCCATTACGTTCTGGCGAGTTAAAGTAAATGGGCCACCTGTTAGCGTATTGTCAAAATGATATTATGATATTCTATTTAATTTTAGACCGCATCAAGATCAAGCCATGCTATCAGATTGCAGGGTGGGGGGCGCGCTTACTTTCTTTGTGTACCCAAATGCCACAGTGACATTCTGCAGAGGTGGGCTTTAATCCTCCGCTATTTCAGCAGACATAAGCACAACACTAACAAGTCCGAATTCTTTTCTTTCCTTTGGTGCCTGCTGAAACTCATTATACAGGTGACAGACGTGGCCATGCAATACAAAGCACTAATGGCAAACGCTGTGCATTCTCGCCTGGTCATTAGCATTGCTGTATTCAACGTGCGCTTCCTCCTGCCAGCTTGGACTACGCAGCAATTATTTTAATAACCTTTTCCACCTTGCATTAGCTCCTTTATCTAGTGGATTACATCACACATACATCGCCTCCTTTTTTAGGGGAAAAAAACATTTAATAAATTGGTTGAGAGAAAGGAATCTGTAATTCTTACAAACGAAAAACATTCACAACAATAAAATGGCAATTTTAAGGATTTTTTTTAAGCTATGTGAAAATGATTTTATACACTTGTTAAGGAATCTAAATAAGAGAAAGGAAGCAAAATGTCAAACACAAGGCTCACACGGTTCACTCATTAACATTACACCTCAGCACTGATGATGTCACGAAGCCGATCGGTCCGAAAGTGTTGATACGTTTTCTATAACGGCGGCTCACAGTAGCTCTAATAGCTCTAATAGGCTATCGTTTCTATAGTAACGGCTAACTCACAGGAACTCGCACTGGTCACTAATAACCAAATTTTAAAAGCTCGTTGTTATTAACAAAGAAAAAACAGAGAACCTTTGTCAGGACTTAGCGTTTCAGGGTTCTTAGTAAAATAAGTTGTGTATTATTTTTGTTTTGAGAAAATCAAGTCTTGTGAGAAAGAAAAAAAAAAAAGTCAGGGGATGTTTTTATAGCTTCTGTTATGTAAACGACTTGTTTCGGGATGTTCTACAATTCTAAACATAACTATAATGAGATAAATTGTAAGATGTGTTGTACTTTAACTAACACAAAACGTAACTGCTGTGGTATAAGTGGAATAAAACACTTCAGGACATGCTGTTATAGGCAAATCATTAGTATCAGGTTGTAGCACATCACCCAGTCACTGATGAATTTCCTGTAACTGCACTCGTCCTGTTACGTTTTACTCCTCGCTTATCACTCTTACTTTTCTTGCCATCCATGTCAGCGTGGATTTTACGGGCCAGGAAGCCGGCTTTGTACACAGCAGCGTTGGGGTCATGGGCGATATCCAGGAAAGGGTTGCTGCCGCTGCTGATCCTGCTGATGCTCTTCATGTGGGCATTGTCGTTCTTGGTGTCTGCAAGCTCAGACAGAGATTTCTTCAACTCGTCCCCGTCACTGCGGGCAAAACAAGAAACACTACAGTTACGTTTCTACTTTTTGTTTTATTTGCAACAAAGTTACTTGATCCTACTGTGCTAATGATATTTCTGAAGCAAAGGTACAGCCCATTTGGTTTTGCTAATTTGGTAACCCACGGTGTAGAAAAAAGATTTTTTCAATCATATATTTCAGCTTTTTTTTTTAAGATCCATACAAAATTGACGTTCTGCACTGCAGCAGTGAAGCAGAGCTTACGATATTTTATTCCTCTTTCATTTTCCCCTTCACACATGACTGAGCAACGAGCTTTGGTATCTCTTTTTTTAATTATAGATCACGGGGGTCAGATAGTGTATGCTTAATACAACTACGCATAAATGGATTTTAGTATTTTCCTAAACAACTGTGCTGCGATGCGACGATCCTTTCTATACTCAGCTCAGCTTATATATATAATGCTCAGCGTACTATGCTACACTGTTTATGCAATACACTATTTCTGTAATCATCACATTACAGCACTGTAGGAGACGTGGATGGAGAAGACTGTCTGCTCTCCATCACAGGATTCTGAAGTATAATGACAATGCGTAAGCTTTGAAACTAATATGGCGGACTGCAAATAAGCTGCTACACGCACACCGAGGACAGAAGCAGAAAAAATAGATAACTCAATAAAAATAAAAAAAAGGAAAGTAAAGAATCTAGTGGAATTCCATTAATACGTATCTAAAAGCTGGTGAAAGACAACGTGGGCTGATGCGGAGGAGGGAATCTACATTGTTTTTAAAAAGGAATACATAATAGTGCAACCATTTAGCTCTCACCTCCTCTACAGCATCATCACACTCAGTGCAAGCATCTCCACACATACATTCTTGTTGTTGTTGTTGTTTTTTTTTACTCTGTTTATTGCTTGACCGTGTGCAATAAGCTACTACTTCAACAGCAGCCGCTCTCTGAGAGGGACAGAGTTCTCGTCACTGCTGCTCTCACGCCCACTTTGTGAGCGTGTTATTATAGATACAGGTACGAGCCGATGCGTCAGCATGTTCAGCTGCTCTCTGCGTGCCTTCTTTTTTTTTTTTTTTCCCTGCACAAGTTAAACTTTAGTCATTTTGCTACCTCTAACCAAACGCACAATTATCTCTGCTGATGATGATCCACGCTGCTATGCGTTTTGAAACCCAGCTGCTGTTCTTTGCAGGGGATAAACCCAAACATTCTGTTTAGGAAAGGAGGATGACATTAGAGCATGAGAGCTGTATTACAAGTATCTATAGTAAACATCTTGTCATTCATACTCCTCTGCTCCAGGGTCCACACTCGCACCTTACCCGAAATGTCCTGTATGTAATTCAGACTATGTGGATTAACCCCCGGATGAATTCATAGAAATGTATAGGAATTGTTTCTCCAGCCTTGAGTCAAAAATTCAAGTCTGGTAATACATCAACTCCAGACAGGATTTCCTCAGATATTAAACCTGCATCCTGAACCAAAAAATACTGAACTAAATAGAGTGCCACTGCAGGCATTGATACTGGTACACCATTTAGGTGGCCTAATGGTCTGAGAGTCGGACTTGTAACCCGAAGGTGAACCTGAAGGTCGTGGGTTCGAGTCTCGGGTCCGGNCTGAGGTGAGACCCTTGAGCAAGGCACCGATCCCCCAACTGCTCCCCGGGCGCTGCAGCTAAAATGGCTGCCCACTGTTCCGGGTGTGTGTTCACTACTGTGTGTGTGCGCTTGGATGGGTTAAATGCAGAGCACAAATTCCGACTATGGCCACAATGTCACTTCACTTCACTTCATTTCAAAATGGGGATGAGGGAAATGTGTCTTCAGCTCAAGAGAGGACTGAAACAATATATATATATATAAAACAAAATAAATATGATTACATAGATTTTGGGATTGGATGTGGGGGTATAAATTTTTACTCAAAATAAAGCCAGTACAAGAGAAAATTTTAAAATGTAAGCGAGTTGGAGTTTAATATGTTGAAATTCTGTTTTTACACCTTTAAACTGTTTTAAGTGTTATTAGATGTGCTTCATTAAGTGTGTGTACATTTAGGTTCTGACTTCAATTTTTCGCCAAATGTGGCCAAAAAAAGACCCCACACACAAAAAGTACTTTTAGGTATAAAGACATTCACATAGCTGTGAAACATGCTGACATAAGATCTCAGAATAGTTACATAAGCAGTGACTGCGGTTCGTCTGTAAAGACGTGCTGTGACTGAGAGCTCTGCCAATGCGATGTGACCACGCGGGCGATTCAGCCATAACTCATCGTGTCACGCATCCGTGTGCATTTCTACTGCAGCAGAAATTGAGCAACTTTCATGGAGACGAGTTCTGTGATCAAGCTGCATCAGAAATCAGGTGATAAACTGCTGTATCTGGGCTGGAGCAGCACATGGGCTGTGTGCTCATGCAATGCGGCAGCCGGTACTACAGCAGAGAAAGTACAAGGAGAGGAAGAACATCACCACTTCTTTCACTCGTGTACTCATGAAGGCTGCAGGGGAAATAGCAAGCTGTTTGATTTGCCGGAATTACGTTAACAACTGTGATGAGGGCGGAAAAAAAAGCAAAATCACACTTTACACTTTAAAGAAAAAGGAAAAAGACACATAAATAAGGTATATAGTTGTATATTTTAGGAAGTATGTAAAGATGAAAAAGATCGTGTAGGTAAATCTATGGGAGAGAAATGCCGTGCAGTAATGTTCGCCATCTCAGCAGGTGCAGCAGCTAGAAACCTCCTCAGTCACTCTGCAGCAGGCCAACAGACAGCACGTACACACACACTATTAAAGCGAAGCAGCTGTCTGCGAGAACAGTGGCAGCAGATGCTACAGTCCGAACTGAAGTCAGCTGAAGGTCAGAGTGAACCGCTGCCACAAAGTTAAAATCCCTTTGATTAGAACAAAGAAAGATTTCCACCTGAATAGTGCTGGGGGAAAGAAAAACCTTTACTCTTCTCTTCAACAGAACCCACTTTAATTCGGAGCGTGATCACCTTTGCACACAGGATTTCTCATTTACAGAGAAGAACTGTAGTCCTAGTTTGTGACCTAGTGAGCCAATAGCAGAATGTATTTTTGAGACTTCAAAGCACTAAGTCGCTCTGGATAAGGGCGTCTGCCAAATGCCGTAAATGTAAATGTAAATGTAAATGTAAATGTAAAGAACACAGTTTATGCAACTTCCTCAGACCTTACGCATCACCTTTAACTGGAGAGTTAATACTAACCTTGAAAGAATTCTGTTTGCTCACTTTCATTTTCCTTTGGCTAGTGTTCAAAGATCAAAAATGGCCACTGGGGGTGGAGATAAATGATGTGCTGCTTGCCAGCTTCCTGACCAAATTCCACGTAAGCTAGCATCCCATAGCCAAGCCTCTGAAAGGTTTTCACAAACACTGGGATGTGCGTACAGCTACTACGCGAGATCTGCTGAAATCTTTACTGACGTAGTACAATTAACAGTAATGTTTTTTGAGTTTGACTCTCTGGAAAGCAACCTGATACAAATCAATATATAAAGTTATAATAAAGAATATGAATAACTGCTCGTTACGGGGTAGCCGGTGCTGTGTGAGCACTGCCTCGCTACATGCTACAGTCATACAGAGAGAAGTGCGAGTGCGATGGATAAATGAATCGTGTTGCAGATGGCCCGCAGGCACAGAGGCTCTGTTAATCGCGATGTGCTCGCCGTGCATGGCGTCTGCAGGCTGTAATTTGGGAGATTACCTATGCTACAATGGAGCGGCCTCACACTATCATTGTTATCAGGAAGACAGCTTCATTCTAATGTGATGTTTTTTTGCTGATGTTAATTATGGCTCTTGTCTCAACTGTCACCAATCCAATCATTTGCCTCGGAACATACACGCGTGCGAAACTGCACACACGTTGGTCTCGATCTTTGACTCCTGTAAAGCTAAACGCAGAGTCCGTGTATGCTGAAGTGCACAGCGACTATTACACTGAATCAAATAAACCTTAAGAGTTTGAATTCAAGTTAATATTTGTTTTGATTAAAACGTAATGCATCAGCAAGTCAGACATAAAAATTAGAATCATTTCGAAAATGAAAAACACATTTTCAGTAATTATTGTTTATTTATTGTTTGCGTGCAGATGAATTTTTCGAATGAGAGCTTTCCAAATCATTACCCGCATGGACGTGATTTTAATCAGGAGATAATTGCTCTTGTATTTCCCAACATTATTAATACACTATCAGTCAAGATATTCGCTCATCCATCTGCCACTGACGACAAAACTAACCAGTGAATGCCTGAAATAACCGCCCATTTAAAATAATAATTTGTTAAAATATATCGTTTTGGATCCTGACAATACCATACTCATCCACGACCGGGAGTCTAGAGAGCAAAAGTGACTGGGTGGGAGGGATGGTATACTCTCTCTCTGCTGTCAATCACAGCTACAGCTGTGAGGTCATGTATGAGGAAGAGGGCAGACAGCGCTTTCCTCTGAGGGTTATGCTGCTCTGTTTGAAAAGATGCGGTTGGCTGGTTTCATGTGTCTTGAAGGAAGCATGTGTTAGCCTTTTCCCTCCCTGGCTGGAGAGCTGGTGAGTGGGTGTGATTTGGAAAACGACCAAATTGGGGAGAAAAAGAAATCAGGAAAAATATGTATATTTTTTTCATAATTTGTTGTCATTTCATGAATAAATATTCTATTTATCATAATTATGTAAATGTAAGATATTTATAGAAGAGGTTTTGATTTTAATGCTTAGGCCCCCACACAAATCCTGCACATTCGCCCTCTAAACCAAATCTGGTATGTTATACCTATTTTTTTATATATATATTTTAACCAAAATTAGATACTTAAAATTAAACAGTAAAGTAAAATTGACATTAATTAACATATGACTTTTGCACCATTGCAATAAAAACACCATTAACCTTTTTTTTTTAATTAATTATATGTATTTATCAGTTTTTTACTGCTAACGTTAGCTATGAAAAGAATCACATGACATGGTATTTTTGCCAGATTACTGCTGTTACATCTCTCTTTTCTGGGGCGCTTTTAAATGTACACAACTAACCATTACAATCTATTTCACACACTTAACCAATACACACTTTAATGCCAACAGTGTTGACTGAGACGCACTTGTGCCACTTTTTTTTTTGTTTTTAAACAAACTTATATTGCTATAAAATAGCTATAAATTCCTTGTAAAACCCAAAACTAAAAGAATGGTCTTTCTTCCCCTGTGTGTTGCTAAAGTCTTCCTGGTACCCTGATGTTCCACAATATTAAACAAAACTACAAATGGATAAAAAGTGTGAAATGTTATTCTTTCATTAAGAAAAGAACATGTCATTATAGGTAAATAAATTGCTGTGATATAAGAGGAATAAAACACTCCAGCACATTCCGTTACAGGAAAATCATTTTAATTACAGCTTCAGCATTCTGTCATTGTTTATTTTCCTGTAACAGTACGACCTGTCGTGTTTTATTCCTTACATAGCTAGTCATACAATAAATGCAGTGTGTAAAAAAATAAATAAATAAAAAATACATACATTGCCCATTCCAGCTTCTCGTTCTTGATTGAGTTGTACAAAGCCTGCAGGGAAAAAAAAAAAGAGAGACAGAGATGGAAATCAGTATGACAATTACCACAGCCGCTCATATTATTTACTATTCTCCTGTTCACAGATTTGCTGTGTTCCCCTTCACAATTTCCTCACACGTATGAGGTGTTTTATGATTCACCCAACATTCAATTCCACCGAACAATCGCTCAAGAACACGTGTGCTACGCCGCTGCATACGTTTCTCGGCCCTGCCATTAACAGATTCTGGAGATGACGCTCCAGCCGTGATGTGTAATGCTCGGGGTGTTCGTCTCACAGCTTCCTCCGCCCACTTCCTTTTTGAATCATAAGTCCAGAGTCTCTCCAGTGCACCACTTCGAATCTTTGTTGTGGGCTCGCAGGATGAAGACGTCCACAGGCTCTACCCTCACGGCACAGTGTTGTGTAACTGTACCAAAATAGTGAGGAAGCTATATTTGAGCTACACTGAACGCTCTAGTGACTTTAAATCTAATTGTGGGATTGCATCCGTACTGCAGTGCACTTGTGATGACCGCAGAAGTTCGGCTATTACATTGGCGCATGCAGGGTTTGATATAATTCTGATAATTCCGTTTGAAGGACATGACACTCAAATTTCGACCATCTTTAGGCCATTCGTGAACCAAAAATAGTGACGGCTCCATTCTGACGTAGCCGTATTACTGCATTAACCAGCACATGAGCGCTGAGGAGAAAAACAACACCTATATCCCAGACTCATGTGTTTGACAGAACAGAACAGCTCTTATTAGAGAAACTTCAGCATATATATTGCCCACCAGCAAGCCTGCTAGTCAACAGGCTATTGCTAGTTACAATTTAGCAACAACGCCCTCAGCTAGGCCTGACAGAGTGCACACAGATAATAAAGAGATACCCTCGAGCTAAATGTTGCATATAACACAACTACTTGCATGGTTTATTCCACTGCACACTTGAATGCCACATTTGTAAACTCACCCCCAGCCATATAAGTGGGTGCATTATGGGAATTCACAGTCCCTCAGCCACTGAGACTGCACCATTCGTACACTTGAAAATAACAACCATGTCCTAAATGGTGCCCTACTCCATATTTCCCGATTAATATAACCTAAAATTGGACCCGCCTTAATTAGTGCACTAAATAGTGAATGGGGTGTGATTTCAGACACACTCTCAGTCTACAGAGAATGAATCTTACTAGTATATGTTACGGTGTTTCTTAAAATGGCTGACGTCCTAGAGAGAACCATGTAGACGTGAATTCTAGCCTTGGACTGAACCTTCTGAGTATCTAATACTTGGGTTCACTTGGTTCTGGATTGAGCAAGTCAGAAGAAATCAGAAAGTCTTTAGCAAGTGGAAACTACAATGCCATGTTTTGGATGGAAACCTACTTAACTTGGCAAAGAGTGGTAGGTAACGTACTTTAACTTCACAGCTGCTTGAAGATAGCTAGCTAAGTGCGTTAATACAGACTAAGGGAAATAAGTGAGTATTCATATCACTGGGAAATGGACAAATGCGTAGCCTGATGTTATCGCTTGATAATATTTCTGATGTAGAATATCATGCTTGCAATTATAGAACATCATGTTTTGCACTGCGAAGTATTTTGTTCGATTTTGTCAGTGTTTCACCAGACCTGCTGCTGAGCCTGAAAAGATGGACACACTAATTATCCAGCCTAATTAATCGAATGAACAAATTCATCCATAGAATTTGTCCCTTACGATGGCTAGACTACATCCTAGCTGATGTGTGTAGTGCAGCAGGCAGCGGGATTCAGAAGGTTGTTACGTCACTTTGTAGCTTTGATTGCAAACAAAAAAGACAAATCTCCTTATATATAAGACAGTTATTATACTTTTGCCAATATTCCATTGTTGTAATTGAACTAAACTAAAACTAACACTTTAACTGTGCCATTTTACTGTGCCTCCAAAGCTACAGCGCCTCATCACCAGAGTTAAAACAATCTTTCTTCATCTTTATTAATAACTGCTAATAATAAATCTCACTGACAACGAGCTAGCCTAATATACTGCGCTATACTAAGCTATACCTGATACAACCTTGAGTAAGATGTGCACAGTGTAAACATTGCAAACATTCTCTTTCCATATCAGCCACTGCTTTTTCTATTTACTGCTTTGTCTCTGTACAGCTGGTGTCAATCCTTCAAAATGGTATTGGTGATGACTATGACCTCAAACGAGGCACTGCTAATCCCTAATTTAGATAAAACTTTAATCTTGTGACTTTCTTTACATATCTTGATCACAGGCTTAAAACAGCCAAGATCTGATAGCTAATAGAATAACACTGCATGACGTATTAAAATGAATTAGACGAGCGCAAATGTTTCAGCAGCTGCTAAAGACTCGGAAAAACAACATGAACACCTAACCACTCCTATGACTTACCGATTCAGTGTACGTGTATGCTCTACTTATTTATTTTCATTCGCTCACTCGGTGCTCTCAGAAAACGGGCATTTGGACGCGTTACCTTTAAAAGCATCAAAACACGATTGATCACACAGGCGACGTACGAAAGCACCTTCACCGTGGCTGTGTTTGATCATTACTGTATGTTTAGCCCCCTCTTCTGGTCACCATTAGCATCGACAAGTGGCAGCAGGAGACCTAGCCTGAGGATGAAAACCCTGTGTGACGCACAAAGAGACCAGGGCGTTCTACTACGAAGAAAAAAAAAATGGACATATTATTTGCGCTATTAAAATGAAATTCTGAAGAATATTTCTCTGATGTGGTGGCCTGATGTGTGTATCCCTATATGCTCTATAAAATAACACTAAAAAGACAATATGAAATAGAAGAATATAAAGAATTTGCACAGCAGACATAACTTCTTAAGAACAGCTAAAAACGTTACTATGACCGAAATGGTCTGTACTTTTCCCCCAGAGGCTCATGTGCAATTTTATAAACACAAATAATTATTCAATAATTAAACCTATTTAGCAAACTGCACAGGTTAAGTACATTCCACCACACACACACACACACACACACACACACACACACACACACACACACACACACAGATTTGCACTGTATAAGGCGCATTTCAAGCCACCGCACTGGGACGCTGGGTGTGAGAAAACACACTGTGTGCCACTAAGGGCAAGCGGAGGTGTTGCAGGAAGAGTGGGAGGCTGAGTGGCGAACAGGTGAGCATGTTACGTTATGAAAATTACACGTCTGGTATTACCATTAATTAAACGAGACACACAGGTGAAATGGGAAAGAGGGAAGGGGGGAGGAGGGCATCAGAGTGGGCTTATGAATGCATTAGAAAAGCAAGATGTCAGACTAACATCAACACACTGAGCTGCTCCCCTTCAGCCAGACGGGGAAAGAAAAAAAAAAAAAAAAAGAGTCACTGTCAGAGCCATCCATCAACTAAAGACAATCACTGCCTGGAGGTTAAATTCACTTCGAGAGGAAAGTGCAGTGTTTGGGTTGAAGCGAAATTCCAGCAACTAACCATTAGAACTTATGACTTGCTGTGTTAGTGCACGATACAAATCATATTACTGATTAATAATANTAATAATAATAATAATAATAAATAGCAACATGTGATCGCCATCAACTGGTGACAAATCCACAAAGCTCATCCACTGTTAATGCATCTTCAAAATCGCAGGCACTTAAGAAAGCCAACAAGCTCGGAGTCACTGCAAACCTCACTCTCTTTACCTTGTCCTTCTTGGGCTGCACGGTGGTGAATTCAGTGGAGTTGGACATTTTGAGGGATTTCGAGCGGTGCTGGGGCTGCCTCCGGACCGACTCCTCCCTGCTGTACTTGACCGAACCGCTGGCCCGCATGCGCACCTTCCCCGTGCCCTGAACGCTGTTTACCCCGATCATCTCCTCGACACGAGCGCGCAGCTAAGACGCACGAGAGACAGACAGAGAAAAGGCTACACGTCCCTGCAGAAGTGAGAGCAAGCGGGGGAAAAGAGCGGAGGAACGGCGGAGAGAACGTGGGAGCGACTGTACTCGGGCACGCACGCACAGATACGTCTCCTCGCTTCAAAACAGCAAAGGCACTGCCCTCTCCAGCATCGCGTCCACTGGTGTTTGGATTCAGAGCTGCCGTTCCCGTGGAAGCAATACTACAGTGACTGGGAGTTTAAGAGAGAGAGAGAGAGAGAGAGAGAGAGAGAGAGAGAGAGAGGGAAAAGAAGGAGGGAGGGAGGGAGGAAAAAAGAAAGGAGAGGGGAGGAGCAGCTTCCTCCCCTTCTTGATTATGGCAATGCTGAAAAGAGATTCGGTTTTAGTCTGAACAGTGACAGCGCAGCACTCGCGAGGCTCAGCGTCAGGCTTATTAATGTGCACACGGAGAGATTTAAGTCAGCAGAATGGACGAGCACACAGCAGTGAGCACAGAGGGGTGACATGACATGGTGACGCATAGACCCCTCAGGATGTTAACTACCAGCACTCAACAGTGGCAAAACAAAACAGAGATTTCACAGCGTTCCTAAAATTCCGTTTTCTTTGTGTTTTGTGAAACCTGTTAGGAACTGGGTATTAGGGCTGCGCAAGAAATCAGATTTTTATCATTCTCACAATGTGAGCTTCAACCATGAGCGCCCCATGAAGGCCAGGGATAAGAGAACGGATTAAAAGTTGTGAATAATAGCACTGCTGAAACTGCTCAGCCTGTAGAAACGATCCTCTCTCTGCCCTGCTCCCTCTAAAGGCGCCATCACTGACAGTGAGAACTCTGAAGGGTCTGTGTCTGTTACAGTCAGAATTCACAGCCAGATGGAATGCAACTGCACATCGTTTTTCCAAAGCTGAAGCTGGCGTGCTATTGTTTCTCACTCGCTCACAGCAAGAATCTCCATGTACTGATGAACCAAAGGGCAAAGTAACGAAACCTTCCCTAATAATCACTTAATCCTGGTCAGGGTCATGACGGAGCTGAAGCACATCCCGGGAACACTGCGTGCGGGGCGGGAATACGTGCTGGATGGGCTGATGGTCCGTTACAAGACATCATGCACAGAGCAGCCAATCCACCTACTGCCATGTTTATAGGAGGTGGAAGGAAACGGGAGAATCTGGAGGAAACACACACAGGGGGTATTTTTTCGAAAGCCACCAGCTCGGATTGAACTGGGAACGCTGGAGTGAATGTTCTGTATTTGGGCATGACCTCCATTTATAACTACGCCTGCATGTTGCCTGTGCTCTTTAGCCTTTCCTTTGAAAATGAAAGATGTTAAATAAATTCTTTTCACTGCTTCAGTCTGGAATGACTGTACAAATGGTGATGTGGGTGTGTCCCTTTCTGAAGTGCCCTGCGTAGGGTTCATCACTTCCTAACGGACTTCAGCATCACATTTTAGCACCAAATGAAAAGCAGAGACGCGTCCCTAGCAGCTCTTCGGCTTTAAACAGGATCATCTCAGTCCCAACATTTGCATGCTTTTTAGAGGTAAAACGTTAAGAGCAGTTTGGACGGAAATTGTTTCTGAAGTCTTACTTGAATAAACACGTAAAGGCAGAGATGTATTTTTACTACGTAGGGTGTACAAAGGAACTAAACCCTACATACAGGGCACAGGCCGTGAACAGGAAGCCATTCCGGGGTTAACCTCACTGTTAATGCTGATTATCGTGCATGCAAGCCATAATATTAGCAAAAATATCAGTTTCATATGTTTATACACATCTCACGTCACCACTTGATCGATTGTTTGTCCTCGTCACGCAGCCCTAGTGTGTATCATAACATTACAGCCTGCTTATACCATCGGTAATATAATCAAACAATATAAAAGCCTACACACAAATGCAGCATGATACATAATACAGTGTAATTCAACACCACTTTCAATTCAGCTTTCAATTCAAAATCAATAATTCAGGAACCTAATCCTGCTAATTCTGTTTATGTACGCATTACAAAGGAGGCTATCCTACTACATATTACACCGACATGGTCAAAAACAGCACGCTCTGCTTATACTCGTACTGCTGGTGCACAAAGTCCCATATAAATCCCATATAAAGATGTTGATACTGTTCGACTTTTGCCTTCTCTTATAATGGAAGCCACTTTGCTGACAGATTTAGTCAGCTACTTCCTAACACAGCAGACAGGCTGACATTCAGGTTAATATACAGCTGGGTTCAAGTATACTAGCTCTTCAAGAAAAATGAAAAGTCTGGGCAAAAGAGAGTCAAATCCGTACGAGCTGTGATAAAGCACCGGGGTTATTGCCATAGAGAAATTCCTGCCATCTCACGGGGAATGATTTGGAGTGATGTTCTTAAGCATTATGGGACAGCCTCGTTGTTCTACCAGATAGACTGTTGAGAGGGAGAGAGGGAGAGGGAGAAAAATCCAATTTGGCTCATAAGGGGATCATTCAATGTCCATTTACGGGGTGGAATTAAGGGCAGAAATTTGCCTTGATCTGTGAAAATGTACAGCTGGGAGAGACAGCGCCTCGCGATTTCCCATGAATAATCAAGACTAATTTCATTGAAGCAGCATGCGAATCACAGACTGGAGCTTACGGACAAAAAGACCAGAACGTTCTTATGGTACCTTTTTCATTATGCTATCTGTATGACCTTTGTGGACATAGTGCATGCAACCGAGCGGATTTCTCACCCCAGAGCAGACAATCATGAATTAGGTAGCAGATCATTAGGTGAGGTATTTCAGCAGGACACAATCCTAGCTGTGTAATGTCCAGACGTGGCATGGGAGCTAATTAATATTGTTTGGACAAGGAAAATAGCTTTTGGTATCAGTAGGAATAAAGCCGAATCTAAAAAACGCAGCACGGCCACATCTCTGAAGCCATGTGACAGTCAGGATATGAGTGTCAGTTCAGTGTGAGCAGAGCTGTCTCTCTTTTTTTTTTAGCTGCAGGTCGGTTAAAGCAGCATGGTCACTTGCCAGACAATATGCCTTAATATGAAGAGTGAGCTACTGGCTCAATGCATCATCTTGTCCATCTGTTCACCTACTGCAGACACAGAGGGACAGAAGCGTCTCCTCAGGCAACAAGCATGAACTACTTTACAGCAAGAGTCTGGATCATCAGCACTGTAGCAGCAGACAGCAAACTGGTGACTAGTTTAAATGTCTTAACCATATTAACATAAAATAAATATGTAATAAATAACAATACAATAATAATGATGATGACCAAAAGTTTAGTTTTACTACAAGCGCTCTCGATCATATAAATTGTTTTTGTAGCAATTGTTTCCTCATTGAGATTTCCGAGGAACTTCCTGCTGCTTTCATCATAAAAGCTATCCTATGCTTACCCCAGACCTCATATCAATCACACCAAACAGTCTGCATCCTTTCAACAAATTCTCTCCGTCTTTTCACGGCTTGATTGAATGCTATGATAATTAGCAATGCATTGATACCTTGATACCCAGAGTACATATTTTTGGGTACTTGTTGATACTGATATGGAAAACAAAACTAACCCACTCAGTATTAATCAATCAGGGGCGTCATGGAGCTCTGGTGTTGTGTTATTTGTGGTTGTGTGAACTCCTCGTGTTGAGTTGTATATTTAAGACGGTACAGTGTTTAAACAGGATCTTTAATATAGAGTATGAAGGCGGCTGACCCGAGTGTGCAGAGCCGAATCAGCGAGCGTGGTCATTACAGATTTGCCGTGAATTTCACCTTCACTCAGGAGCAAAGTGTGCGCCCTGGTGAGTGAGTGAGAAAGTAAGCACTTAGTCTCGGTGCTCCCCGAACTGAAGTGCTCTCTCAAGTGACTCTAGTTCCTCTGCACCACCATCATGAATAACTTTGCGTGCACAGAATTCACAGCACCTCGTGCTCTTTTTCGTTTTGTTTTTAAATGATACTGATACTGATCTGTGCGTTGAAGTCGGCTGCCCTCTCACACTCTATTAAATATACTGTTTAAGCTGTAAGATGGTTTATTAAGGTTGTTTGTATTGTAGAAAGATGCAGTAGGTCCTCCTCGTGATATTTTCACACAGCAGTTTGCAGTCTGCTTTGCTATGATTTCCAGTATTAACCGTGAAATACACCCAGGCAGCATTTTGTGTAGTCTGCTCATTAGTGAGGCATCTAGTGTTTACTTCACACAGTATCATGTAGTAGTGGATGCTGAATAGCAATAAATGAGTATCTGTATCAATGCATCCTACTACTACTACTACTAATACTACTACTACTACTACTACTACTACTACTTCTACTAATACTACTACTACTTCTACTAATACTACTACTACTAATACTACTAACTGCTCCTACTTCTACTACTACTTCTGCTACTTCTACTAATACTACTACTACTACTACTTCTACTACTACTACTACTACTACTTCTACTAATACTACTACTTCTACTAATACTACTACTACTACTACTTCTACTAATACTACTACTACTTATACTACTAATACTACTACTTCTACTTCTGCTAATACTACTACTACTACTTCTGCTAATACTACTACTACTACTACTAATACTACTACTACTTCTACTTCTGCTAATACAACTACTACTTCTACTAATACTACTACTACTACTTCTGCTAATACTACTACTACTACTACTTCTACTACTTCTGCTAATACTACTACTACTACTACTTCTGCTAATACTACTACTACTACTTCTGCTAATACTACTACTACTACTACTAATACTACTACTACTACTACTTCTGCTAATACTACTACTACTACTACTAATACTACTACTTCTACTACTACTACTACTTATACTACTTATACTACTTATACTACTAATACTACTACTACTTCTACTACTACTACTTCTGCTACTACTACTACTACTACTTCTACTTCTGCTAATACAACTACTACTTCTACTAATACTACTACTTCTGCTAATACTACTACTACTACTTCTGCTAATACTACTAATACTACTACTTCTGCTAATACTACTACTACTACTACTACTACTTCTACTAGTACATTTACATTTATTATTATTCCAATACTACTAGTTTTTCTACTACTATATCTACAACTTCTACAACTACTATTACTACCACCACCACCACTACTACTACTACTACTACTACTACTATTATTATTATTATTATTATTATTAATAATAATAATAATAATAATAATAATAATAATATCAAACAAAACACCACCACAATCTGTGTTCACCCAGAAGAGCACAAGTTTCCTTTTGATTCTGGTTCCTGTCAAGATTTCTCGTGTCTCTCAGGATTTTATTTCATTAGAGATTTCTGTAAAGCTGCTTTGTGACAATGTCTATTGTTAAAAACGCTATACAAATAAAACTGAATTCAATTGTTCCGCTTACATGCATTCAAATCATACCTTTGCGTTACTGCTGGGACTCAACAGGCATGACAGGAACATAATCAGCACAATCAGGAATCACAGTGACTATAAAAGCTGCAGCGGCTGCCTCTGTGTCTCTGCCGGTACAGAATGTATTACAGTATGTATTATATGGACTACAGTAAATAGTGATGGATGGCTCATTCAGTGTTTTTTTTTTGGATTGACTTGGACACTTCGGGGGGGGAAAAAAGTCCAGAATACATTAGGCATACTGTAACAGAACCCTTTCTGGCTGTGAGCCAGTGCTTGGGCAGAGGCATCGCCTGTGTCAGTGCTACGTTGATGCATAGCGCAGAACATGTGGGAGGACTGTTTGCTGCTGCTGAGCTGCTATTGTTGTGTTGAGCAGATCGAGCTGCTTGTGTTCTCAAGTGAAGAGGGCAATTAGCTACCGAGGGAAAACACGAGACTGCTTCAGAGCCTTATACGGTTATTACTGCAGCTAGACGGCAAATCAGGTCCAAACCCTTCTCAAATAAAAGCCAAAACGCCAATAGAACTGATTCAAAGAACGGATAGTTATGCTATTACAAACAGATACATCAATAGAAAGGCTCAGTGATGCTGCAGGCACACACACACACAGTGACGTATCGCTGTTAGCAAAGTGGGCGTATGTGTAAACTCCAAGAGTGCACTGCTCTCCAGGGCTTCAAGTGTTGTTCAACATGCAGCTGATTGGAGCACAAAGCAAAGTACTTGTGTCTTCTGCATTCAAGAACTGTAACTGATAATTGAAAAGGAATTACCATTGATGACAGAAAGCAGAAATAATTCAGAGAACTTGTTTTCTCAATAACGGGAGTGGAGGCAAGCAAAGAAGCTGGCTATAAACCATTTCGTCTCAGTGGATAGTATCTTCCTACTGGATCTTAAAGAATACACTTGAATTTTAAGCCGGCTGCTTTGAGAAAATGACAAAAAAATGCTAATAATAATGCTAATAACAACAAACACTGCGTTCTCTGATGCTGGCAGGTTCACGGACAGAAGCGGAAGAGGTTTCATTCAAAACATTTCAGCAGCGAGGGCATTTAATGTGTGAAAAAATAACTGGAGCATGATTAGAGAGAAGTCTGAGTAATGCACTTCAGTTTTTTTTTTTTGACTTCCATAAAAATGGAAATGTTTCGCTATCCTCCAGACAGCAGAATTAGTTCGAAACCTTTTAAAAAGCTTGTGGAATCTACAATGTTATTTTAAGATACAAGTCAAGATATAAGGAAAAGACGCCACAGAATTACACCGATCTACACACATATTTCATTGTTCAAAGCAAAGACTGCAGACTGCGCTCTGTGAAAATATCCCAAGGAGCAACTACAACATCTTCCTCCAATACAAGCCATCTGAGAAAACATCATGGCGTGTAAATAGTATCTTTAATATATAGTGTGAAGGCCAAGTGAAGAGCGCAGAGCAGTATCCGAGAACGTGGGCATCAAAAACGAGTGCGAAATGGAGTGGACTGCGTGACACGAAAGTATTTGCGAGCATGGATAATGAATCGAGTGTGTGCGAGCACTTCAGTTCGGCGAGCACTGAGCACTGAGCCATACACGCGACTCACCGGGGTTTATACTTTGCTCACGAGTCAAGGAGAAATTCACGAGACCTTGCGGTATTTTTAATGACCACGCTCATTGATACTGCTCTCGCACGTTTTAAAGGAAATGACTGCCGTAAGATCTTCAACTTAAAACTAGCATCACTGACTCACTGACTCGTGACTCGTGTGGGAATAAAAAAAAAAAAAAAGGCATCAATGTAACCAAGATACGGTTGTGTCAGGCTGACACTGCTAAAGCGAATAAGTGATAAATATATCCATAATGTAACCCAAATTAAAAATAGACACTAATTACTAAATGCAGCTTGTAAAACAGCTAAACAGAATTATGTGTGTTGCAAGATCCTGCGTTATCTTTACCCAGCACTGCGCAAATGCACATGTAGGACAGCATCCAGTCAATCCTGGTGCATTGGACAACATGCTGAACAAATAAGCACGGGTCCACTGTTGATATGGCTGTTGGCTTGCACACACAGCGCTGCCTACTTAAAATACCCCAGCAGAGAATTGCGCCACATGTGTAAGCACACACGCAATCGTCTCCAGCCTCCGCGACCTCCATTCCCAGCAGCTACCTCTTTATTGTGTATTAAACAGCCAATCTAACGGTACACTCAACCCTACACCCAGGGGAAAGCATTTTTCAAGCGTTCCCGCATGTAAAAATCCTGGAACACAAACACGACTAATGCTAAAAGATAAGGGACCGAGCAGGTGCGTTGCAGCCGTAAGTGGATTTAAACAGGAATCGCTGGCTGTGTGAAAGTCTACGTGTAAAATCGGTTATATCGTGACCACTGGCATTCCTACAAGGCGCAGCACACACAGTACCCCCACACTGGCAGCTCAGACCATCTGGTGTGAGCAGCACGACGTTAAAGCATGGTTAGTCAGCCTTGGGTGGATTTGAGACATCAGAGGATTTTTATTATTTCATGCTCAAAAAAAAAAAAAGGCAAGCTTGAAGTAGGTAAGACATTCTGTGGTGAAAGAACAAATGCTGTTTTATATAAGGCTCGGAAATGAAATCGCGACGCATAAGTAACCGACTACGAAAGCTCGATGACTTAAGATACAAGTGTGCTTCGAATTAGGAGTAAGTTGGTAATGAGTCCTTGTAAGAATCTTTTTAAACTCCAATAATGCCTCATAAAGCTCTAACGAGCTATAAATAATTCCTTGAGAACTTATAATCATGGTGTAAACGCAAGCGTCGGTATTCATTGTTATACACAACCATTATAACTAATAACGACCTGCGAACAATTACAATGAATAATGATTAATATTGCCATGGATACACACAGCTTCCTGCTCCTCTAAGGTTACGCTGGTGCTACGTGTGTGTGTCCGACATGTGCGGAAGTCATGCGGATGTTTTAGAACAAAAACACGCATCATTTTTTGTAATGTTCCTTTTATATATAATCAATAACGTGTTAAAGCATCAATAATGCATCGGTGTATGTTTTTTTGTAATTAATCTGGTGATAAAAATAAAATTTCAGCCTATCGAGGAGTAATTTATCACTCACTCACACGTTCATAATGCGTTTTTAATTGTTAATAACTGTTACCGTTGCTTTATGATTATGCACATCATCATTCGTTTTAATGGCTGTGCAGTACAACACATGGCATCTGTATTACAACCTGATTATAAAGTTTATCAATCAATTATTTACAGAACATTTTTTAGAGTCATAAAAATAATTAACCAGTAGCAGCTGAGGAAGTATTTTGAGATCAGGACCTGTGCTCATTAAACCTCTCAGAAAAGGAAATCGATCATGAGCGCTTGAAGATTTGTAACGGTGTTTCATTTTAGTCCTCCTCTTACACATATGACTACAAGCGATTCTACAAGCCATGCAATGACCACAAGCATGCGCAGAAGTTTAGGAGAGATCCAGGTTATCAGGTGTAACCCCGCCCCATTTGCAGCCTCACTGTTATATCTTTAGTGAAAACATCTAGCTAAATATCTATAATGCTGCATCATCATCAGAATTACAACAAGCATGTTA
>CM074961.1:13824097-13848453 GCA_037577455.1 Pangasius macronema
TGGTTATGATCCACCAGCGCGAAATGTGAATACTTGGAATGTTTCCCCCGGTCTTAAGATTTTGTTCAGGAGTGTGTGTACACACACACACACACACACACACACACACTTTATATACATAAATATCCCCATTTTGTGCAGGTATTGCTGCTTTCATTTTCAGCTACAGGCATTTACAGAATACAAGCTATATCTAACATTTGTGGCTAAATAACTGTTTGATACTAATTAAGTGTGTCCGTGTGATTGCGGCACTGTCTGTGGTTGTAGAGTAACCTCAGAACCCCCAAGAGAGCAGCAGAGAAAGCTGAATGACATTTCAGCAAGCAAAGTCACACTACACCAAAAACAACTTAAAACCAGAAAGTGAAGCGCCAGTGTTTTTTTTTTTTTTTTTTTTTTTAATTTCTTCCACTTAAATCTTAATAATCTGACCTGGCAACGTTTCTTCAGTTAGTGAATACAAATTAATGTGTGTTCTCTCTATTCACACTCGCTGCCTCGGTTGCCATCCTCCAAATAATTACTGCCATGTACTGCCGTGCTAAAAAGAGCACCAGCGTTTCATGGGCTCGCAATGACAAATTTATTAAACACTTCCAGCCTTAATAAACCCAAATGAGGGTACAAAATAAACTCCAGAGTGTTTTGTGCTTTGAGATGCAACACAGTAAACGCACCAAAACAGCAGTGATGCCCATTTCATCTTAATTTAGGCAATAAAAGTACCTTGTGCCTGTTTAGTAAATTGTCAAGATTCGCTTTTAATGGCAAAAAGGTGCAAAGGCAATAAATAAGCCACCAAAAACAAGCAAAATAAGATGGTTAACTGGGTAACAGAAGCATAATAGAGAAATAATAGAAGATAAACTATTAGAATAAGATAAGGTATGTTTCTGATAGAGATACAGAGAATATAAACCAATAGGTGTGCAGAAATATACAGATAATTACAGATACGTAGCAGCAGGAACAGTAGCAGCTGGCTGGCTCCACTTTTCTTGGAGAAAGCCTGTGCTAGCCTTCACCCTCTCTGGCTGGTGGTGGGTGGGAATTGGCCAAGACAATGTTAGAAAAGAGAGAAAAAAGGAATGGCGGAGGGGGTTATATTTTTCTGAAAGTATATCCAATTATCCTGAAATTATTGCCATATATCCAAAAAAACGTAAATTCAAGTGCCACTGCGCTGCTCAGCCCCATGGTTTTGGGTGCTTGGAAAAATAGCTGAAATGTTGTAGCTAACTTAATGTAGTAATGTTTGGCCAGCTAGATCGCTCACATTAACACAGACTTCAGGAAGAACATGTACATGATGATGTAGCACAACGTGTTTGCACCATCGACAAAACGTCCAATCAAGCAAGTCAGTGTCCAACGTTTCAGCTGTTCAGCATTATTTATTTGGCATTGGACGCCGTCACAAAGCAGCTTTGCAGAAATATAGATAGAGGGTTGGATTTATCCCTAATGAGCACGCCAGATGCGACGACGGCAAGAGAAATCTCTCTGACACGACATGTGGAAGAAACCTTGAGAGGAACCAGACTCAAAGGAAGTCATCCTCCTCTGGGTGACAGCAGATAGTGAGAATATAAATATCACTCTTCTACAACTGTATACGACAGAGCCAAGCAGTGCTAGGTGTATGAACATCAGACTCATTTTTTTATTTCAGAAGAATTTCTGACTTATGTCTATAGTATCCAGGTGAAGTTGTCCACCGGATAATGAATGAGACTTGAATTGAGAATGAGATTTTGGTGCTCTGTCCCTGACATTTCACGTTCAAAATATTGTTTGATTCTGGGTCGAGTCTTTATTGTCTTGATATATTCATTCGCTTGGCTAGCAGGAGGAGTGGTAATGCAGCTTTGCCCTGGACATTTTTAAAAAAATTGGATTTGTTTCTACAACACTGGCTGAAGAGATTGGATTCAACTCTGAAAAGATTGCTTGTTATCTGTACTGAGAGCAGCTCACGCTTCATGCCGATGTGTGTAGTGCAGCAGACGGTGGGATTTGGAGCGAGTGGCTCGTGCTATATTTACAGCATTGAGGTGTGTCGCACCACAATGAAGCGCATGACGTTTAAACATAGCTACATACCGAAAGAAAAGTCAATAAGAAGTAAAGCGGTGTTTTTACTTTTTCTGGTTGGGTGAACATACTTGCCTGCTGGGCAACTACGCCTGAAAACAAACAGCGTGGACATGAAAATCCGCTTATCCCAGATATCTGGGCTACCAATTTGTTTACCCGTGCCTCCCTTACCTCATCTATGAACACTATTTGTAAAACACGCCAGGAGGTGCAAAGCAGCCAAGTGCTAACGTCAGTCTGCTGAAAGCCTTTACAGTCTGGGATTTGTGATACTCTTCATTACTGACTCTTCTCTTATTAAGCAATGTTCAACATCTGGTACCAGTCAGGTTACTCCAATCTGCTGGGAGCTCATTACTCCATTTTATTCTCAAACCTCATTTATTTAGACTGATAAAGTAACAAACATGGCTTCTGTTTGCCATCATCACCTTTTAACAGCTGCCAAATGGGTCAGATCAAAATAGAAAAACCTCATTAGAGTGGAGGCAGTGATGGGGCTCTGATTACATGGCAGTACAGCAGCCAGTCGTGACTGTAATGTCTGAAAAGGTCAGCCTTTGCCCTTTGTTGTTCATGGAAACAAAATACAAAGAATTGCTTGACCACTGGCCAGGCTTAAGATTAGGACTTAACACTGGGTGACTGGTGAACGCTGCTGCTTTAAGCTATTATTAACATACTGTCCATAAAGCTTCCGCATGATCCAGATGTTCCCAGTCACCAGCCACTAGATCAAAGGTTAACTGAACAGACTCTGAAAGACATTTAATGCAAATGTTTTGACGTCCTGCGTTTGAGTTCGCTCTGGGTGTAATGTGATTAATCATTCTGCTGGGTGATGACCTTAACTGGATTAAATGAACAAATGGCAGCACCAGTGGCATAGACAGGGATTCATTTCAGAGGAGGAATATACAAAATAAAATCATCACATGATCTGTACAATTAAACTGATAAGTACGAAGTGCTCATGGATCGTGGGTGAATGCCAGACAGTAGCAGGTGACGGCACAAGTGTATTATTTAGTCATTTAAGTCACAATCTACCGTTAACCTATCAAGCCATATTAATAACGTCCCTTAATAATAAAATCCCTTTATTGCAGTTCTGGTGGAACAGATTTAAATAAGATGCTTATAATAGGAGAAAATGTAATTTTATCTTATAAAAGCAGATATACCTTTTTTCTGCTCCTGCTTAACTCTATACAGAAAGCTCCTGCTTAACTTTCAAACAGAAAAATGCATGATTATGACTGGTTAATTTAAAAATATATATATTTGATGCATATAAATCTACTGCACTGTATGTGTGTTATGTTTACTACCCACCAATAAGCATTTGGAACTGTCAAAATATTTCAAAGGGGATTCAAATGAAAAAAAAATGCCACCTCTAGCTACGCCTCTGGGCAGCAGTCAGAACACCACCATCACGTCTAACAAAAGAAAGCTGCCTTCACTGGTCTGGAGTCTTAAATGACTTGCTCCAAAGGAAGACTGTGCAAAATATCCAGCACCCTGCTGTCTAGAAACATGGACCATGCATAGCTTTCTGAGAATACAGCCGAGCAGAAGTTTGTAAGAAAAGCAGAAGATGATTTGGCATGATCTTCACGGTCACCAGACGTGATCTGAAGAAGGCGACAGAGTTACAAGAGCTATGTGAGGAAGAATGGGCAAAGATTAACCAGGCAATCTGGCAGAGTTAAAACTGGCATGGCGAGAAGAACGTGGGCCGCATATTACAAAATCCAAAAGCTGCTCATGGGGTGTGAAAATGGTTAGAGACAATTAAAGGCGAAGGCAACTTCTGCTAACTCAACTGATCAGTTTGATTTTAGTTTTAATTACCTTAACATGCACTATTTCACCATTTTATAATAAGGTCATCATTTTATCCCAAGGGTATGCAAACTTTTGCACTCATGTATATACACCGTATATAGAGGTGACATTTTCTATGGTGAAGTTTTCAATTAAGAATCATGTTTTTTTTTTTTTTAAGATTTAAAATTTACTGTCAACTTAGTTGTGCTATTCTACACATCAAAAGATCTTCCACACTTGCTGATTCCTGTAATCAATCTCAACTGGATCATTCATCAGCGGCGTTAAAAACTGCTACGGTATGCTAACGCATTAGCTAAAATGAAACGTTTACACTTCAGCCGCCTAGGCGACGTGCTGAGATATTAGAAGCTTAATGAGCTCGGCAGCCGAATCAGCACTTACGCTCTGGCACAGGTACGATATTAATCCCAACATGGGACGTTCGATTATCACCACAAACTGCAGACAGGTGCAAAGGCAGAACGCAGTACAGGTCACATGCATCATGTCAGGCACAGATCCCTGAAGACCAGGACGTGTTAAATCCACATCTGCATTTGCACACCAAGGCTGGAGCATGGGGTTGTCCTTGCACTAATAATAACGCAGTCGTCTAAATGCAAAGTTAATCATTTTCTATGATAACAGAAGCAGCAGGACTGACGTACTCTTACTGGATAAGGGTGCTCTCACACATGGAACTTTTTCCCTCTCAACCATCAGAAATATTTGCTTACTTCAAATGCATACGAGTTCCATGTGAATGAATTAAGATTAACAAAACCAAATTGTGTCAGTGTATCAAACGTGATCGTGTAATCTCGCAGCTATGACTAAAACTGAACCCTGCGCTCACTCAGGCTCAGGATCAGACCTGGATCGCTGGCGTCGTGAGGCAGCAGCATTAGCCGATGCTCAGTGCCAACATCTTCATGAGATTTTAGAATGTAATTGGATCACATTAATGCTACTGAAATTGATCACGCTCACGCTACATGATTCAAACTAGCGATTAGAAACGTAAAGTTTAAATCAAATTTAGTATAAGCAACGATATCCCGTGTTGATGAGAAACTGAATAGTTTTAAGTAACCATTTTTTTTAGGTGTACAGTGAGCACAGGTTCACAGCTAAACACTGGAAAAACATGCCTGCTCTTTTTCCCATCAGCAGCTGCACAGTTTCTGTGAACCTGCACCATTGCACCTGCACCATTTTTTTTTTTTTGCACCATTCTGTATAAACTCTAGAGACCGGTGCATGTGAGAATCCCTGGGGATCAGCAATTTCTGAAATACTCAATCCAGCCCGACTGGCACCAACAACCACGCCACATTCAAAGCCACTTTTCCGCCATTCTGATGTCTGAACATTAACTGAAGCTCTTGACCGGTCACAGCCTACTAATGCCATAGTCGCACTTTGTCTGGAGGAAAAATACAAAAAGCTAAAGAGACTGCATACTGAGCCTTTTTGAACTGGCTTCTTCAGGTCACACTGTGTATTTGAATATAACGAAGGAAGATGTATTTAGTTTAATAAAAGTTAAAAAAAAAAAGAAAGAAAGAAAACCTAAGATATCAGAGTTCAATGCTTTGCTTGAAGGTCTCACACTAGTGACTCGGTAACGTATTTGAAAGAGTTTTTGTTTGTTGATAAGTAGCTAAACGTCTACATGCTTTAAGACAAATTGTGAAATTCAAATGCATTTTTTTTTCAAATTTGAAATGCGACATATCTCAAGAGGAATGACGGGTAGGACTTTGGGTTTTATCCACTGGAATCTGATTGGGAAAAGTGGGCACACAGCACTCATTAGAGGTGGAGATGAAGGCAAAGGATGTAAATTTCATCCCAGGAGTGAGGTCATATTCACTCGTTCCTACACGTACAGTCGGGAATGGAAGCATCAACTCAAATGATGAGGCCAAGGTTTGTGCTCACGCACCTCCCCCAAGCATCACAAGTGGCACAGTGCTAAATGACATCTTTCTGGTCTTGTGCACGACTCTAAATAACAGTCAAAAATCAGTGGAGAGAAAATTTGCTGCATTTCAGGGAAAGATTCTGAATTCTGTCTTTTTCTGTCTGTTTCCTGTCTCTCATGAATCATGTGTAATCTGAACAAGGATATAAGCTAACAAGGTAAAAATGGTCACTTCTGGTTTTAAGTTATCCTCAGAATTTAGTTTATTATTTCACAGTTACTAGAAGAGCAGCAAAGCCTCTTTTCCTACCACTGATCCTGCTTTCTATATTGAGTTAAAAGTGTGTTATGTAGAATTTGGAAGAATTCTAGTTGTTACGATGGAAAGTTAATCAAAATATGCTCGGTAGCTAGCTAACTGATTCATTTTGTTCTACTCAGCCAGTATGGCGACATTTGAAATACTGACACACCAAGTAATGTGCTTATTTGTACACACACAACAACAGAGCAAATTCATTCTAACACCGTTGGTCTCATTCTAGTTTATAGCTACAACAAAGTTAGCTTTAACAATAGAAAATACCGGCACATCAAATAGCACACTGATTTTTTATTTTTTTTTTTGCTTCGTTTCAATCTGGTTAGCTGTGTAGAACATTAACGATCACATTACCTACCCAGAAAATGTAGCTACTACGCTATGCTTAATTTCACGCCCTTTCAGCCCTTTATGTCTTTAGGCATCACTCTGCTTGTCTGCAATAGGCTGAATTTCTTGATGCTGAATTTCATGATCCGCCATGTTTGCGCTTCTGTACATTCAGAATGTAAGGAGTAAACACAAACATGGGATCCTTGCACTTTTAAGCACTTTTCTCCCAACCCTATGATGCATCCGCTGCGATCCCATAGTTTCAACAATTGTGTTTTATTGTGCGGATCCCTAGATATTTTAAAATAATTTATAATTGTAAAAACAATACAAATACTCACGAAATTTCTGCTATACTAAAACAAACTGCGGCTCCCCAAGCTCTACTACTGGTGAGAAACTGCATTGGCTCAGTGTCTGCTTCCATGAAGAGAAACTGGAGGGATGTTAAAGTGAAAGGAGTGGCAGGCTAACAGCTGCTTAGGCTCTAACTCTCGCAGAGGACACGCAGTCACAACACATTACCATCCTCCTGTGTTTGCTTCACATTGTGGCTCAGTTTCACAACACACAAGTCTGCTGTGTCATGCTACAAACTGGCTAGGGAGGATCAGAAAAGCCTGACTCGCTCTTCTTCCCTGACTATGCTTAAATACTTAAATGGAGCACAGCCAGGCTAATTAGTTTAAGAGCACACAGACACACACACAGACACACACACACACTCGCTTGGATCCAGAGTGAAGAGGAAGTGAAGCACATCCAGAGATAAAAGAGGGTTAAAATGGACCAAGAGTCCAACTTAAAAGCTGCCATTTTCAATGACTCACTTAGACAGGATGCTCGTCAAACAGAAAATCCTTTGCTGCCAAAGGTCAAAAAAAAAAAAAAAAAAGGAAGAACATAAAAGTCTTTGGCCTATTTCATTAAGATAAATCCGAAGATATAACCATTTCAGCTGCAACATTAGAGCGCACATTTGTCTTACAGATTTATTGTATTTTCTTTTTTCTTTTTTTCTATTTTTTATTTTTATTCCTAGCATTTCGGGGGCACAATTCTGCCACGGTCACCATATTTCGAAAGAGGATAAATGGTACATCTTAAAAAGTCGATAAGATGCATGGTGAGCTTCATGCTGATTCCGCTTAAACCGACAGAAGACTTCCCAAATGGGTGTTTTCTTGGAAGTGTGTCAGTTCATGCACCTGTCCAATCAGCTAATGGCGTGGCAGCAGCGCAACGCATCAAAATCATGCAGGTCAGTTAATATTCACAACAAACATCATAATGAAGGAAAAAATATGATCTTAGTGACAGATGGCTGGCTCTAGAGTTTACAGAGAATGGTGCGGAACACAGAAAACATCCAGAGAGCAGCAGTTCGGAGGGGAGACATGCCTTGCTGACGAGAATGAACATATGGATGTGTCAGATGAATACATATTCCAGGATGTTTTATTCGGAGGAGAAAAAAAAAAGCTCTTCGTTATTATAGGGAGGGCTTACATCATCAGCTAAGTAAATAACATTGAGCAGTACTTGCAGCAGAGATACACTTCGCAGTTTTCCCATAACATAGCTAAATGAAAATGCTATGCACAGACAACGTTACTAATACAGAAAATCCCCTACGTAGGTCTCAGAATGGCAGGGATTACACAGTGTGAGGTCACGTCAAAGGGAAGAAAGATAGGTCCGGTGACATGTTATTAATATGCCATTTTTACAGCAGACCGGCTGCTCTGAGGGTCTGTCGCTGACGCATGAAGTGAAAACACACTTCAATCATTAGCACAAAGTTGTCATGGCAAGCAGAGATCACCTAATCATAGCCGAATTAATACCTACAATTTCAGCTAAGAGGCTGATAGTTATAGTAATAGTTATACTGTTATAGATGTGCTAACTGAGCTTAACACATGCTAGAGATACTGCAAAAAAGAATACATGAGTGATATTTCTGACCTCATATGACTGCATATTAAGCTCTGAGTGTCTCAAACAAGTCTGGTGAGATAAATTGGTGCTAGCATAATGAAAATCCCATGGCCATGCTTGCAGATATTATCGTAGCAGGAGTGACTGGACGAATAAGAAGTGCATTACAAGGTTTCAGCATTATGCATCGCTCTGTAACGGCTAGACGATATTTCCTAGGCCTGAGAGAAGAATTAATATATGGACATCAAAGTGCTTACATAAACCAACAATAGCTAAATGGAAATTTGAGTAATTAGATATAGTACGTGTCAGAGACCTCACGGTAAATTTCGTCTTCATGTTTTTACAGTTAGCCATATCGTGTGTGTGTGTGTGTGTGTGTGTGTGTGTGTGTGTGTGTGTGTGTTTTAATCAGTTTGCTGTGATGAGAGGCATCAAAATAAAACTGATCAAGAAACAGAATTGATGCAATACTTTAGAAATGGCTTCACTCTGGTGTTACTTCAAACAGTGTTTCCAAATTTCAATGAATGTTTCGTTTAAACTAATCACACACCAATTTAACTGAGTCTCTGCCGTCACCAATCATGAAGCCTGAAAGGAAAAAGTCATCCTTCAAAATATTACGAGTCTACACTGGCTGAGACATCTTTTACCCAGTACCAATGAGTTATTACATTAGAACTCGATCGCATTTGCTCAGGTTCAAACATGAGTTGTTGCGTTCGTTACGGTGCAAAGTAAAGACTGATCTCGTCATTATCATTCTGTTGGCTAGTAATAAACACAACACCGCTAGGCTTGTTGAAGATGCAGATATTGATCGCGCTCGACATGAATGGATTTAGACTGGCCGTTAAATTCTGAAGCGGGAGAATCTTTGACTTAAACGGAGACGTTCTGACATCTTATTTAATTAAAAGCATACTAAAGGCAGCACTCTGCTCTAATTAAAACTGTAGGCCTATGAGGCGACTGTGTCCATAGAGACCTCCAGAGAGCAAGTAATGAAAAGCTTATAAAAGCAACATGTCAAGCCAAGCTGGCAGTGTAGCTGCACCATGACAAGCACAGCGATGACATTCCACTTAGTTGGATGGCGTCATCTTCGTACCTTCCACTTGGCCATGTCCGGATCGTGGCCAAGTCATCGCCCTGCTGTAGTCCAGGAGCTGAATTTGCTGCAGGGATAAGGTGTGTTCGTTTTATTAAAAGTGAGGGGGGCAAGGGGGGAGGAGGTGGGAGACGCAGGGGGAATTATTTAAGTCTGCTGAGAAGTGGTTCTTGGCAGAGCAAATTCATTTCCGCTTTCCTTGGGGTTGCAGAGCTTATGCCCAATACGGCTGTGTTCCGGTCTGCCAGTGCACGACTAAGCTTTCGCTGCGGCTAATGTGCCAGCACTGGACGTGTCAGAGTGACCATGTGAAAGGATTTTCTGGCAGGAGGGCTGCACATACACAGACGTCCACTGGTACAAAAGAAATAAAGGAATAAGGCATGTTTTTCATCTAGGCAGGGAGGATAAGTGCATTTCTTACCTGTAAGCACCTAAAAGAAATGGTGAGTACTCAGAAGAGCAATCTCAATCAAGCAGGAAAGGAACGATAACCTAAACTGAAGGTAATTCACCACTATACAGTTATACACAGCGTTTAGCCACTCACACCACATTCTCAGGCATGGTGCTAATGAGTTTTGCTTTCTACTATTCCTCTTTTCATAAAACACACGCACGCACGCACACGTAGGGCACAGCTGCGTAAATATGCGTTGTAATCGATCCGACCCCTCATCGGTAATCTGACGAGTCATTTCAAGCCACTGCCCCGAGACCTCCACTTTTGTCCACAGTGACAGCCTCTAAGCAGGTCTAATTAATCTAGGCCAAGGATGGTTTTGTGCTTAGGTTATAAGTCATGAGATATATCGGGTGTACAAATATCAGGTGGATGCTGAATGAATAGCCAAGGAGAGTCCTACTGTAAAGCCACAGAGATCAGGTAGACCAAAATAGCGGTTTGGATTACCAGTTCCATGAGCTCTCATTTCAAACAGCGATGCTAAGAGATTAGAGCAACGGCCATCCTTATTCAGACATACCATCAAGACCCAGGTCATTTCACACGCAGTGTCATCCACACGCAGTGTCATCCACACGCCTGTGGATTCGCTCAGGTGGTTAAGTAGGCTGCTCTTACCTTGAGCAGATCTCTGGGAAAATCTTGTCCTGCGTTCAGGCCGTCCAGGTTGTTGATGAATTCCTGGCACGTCATCTTCTTCCCGATATTCTGCAAATAGTAGGACACATATATTACCCTGATAACGTAGTGCGACGCATCACCCAGCTCGGCTTTATTTAACCTGCACTCTATCCGTAGCTATCAATAGCTGACTGTTGTGTTTAAGGTAGGACTGCCGATATCGTGTCTCATTTTCACCTTTCAAACACCAACACTCCAGTGGATGTCAAACAACTGCTCTTGGGCTCACAGCAGCTGTATATTAACATAGCATCAATATTTCAATTCAAGTTAACCAGAACAACTTGGCAGTGCAGAAAGAAAAACAACGACTATACCTGTTACAATTATTACTTAATCACTTATTATCAATTGTTTGGACTGATTAGGTTCATGTATGTAACATATCTTGATAAATAACATTAAATGCAACCCAGTTAAAGTCTATGATGTGTCTTTCATTAGTAAATGAAAAATTGCAATAGTTGGACAAATAGTTGTGGCAGAAGAGGAATAAAACATTTCTGGACGCATACACTTTCATGATTTATTCCTTATTTATTCTTTTATGCACATCATAAAATGACAAAGTCCATAGAAAAGATTATTAAATCACCGTTTCTATGAACTCCATCAGCCACAGTTTCAGAATCATGACAGACCTACCAATGAGAGCAAGTGAGTACTTGTATAATATTGCCTGGATCATATATACGGCATGTCGCATGCCGGCTTGTTGGAACATGAGGAAAGGTTTTTAGCTCAGCTAACTGCGCAGGCTATCCGTTACAACAAGGGACTAATCAGTTACCATAAGGCTGGATTATGTGACAGTGCTGTACGATCACCAGTGGAAATGTGTGTGCCTAGCAGCTCTGCTCATCATAAAAGATGTCCCTGAACTGCAAGGCTGCAAGGCGGCTGCTTTCATCTGGGAACATTTTGTGTCTGCAGGCAATCCTTTTTATTCCGGAGAGGTCTCTTTCTTTTGAACCAAAATAAATGCTACACATACTCCTTTGAAATACAAAATGTTTGTCATCGTTGAGCTGAAATTTATGTAGAGGCATTGCACTTTTCATATATAAAACATTGTTGTTTTTTTTTTATTTTTTAACAGAAAGCTGGATAGAAATTGTTAATAAAATGTGATCCAGCACATTCAGAGCCAAATCACATGACAATATTACATGTTCTTACAACGAAGTATCCGCATTACAGATTTCAATACAGAAAATGCATCCAGCATATCAATATCATTTCAATATAGATTTTTTTTTGGTTCAACTAGCGAAGGCACTCGACTAGGGGTAGGCTCAAGGAGTAAAAACGAGTATCTATTTAAGTTCAATTCTGTGACAATGTAATCATCCAACAACCATAAACTGTTACCTGCTTGTGTGTGTTAACAACAGATTAAAGAGGCTAATGAGTAATTTTACATAACAACCATCTCCACTGACATGACTGACAAGAGTGCTCATAACAAATTTATCTAGTTATATAGTAATAATTCTAGTTATGGAATTACTATATAATCTAAAAATATAATTTAGTCCACCTATAATTGAAAAATTCAAACCCTTAACACATAAATTAAACATTTTTAAGACATGCATGTGTACGAGTCCTTTAGAACACTGCATATACAGTCGGGTCTTTGGATATTAGACATTGAAGTGTTCAGACAGTGATGATTTTTGTAATGTTGCCTCTGTACACCATCGCAATGGGTTTGAAATGAAGCAATCAAGATGATCTTTCAGCTTTACTTCAAGTGGTTTAACAAAAATATTCCATTAACCATTTAGGAATTACAGCCTTTTTTTTCCTTTTCTTTTCTTCCATTTTCAGAGACTCAAAAGCAGACTAACTAACAAAAGGCAAACTAACAATCATTTAAATATTAGAATTATATTTTCAATACTTGGATGCAAATCCTTTGCAGTCAATGACTGTCTCAAGTCTGGAACCCATGCACATCACCAAATCCTGAGTTTCCTCAAAGAAAGAAATCTGCGATCATCCACTTTAGTTGTCTTCCATGGTCTTCCAGACCTTTTGGTGTTGTTGAGCTCCCCAGTGCACTCCTTCTTTTTAAGAAATTGTTGACTTGGCCACTCCTGACTGCTTATCAGTCAAATGTCTGATTACTTCTGAGCTGTGAAATGGAGGTACTATAGAATAAATGGCTGTAATTCCTAAACGATTAATTATTAATATTTTTGTTAAACTCCTTGAATTAAAGCTGAAAGTCTACAGTCACATCTTGATTGCTTCATTTCAAATCCTTTGTGGTGGTATACTGAGGCAAAACTACAAAAACTGTGTCACTGTCTAAATACTTTGGACCCGACTGAACACAAGCGCACTATAAATGCACTACACAGTGTGAGGTTCTTACAATATTCATTATTCTTACAGCCACACAGAGCTTTACCAAGATAATTAAGTTCCCAAATTGAGGAGAGTAGTTAGTCCAGTTACTCCTGGACAAGGAAAAGGACAGTAAAAGCTTCAGCTTCGTCCTCTCAAACCAGGACACAGGCACAGATTAAAATTCTGTGCTGTCCTGAATAGTTATTACTATTAATAAAACCCAATGTAGAGTCCAAATGGAGGATCCCATTCTGCGTGTTTTTCCATGTTTTCTGATAACATCAGAGACAAAGGCTAGAGAGAGCAGGTCGCTGTGAATACTAAAATAATGAGCAGAAGGTGTTTGTTCCAGTGACTTTACAGTTTCTGCCAGCACCAGCCGAGTTTGTAGGTGGACAGCACTGACAAATGTTCAGACTGGCACACGATATCAGAGTGACACGGGGCCTGTTTCTGAAGCATACAAGTAAGAGAGATTGCTCCAGAACTCCAGACTCTGTTTTAATCCAAAAGGAATAAAAGGAGGCACTAAAGTCAGCTCAGTGAATGGATGCGCATCTTCCACAGCAACAATTAATCCGGCTTGGGTGCTGTGCTCTGACTGTAGCCGGGCACTGATCGCTGATTTATAAAATCCCTTTGCTGGTGTAAATGCTTTGATTCTTATCCACTTGTAAGTCTCTGTGCTCCCCGCGTGTAGAAATGCCTCTGATGCTGCACTCATAAAAATGATGCTAAAAAGGTCAAATGACTTCATTAACAACTATAAACACTGTGTGGGGAAAAACAAGCATGCCATTTATTTCTGGTCTTTTAATGATTATTATTCATTTTTATACCCCATCACTGATGAATTCTCGACTCTGATCTGGTCTGATGCATTTTCTATAGCAGCAGCTCTGACGGTAGCGCCTTTGCAAGGCAAATCCCGGGTTTATATTAATTTGCTCGATTTAATGTTAGCATTTCTAAAGCTGATAGCTCATTCCCAAAGACTTGTGTTGGATGCTCATATAAATAATAAACAAACAAAAAAAGTTATGTTATTTAACGAAGACAAAAAATAAAAATTGATAAGGTGAAGCTTTCTATAGATTTCTAGTTAACATTTTGGAAGGAGTCTCCAGTGTCGGAGCTTGGTAACAATCAGAAGTAAAGCTGTAAGTTGTACAACACACAAGTTTTACAAAGTCTTCAGGCCATAACATGTAATAAATGTGTATTTGTAGTTACTTTATGGCCAAAGGTTTGTGGACACCTGACCAGAACACTCATATCTGCTTTTTCAATATATCATTATCACATTCCAGATTTAGTCCTTGTCTTCATGGACCTCACTTTGTGCACAAGGGCAGTGACATGCTGGAACATGTTTAGGCCCCTTAGTTTCACTGAAGGGAAATTGTAATGCCACAGCATATTCTGAGAGGTGAAGTGAACAACATTGATTATGTCATAACACCTCTTAATATCTGGCACCTGTCAAGGGTTGAGATGTATTACGCAGCAAGCGAACCGTCAGTTCTTGAAGCTGACGTGTTGGAAGCAGGAAAAATCGGCAAACGTAAGAATCTGAGTGACTTTGACAAGGACCAAGTTGTGATGGCTAGACAAGTGGGTCAGAGCGTCTCCAAAGCGGCAGGTTTTGCGGGGGTGTTCCTGGTATGCAGTGGTTAGTACCTACCAAAAGTGGTCCAAAAAAGGACAACTGACAGGGTCATGGTCTCACTGATGCGCATGGGGAGCGAAGGCTAGCCTGTCTGGTCTGATTCCACAGAAGAGCTAGAAAAGTGTCAGAACACACAGTGCATCACAGCTTGCTGTTCATGGCACAGTCAGAGTGCCCTTTCTGACCCCTGCCCGCTGCCGAAAGTGCCTACAATGGGCATGTGAGCATCAGAATTGGACCATGGAGCAATGGAAGAAGGTGGGTTGGTCTGATGAATCACATTTTCTTTTACATCATGTGGGAGTGCGTGTGCGTCGCTTACTTGGGGAAGAGATGGCACCAGCATACACTATGGGAAGAAGACAAGCTGGTGGAGGCAGTGTGATGCTCTGGGCAATGTTCTGCTGGGGAACCTTGGGTCCTGTCATTCATGTTACTATGAAACGTTCCACCTACCGAAACATTGTCAGGAACTGTTTTGGGGAACATGACAAAAAGTTCAAGGTGCTGACTTGACCTCCAAATTCCCCAGATCTCAATCTGATCAAGCATCTGTGCTGGACAAACAAGTCCGAGCCATGGAGGCCCGATCTCGCATCTTAAAGGATCTGCTGCTAATGTCTTGGTGCCAAATACCACAGCCCACCTTCAGAGGTCTTGTGGAGTGCATGCATCGACAGGACAGAGCTGTTTTGGCGGCTCAAGGGAGACCTACACAATATTACACAGGTGGTTTTAATGTTATGGCTGATGGGTGTACAAAGACATTATAGACAATTGTGTGCTTCCAACTTTGTAGGAAACAGTTTGGGGGAAGACCCACATTTGGCTGTGATGGTCATGTATCCTGAAACTTTTGGCCATATTGTAATAAAGAACAATAAATAAAAATTGTAATAGTTGGCTAATTGTTGTGGTCTAAGAGGAATGAAACACAACAGCAAAGGCTATTATCTGAAAATCAACCTCAACACCACTGCATCATTGATTATTTTGCAACAACAGCAAACTCTTTTGTGTTTTATTCCTTCCTTAATGAATATCTGCCAACATGAAGCTACTGCCAGTGCAGTGATATCCAAGTAGACTAAGGTCTGGCTGCAGGCTGATGTGGCTTTTCATAATGTCAGAGCTACATACTGTCCTAACAGAAAGGACACAGTGTGGAAAGTCCACTCTGCACTACAGGGAATCAAATTCCCAGTCCAAAGGCAAAAGGCAAAAGTAATTAAGCAACATTATGCTTCTTATCAACACTGGTTTCAATCTTTGTGAGTGACAGCAGTGGCAGTAGCCTCCAGTAAGAACACTTCTTTCTTCAGCCTTTAGGGTTTTTTTCATTAAAAAAAAACCTCTTTTACACAAACCAGCCCAATTTTTTCTGTGTGTGAAGAGGGAAATTTTCTTGACAAAGGAGTCATGGCTTTGCCAATTTCACACAACTTTACACAGCACATTCAGCACCTGTGTGAAGGCCTCTAAAATGAATCTTTCAAAAGCGACTGTCTAGCAAACTAACAAGATGTGGGCGTGAAATATTGGCGTCTCCGTGGCGCATATGTGTTCTATTGAGATGGAGCCAGAAAACGTCAAAACCGAGATTCACCACCCCGTGAGTATAAAGACACATGAGCAAGCTCTATGGAGACAAAAAGAAGAGCTATTCTGAGAAGCATGGCGAAGCTGTGAGTTCATTACAGACAAAATAACCAAAAGATTGATTAGAAAATGATTATTTCTTATAATGAAAGAAACCGATACAGCTTACGAAATCCTGTTATTTTGGTCGATTTGAACAAGGTATTCGTATAAAATGTATAATTCGGGTGACATGCAGTGAATGGGACATGAACAGGGGAAGTAATCTCCACCAAAACTGGCAGTTAGAATGTGAAAAAGCTGAAGGGTATTATGAATAAATAATACCATGAACTAAATGTTTAAAAAAAAACAGTCCTTAGTGTAATGTCTGTCCGCTGGTTGTGGCAGGAGTGGCAACACTCCTGGGCAGTCCTATAATATCAGGCTCCTATCTACTTGAATATGAAGAGACCCATAATCCCATAAGAAATCAACAAGACTTGAAATCACTGTTAAAATCTGACAAAACTGTAAAAGTGGCATTGTCTTGACACAAAAAGCTGTTCATAGTAATGTGTTGGGCTTGCGGTAGCCTACCATCTTTCTAAGATGGTGTATGTTGTTGTTTTTTTCTTTTGTCACTTATCTGTATCACCTGTTCACCCAGCAAAAGCCTGGACTTATATATTACACCATATCACCTTAATAATGCAGGAAATTCAAGATAGAGCGTCTAGAAGTTTTGAGAAAATTAAACTGTACAGTATTCAATTGGAATTAAGACCGAACTGACCACATGCCCACACCTAATATAAAAATGGACTTGTCACTCTATTACAGACGACTTTACAATTCGATTTATTCATTTGGCCGATTGCTTTTATCCAAAGCTTCTGCTTAATGAATAAAGTGAGGCAGAAAGTTAAAGCTTAATTTAATTGCTTAAATGGTTTGCTTAAAGCTGCCTAGCCATTGTTTTTTTTTTTTTTGAAGTGTCAAAAAAATCTGAAAGTAACCAAGTAAGCTCATAGAGCTGAGCTCCTTTATGAACTGCTGAATCACCAAACAGGGGAAAAAGAGAAGAAACTGCATGTAAAAACCAGCAGGGATGCATCGATACCATTTTATCAGAAAAAGGACATGTTTTTTTGGTACTCATCAACACCGGTAACAATACTGATACCATAATGAGTACTTAGTATTAATCAAACACGGGCGGCACAGAACATTTTATTTAGTTCTGTTTATGTTTTCCTGGTTTAAACAGCAACCACAGAGATCTCACACGTGTGTGTTCATGCACTTAGGCTACCAGGCTAGTTCTTCATAACATTAGCTGGCTGAAGTGCATTAGCTAGGTACATTAGTTAGCTGAGATAGTGATCAGTGTTTTTTTCCCCCCATTTCTGTTCAGCTTTAAGTAAAATATGTTTTTCTTTTCATTGCATCGGAATGAAAATGAATGTTGCGCTGTTTTGACCAATAGTGGCTGATCATCAAGAACCACGTACTGGCTAAGTGTTGTTATTTTCACTCACCTAGTGTTGAGTGTAAACATTTTTTCTCACCAAGCTAGCTTTTGCTGCTTGATATCCTCTTGATATTCTGAGTGCACAGATTGCAGTGTGCTTTGCTTTTCATTAGCATGACAACATACACTAGGCTTAGGTCACATAGCCTCACGTGGTATTGGCTGTCAGCATAGGAGTAATTCTTTTAGGCTGAGAACGAGTAAATGAGCACCGATTCCAGTACCCAGTATTGGTATGGATGCATCCCTACTGTAACGACACTTAGAAGTGAATATTAGTATGCAGTAATGAGGAACATACCTGTCCATGTAGGTCACTGTTCAGCAGCATTAAAGCACATGTAAGGTAATGCACTCCATCTGCAAAAACAGATTTATTCATGAGTAATTGCTCAGCCATTGGTTTATCGAGTGGCAGGAGAACGGTCCAGACAATTACCACACTCACAGCTCGGGGCACGTACTTCTAAATGTAATTTTCACCATTTTTTTTTTTTTTTAAATGCTGCATTTTAAATGGTGATATGAAAAACTCTATAAACATGCAGATCTCATCCATCTCTCCACTGGGCCAAAGTGTAACGCCAGTTCCATGGCAACAGTCTTAGCAACAAGGAGACCGTTTTAGCTTTTACCATCTACTGGTCACACAGGCTTGTTGTTACCAAGACGGTTGCTACGGGGGAGACATGACACTCAGGCATCAAACATAGACAAACGATACAGAAGGCAAAGACGCTGACATTAAAGGCTGATTTCATTAAATGTTCAACAGAGGAAAAAAATACTTCTTTCCAAAACTGTTGTTCTTTTTTTTTTTTACTTGTTTAAAGGGCAAACTGTTGGAAAGGTTATCTCTGTGTGACCTTCTCCTGAACCTCTGCTCATCTTTCAGCTGTCATTTATCAGCCTGAGCTGAGTGAGCCTGATAATGCCCAGTTAATGGCTAATACCCCAAGGGACAGCTGAGTTGATCTGCGGCTAATCTATAGGCTGAGTGGGAGGGAAGGAAGCCGTTGTGTGTAAAGGAAAAGGGCTGAGAAATTGAAAAACGCTCACTAAATCCATGCGGGATCAAGTGAAGTGAAGATCAAATTTCAGAATCCCTAATTGGTCCTCACTAAATAATCTAAATCAAATGTAAATAAAGCAGCTGTTAATCTTAAGACTGGCTTCCCAGGCACAGATGAATCCTCTAGTCACTAATCAGTAGTGTTATCACTAACGATGGCACAATTTAGACCAAGCTTGAAAAAAAGACCCTTTTAATGGACAATGGAATGGATTTTTAACTGGTTTGGGAACTGTGTATCCATTAGACAAAACTGTACTTCCAAAAATCATTTCAGAGCACATTTTAATAGGATTTGAAATAGTGTAGTACCTTGTGAGGCGAGGATGGTGGGGTTACATTGATAGTACCTATTAGAAAAGTGGATTAAAACCCGCTCTCGTTCCTGGGTTTCACCCATTAGTGCAAAAGCTTTGAGAAAGGATCTAAACAGGAAGGAAAAAAAACAGAATGATCACAATTTGTAATAATCACAATGTGCAATCCTGATGCAAAGCAACAACAACATTAACATTTTGTGATCCTTACATTATTTTTGGACTACCAACAGCACTGCTGAATTCTGTCAGAATGAATCAGTAATTAATTCATTAAACAGTCAGAAGAATCTGTTGTGGTTCAGCAAAGAAAAACTTCTGTAAGATGATGTTTATATAACATTTGTGGAAGGAGTCTCCAGTGTCAGTGCTTGGTAATGGTCAGTAAGTTTTCAGGTACAGAATAGTCTTCATGACAGACGACTTTGCTCTCTTCGGTTTCTTGGTCACATGGCAAGATGGATTTTTTTTTCATCAACTTCAAGAAAGAGGAAAGAAAGAAGTAGAACCTGATGCCAGTGGCATGGACGGGGATGCCTCCACCGCCAACAAGTCTAATCCTTCTTGTTGCTAATTTGCCAGAAATAGCCTTAACATATACTTGTACCATAAACAGGAAGTAAGCTATTGAAGAAAAACTACTTCACACATTCGCTATGACCCTAAGCCTGTTTGGATTAATTCCGAAATCCAAAATGTTTATCTGCTGGCTACAATTATAATTCCATATAAATCCTACAAGCATTCAACCGCTCGTTCCTGAGATACCGCGCTACTGAGACAGAGTGATGGACAATCCGTAAAAAATAATGCCTCCAGTACTTAGTAATGATTGTTTATAGCTGCTATAATGCATGCAATGAGGTGTGGCGCTCGTTGTTGTTGTTGTTGTTGTTCCTTCGGCTGCTCCGGTTAGGGGTCACCACAGCAGATCACTGGTCCGCATGTTTGATCTGGCACAGGTTTTACACCGGATGCCCTTCCTGACACAACCCTCCCAATTTATCCAGGCTTGGGACTGGCACTGAGAGTACACTCCCAGTGGGTGGGTTGGTTCCCTGCCCGGGAATCGAACCAGGGCCACGGCAGCGACAGCGCTTGATCCTTAACTGCTAGACCACCAGGGACAAAATGTCATTCATTTCTAAATGATTAAAATTTTAATCAACGGCAAATTACCGTGGTCTAAAAAAAAAAAAAATTCAGAATGTGATTTTATAGGAAAATAACCAACCTTTGGATGTTAACAGTAAATTTGTCTTGTGGCAAGCCACATCACACCACCTACGTCATTCATTATTTTCCTATAACAGCATGCCCTGTAGCGTTTATTCCTTACTGTGCTCTAGTTAAGTGATTTTGGTCATTAACTGGAATAAATAAATAAATAAATCCACACAGAACGAAAGCACATTAATATCACATGACACAATACAATTTCTGCTTTGTTTATATATATTTTTATATTTTATATTATTGTTGTTGGGTTTTTTTCCCCCCACAGAACTGTGCTGTGTAGTGGTGTATACCTGAGCGACTGGTCCAATGTCATCCCTGTGAATTCAAAGAAAGTGAGGTACTCTTCGGCAACCATCTTGCTGAAGTCGTTGCTGTCGGCAGACAAACAAAAAGATTTATATCAGGATCAGGTGTAAACACACCGTACCCACTCGGCAGTGGCTTTTTATTATTTCCACCACTCTAAAATGGCATTTATAAGAAACAATCCGTAGTTTATTTGAAGGTCGATGCTGGCTGCATCAACACTGTATTGGGTCACGACTCTGATTTACTGCTTATTAAAGACAACAGGAGAGAAATCAGGATATAAGGAGAGAAAAGGAGGAGGACTGGAGGGAGGAAAGAGAGTTTGCACGAGACATGACAACAGGCGAGAGTGAGAATGAGTGAGTGAGAGAGAGGGAGAGATTTATATGAACACCTACACAGACTTCCACTGCACCAAATCAAACTCATGACATCAAGCATGGAGGGAAGGGACTGATGGCTATAAAGGAGGGTGGCTTTGTCCTCCAGACCTCTACAGAGGGTGTGTGTGTGTGTGTGTGTGTGTGTGTGTGTGTGAGTGAGAGAGAGAGAAAGAGAGAGAGAGAGAGAGAGAGAGAGAGAGAGAGAGATGGAGATAGAGCAGCTGACTCACACCAGCAGGCGGATGAAAAAAAAAATGCATTTTAGACCAAGTGTGGGTTCGTCATGTTGCATGTGCATTTTGTTTACATTTGTAATCAGTGCTCAGATCCGTAATTTTAGTCCTTTAAATCATAAGGTGGTGAATCCAATCCTGAGATAGGTAAGGGTTTCAAAATAATAATAAAAACACTAAAATAAAAAAAGAAACTTACCCATACATGTCTACTGAAAACCTCACAAATTAAACAAATGTGTCTCCTTGGCAACAGAGAGCACAGAGCTGCTTGGCGTGCTCTCATAAACATGACTGAAACGCTTTTTCTAAAGTGCAATGCCATTCAGAGATGAAGGAGAAGTCAGTACGAGGATGTGCGGCACAAAGATCCTTCACTGCCAGAGCTCAAAGACCTTTGAGATAAACAGGTTGGAGAGACTGAACACGCAGATAATTCGCCATGAGGATGTCAGTGGAGTGGAGTGTAGTGAACAAACTACTATCGCTTACACCACAGGGCTGTTCCGTTCTCAAAGCTGATTGGTCAGATGGTGTTGGTTAAGGTAAAGCCATTCCTTCAAGTCTTCCATCGTAGATAAGCTTTAATACTTCACGGTTTATTGGTAACATGACAAGCGGCATTTTGTCTTATTGACTTCAACAGAGAAAGAACAAGGGAGGCATGACTGATTGTAGCTGCTATACCATGTGATCTTAGAACTAACTTGTGGAATGAGTCTCCAGTTTCAGCCTTTTTATAATAGTGATAGTGACAACAGGGACTAACGTGCAACGTCTCACAATAATAAATGCAACTATATATATATAATTTTTTTTTGTCACTATATGTTAATATTTCTGCTTTCAAAAATAAATTTCTTTTCTAAATCCAATTCCAGTCCTTGCCTGATATCTGATTCTGATATGCAATTCACCATTTTTCGCTGCTATCGAGGTTCAGTGGCATCTCTAATAAAAATAGCTACTGGAGCATACAGAAAGCATAAAAAGGATACATTAACTGACTTAACGAACATGACAGACATGGGAATAAGAGGCCCTCGAGCAAGACTAAGCTCCGAATAAAGGAGATCTTCAGGCTGAAGATGGATAAGAGTATATACGTGTCAGGTTGTTGTTTACACTGTATGGCTGTATTAATTCAGAGGTGAACACCATATCATTTCCTCCCGAGCCTGGTGCTGAAGATCTGAGATAAGCAGCCGGTGCCTAAGCACAAGTTTATAAGCACAACAAAGCGCTTGCTTACGTTCTGCCGCTGCGATATCAGAGATCACGCCATCTTTAATTCAGGTTTTGTCCTTGGATATTTGTCATCGAATAAGCAACTCTGTCGTACTTTTTATTCTTGGAAATGAGGTTTTCTTACTGCAGGCTGGCAGAGGCAGTAAATCAGCATGCAGAGAAAATCTTTTGATGAATCCTACTGAAATATGGCTTTGGGAACAATATTAGAGAATGGGTAAAAACACTGAATCATTAATCAGTCTGCTTACTGAAACCTAAGGGGTTTTCCATCACTCACACGTCCGTCAGAATTCTCCATCGCAGACCCTCACTTGTGCCATAATAAATTTTGCCATTGACCTATCCCTAGCCAGTCTATACGCAAAGCTCTGTGGAATAACCTTCATAATTGAGCATTATTTCTCAAACAGTGACAAGGACACATAACTACCCAGCTGTATGTTAAAGTCATGTATGTCTGGCGTTTAGTTAAACAAATACTACTCAATATTACTCCCCTTGGAATACCTGAGTAACTGGACTTCACGTATTTATACTGTACCCAAGTATTACTGACTCTTACTTAATTAGTCCGTACATTTTTATTTAGATCTTCAAAGCACTCGTTTAAAAATCTCGACGTTTTTTTCTTCTCTCAACCAGCCAGTGACTGGATGCTATTACATCAATCCAATGAGCTCAGCAGCCAATCAAATGCATCTGCATAAATAACTGTCAGGAATCGCGCCAATTTGTCATCTGTGGGAATCTTCGCATGCCACTTCATGTATCTGTGTGCATCTGACGATAGATAATCCGCTAGACTGCAGTGTGAAACTTGAGGATGAGCGTCCCTGGCCCTACCTCAGTAAAATGTTTCGGTATGCTGGAGTAAAGACTCCAGCAAATACTCATAAAATAAGGCGTCTCCTTTGCCTCCATCTAATCTACTAATTTGCCAAGTTAGCTTGTTACTTTGCTAATGCCAAGTTAAACTAGCATCAATTCCAGTAGCTAGCATAATCGGCTAGGCAGGAGGTCAAATTCTAGCTAACAGTAAATACTGGGTGTTTACAAGATATGTTACTTCTGATTAACTCATTAGCAAACTCTGTAGTGTTAGTCCTGCATATGACCAGCAAACCTACAGAATGATATTTAGAGGCAAAGCCATGTAGCTGCTTTAAAATGAATGTCATCATCTAATAGTTTTAGATATGTAGTTATGTTTAACATGAAAACATGATATTAAATAAATTTTAAAAATTAAATCAATTAAATAAAATTTTTACTTTGACTTGCGTACATTTTTGGCTAGATAACTCCACTTTTTAATCGAGTAAGGTTTTGACACATTATCTATACTTCCACTTGAGTATAAATTCGCAGTGCTTTTCCAACTCCTGTTCACTAGCAAGTTTTTCCCCCCACTCCAGTTCACCAGGGAAGTGCAGTCTCCAATGCTTTTATTGTTAAGCAACTAGGCTAAAAGTGGCAGCAAAAATGCATGACAGGCTAGCTAGCTGAAGTACATCAGTACTAACTGAGGAAAACGAGGGACTACGTGAATTCCCAGAGAGGGGATGAATACGTGTAGCCACAGATGATGTTTCTGACGTAGTGCACTGTGTCTCAGCCCTAAACAAAAGTAACTAGTCAGTCGCTAACCTTTCAGAAATAATCTGTGGTTTCTCTTATTACATTCCAACTT
>CM074961.1:13857003-13872173 GCA_037577455.1 Pangasius macronema
CCCCCCCCCCCCCCCCCCCCCCCCCCCCCCCCCCCCCCCCCCCCCCCCCCCCCCCCCCCCCCCCCCCCCCCCCGTTACTGTTTATCATCGCTATAACATAAGTGATAACAGAAACTAACTTGTCTCTCCGACATTCCACAATATTAAATCATAACTAAATACTGTTAAAATGCCCCATGTGTCGTTTATTCACAAATCACTGTGGTGTAAAGCACTCCAGACCGTTCCGTAACAATAATAAAAATAATCCACTTCTTGTAATCATAATCGTTTGCAAATTGCTGTGGTATAAGTGGAATAACAAACTCCAAACCATGGAGTGGATGACATGCATTCATATAACCACACAGTCATCATAGTGATTTGCCAATGATTACTTCTTCTTCTTCTTCTTTCGGCTTTTCCCTTCAGGAGTCACCACAGCGAATCATCACTCTCCACCTTTACCTTAGAAGACGTAGGAGTTGTGAACGTGGGTGATCGAAGTAGAGGAGATTTATTACCTCCATATACCTCCTCTTTGGTCAGGCATTTTTCTTCAATATCGTGCAGCCTATTGCATATAACATCAAAGTATCGGTCCTGCCTGTTGTTGATAAACTCCAGTGGTAACGTTTTACAGTGTGAGTAGCCTATGTAGTCATGTGGTCGGAAACGACGTGTGTCCTAGTGTGTAGTGAGTCAGGGTCCTTACCAGCACCTGAACTCGTGTACACGATATACTGATTCACGACCTAGGGAGCTGATTGAGACACACCCAAAAACTTGTCTGTGGAGCATCTCGCGTGTTCTCTCCACGCCCGCGTGGGTTTCATCCCACCTCTAAAAACATATCAGTAGGTGGATGGGCTACACTAAATTGTCCCTAGGTGTGAATGTGTGCATGCCTGGTGCCTAGTCATACACTGATATTCCCGCCTCATGCCTAGTGTCCCAGGATAGGCTCCAGATCTACCAGGACCCTGTCCGGGATAAAGCGTTTACTGAAAATGAATGAATGAATGAATGAGTGGAGAGATGGATTAAAAAAGTCTTTATTTAAATAGACTAACACTACATTGACCTTGTTTATCACATACAAGTGACTCAAATTAGCATTTGCAATGAATTCCGCGTGTGTGTCGTACAACACAACCTATCAAGCAAAAGCAGTAGTGATTTGTTTGTAGCTTACTTTTAAATGAACTTAACACAATGGTGTTCTATACAGAAATTTTCACAGTCGTGTGTCTGAATGTGGTATTTGGTTTTAATAATCAAGTGTGGCAGAATTCATTTCGTCGCCCTACTTAGAGTTGCAGTTTTAAGTTGGTTAGCATAAAAACAAGAGGTTCCTTCAGTAAAATCTGAGGTAATGATCTGGAAAGAGCGAAATACAAAAATAACCAGAGTTAATAATTGTATTAAACACAGAGGAATGTCCGAGTGTGTGTGTTTATTCTTATTTTAGACAGTGTGTGTGTTTTTATTCTTATTTTAGACAGGCATTGACTTTATCCCTGACATTAGTGTAGAAGACAGAGCTGGTTGAAATGGTTAAAACTGTCTGTAAACACACTGAGGTAAAAGTTTTCTTGCTCACATCTGGAAAAACTCCGACATAAAAGTTCCCGACAAAAAAAAAAAAAATCCCCGACACAAACACGAAAATAAACAGAAGTTTAACCATTTGAATGCTGTTTTACAATAACCCGGGGGAAAAGGCTGCAGTTTCGGATATATTTCACACAGAAAGCTGAAAGACTCGATGCACTGGGGCTAACTGAACCCCGCCAAATCCGCAGCTCAGCTCCAGCTACGAGCACAAGGCTGAAATGAATCATGAAATAAAAGTGAGTGAGGAAACGCGACTGAGGAGAAATGAAGCATGTGGCTCCTCTGTGAAGCGGAATTGTTGAAAAGTTTCTCCGGCTACAAGCTCATTCACCTTTGTTTTTCCTCTCAGAAACCACTAATGTCTGACTGAGCATTATCCACAGCAAGCAGAGGCTGTATCCGACACAGCTAAATAAGAAAAACACACTTTTCACACCGTTCAGTAAGTTTCTGTTTTGTTTTTTTCTTCTCAACAAGCGGCAGCTCGACTGGCTGTAAGTCGGTAAAATGCTCTAATGCTGTGTTCAAGAGCGACTTAAATATTGTTTACCTGCAGTCTCCGGCGCACAGATCAGGTTACCAGGACACAATCAAACTCACACTCAAACTCAAAACTTTCACTGTGCAAGCGCAAATCCAGGCTAAACTGCGCTTTATACTCCGACATCTCCTTAACATCCTTCATATACACACACACCACAGCAGCGCGAAAAGCACTTCACTCTGTGTGCTCAATCGAAGCTCATCCTCTTGTGGGAAGAAAAGAGGTGGCGTTTCCCACAAAGCACTGCAGCCGGGCGAAAATGGCACCTAGAGAAGCAGCAGCACGCATCTGGAGGCTTCTCTGCACAACATGGCCTGATGAGCTCCAGATGCCTGCTCTTTGCCATGACCCGACCTTCCCTGAGCACATGAACGCAACATCATGCTACACACATGTCTGACTAATCACTAGACTACATGCTTATGCTTCCCTGACATGCGAGCATGACTGCTCCAACAGTGTTGCTAAGTCTTTTCAGGGGAAAGTTGCAAGAAGGTGCTGCGAGTCGCCAGGTGATGACATAGATCAGTTGCATATCAAAACGTGTTAGATGTAGAAGGAAGATTTTCAGAACACAATAAGAACAACATAGAGTTTTATCCGAATAAAAACTAAATAAGGAATAATACACAACAGACCGTGCAGCTATATAAATAATTGCGTACAGCCCCACCACACTACACCGTGTTGCGCGTTCGACTCACGGGGATGGGGGGACTTCACGTAATAAAAGATATAATAGCACGGTCTTGAGTGTGTATTTCTGCTAACACCACAGCGACTTGCCAACAATTACAATGTTTAAATTATTAATGAATGACATATTGAACTTTTTAATGGTTTATAGTTAAATTTAATGTTGTGAACATCCAGTAGGCAAGTTAGTCCCTGTTCTCACCTACGTTATAGTTTCAATAAACAGTCATTCCCTCACCAGCCTCTCTCTCTCTCTCTCTCTCTCTCTCTCAAAAAATGCAGCCTGTCATTTTAGCAAGAAACCAGAAACTGTAAACTCCTGTCCTGAAGACCTTCCTCTGCTGGGAAACTTTGTTACACAGCGCTTACAACCGAGACTCCTTCCATATATTTTAAAGAGACGTCTCCTAAAAAAAAAGTCACCACATCAACGATTAGATGTTATACTTTGTTAAATAACACTTTTTTTGTTTATTATTACAACTATAACATGTGAAGCGTCTGCTGTACAAGTCGCTGTGTATGATCTGTTACTATAGAAACAATAATGTATTAGAACAAGCCCATTAATATTAACCTATCATTCATGTTGCAGATGGAATTACAATCCGAGCCGTGCTGTTATACAAAAATAATGCACACCTTCTGACCAATCAGATTCGAGCATTCATCCGTGCTGTGGTATAAGTAAATAAAACATGACAGGGTGTTCGGTTATAGGAATATAATCCACCATTTTGTTACCACCATAAAGTTGATTATTTATTCATTTTCAGCAACAGCTCATCCTCTTATACTACACCAATTAAAATTGCATACTTATTAATGAGCAATGTTTTCATCGTTTCTAGCTACATTAAATGTTAAAGCATCTGCAAAAGTTAGTCCCTTTTATCACTTACATTATAGGAGCTATAAACAGACATTCCCACACCAGTTTCTTTTTTTTTTCAGTCCTAAAGTTAATAAGACAGAAAAAAAACACTTGTTAACAAAAAGTGGTAAAGTACAAACATCTTGGCAAACAGAACAAGGCCCCATCCATATGCATAAAGATATTTTTGAAAACAGTTTTTACCACAACATTTTCAAAACTCCCCACCTAGCCGAACAGCATTTTCAAAATATCTCTGACTAAATGAAAACACAAAAACAATTTGAAAACACTCACACCAGCAGATTACCGAGTTCTTATTTCAACTCATACATATAACTCACTATCTTTTCCACTTTACGTTCTTTTGTACTTGTACGGTTTTGCAAGGGCTAATAAAAAAAAAGTGGAAGTAAATTGTGGACAATTTTCAAGTAAGAAATTAGAGACTACAGAATAGCCTGCTCAATAGCCATGATAAATAATAGTCCTAGCGCATTCAAAACACATGCAGAACTGCTAAGGGGCGTGCACAGATTGACACTTGACATTTCAAAAACATGTTTTTCTGAGTTTGGAGGGTGTTTTTCGAAAAAAGTATATCCAAAAATTATCTGTGTGTGAAATTCCCAGGAGATCAGCAGTTTCTGAAACACTCAAACCAGCCCACCTGGTACCAACAACCATGCCACGGTTACAGTCACAGAGATCACACCTTTCCTTCATTCTGATGTTTGATGTGAACATTAACTGAAGCTCTTGACCTGTATCTGTATGATTTTTTTTGTTTTTTTGCACAGTGCTGCTGCCACATGGTTGGCAGATTAGATAACTGCGGGAAGGTGCAGGTGTTCCTAATAAAGTGGATAGTGAGTGTATGTGTGGACATGTTCATTAGACAAAAGTACAAAAAAAACAACTGCAGGTAAATATTGGTCAAACCTTCAGCAGCAGCAAGCGTGACTGGTCAGAATTCCTTTACAAGCAAAAAAAAAAAAATGGTCCTGTGCACTCCTCTAAATTAAACCCATTTCATTTTTGTGGCAAAACATTTAGACAAATAACTTTTACGAATGAAGGAACTGTAACACATTCAGTTGTAGTGCTAGTGATATTGAACCACACAGAGCCAAATGAATAATAATGATAAACTTGTGACACTATTTTGAGAATCCTTGTTTAAGGATTGTCAGGCCATGAGATTAGCTTTGTGGCTATCTGTTTGCAAATTCAATAGCCAGTCAACATTTTCATACTTTTCAAAACCAAAACTGTAAAAGGTTTTAATTACAAACTAATCTGTTTATTTATTCAATTTTAATTAACTGTGTTGCTGGATAAACCTATATTTTATTACTGCAAGGACACTTGATGCGTGTGTATAATTTTGGATGTTAACCCATCTGGAATAAATTCATACTGCGTATACAAAAAATAAGTGTTTTTTTTCGCTTTTAATTTTTCATAAACACCACCATCAGCTTGTTAGCTGGATGATGTCTAAGCCACTCACAACCTAACACCTACTTTCCACTTCTTGTCACCACATTTGACCAAGCTAATCTTCTGCAAAGTGAGAAGGTGAGAAAAGACAAGTGTAGAACCATCAAACTAAGTAAGTAAAATGTGCATGCAGTTAATCCAGGCTATATAATATACATGTTGTTTCTGACGAGCAGCTTGTCACTTGCCAGTACCAAAAATTTCATGCGTGTTGTTCATTTCAAGCTCTGTTTACCTTGTTAAAAATCAACTCAGATTTTTTAAAACATAAAAATGCAAGGTCTGTCAAAGCAAACCGCGAACAAAACTTCAAAAACAACACCCACCTACAAGTACAACACGTTTTCCCTCACCTTCAGCCAAATACCACGAATATTTCTGAAGATCGTGTGCTGATACGCAGGCATTTCAATCCTGAGCGGATTTAGGAGTTCAGAGAGGGAAAGTGTCGTTCCTGCAGCGTTCAGTGGCCGGGAGACATTCAGCAGAAGGAGAAACCAGAGTTTAGAGATGTGGCTCTACATATCACTCATCGTATGTGTGATGTTTCTAAATGCTGCTTCCTTTCCCTTCAATCATGATTCACCGCACACACACACCACAGCATCGGTATTTGTGATTTTCTGGAGAAGGGAGTGTCCAAGCTTAAACTCAGCGTGGTTTTAGGGAGCGAGCCAGAGGCCCACCCGCCCTGTACATCTTGTTTTGCGGACATTCCACACCATTAAATGTCACTATTAAAAAAAAGTCATTCTTTAAAAAAATGTAATTGCTGGCAAATGACTGATATAAAAGGAAAAAGGAAAAATACCACTTTTCACTGCTAACAGTAACTCCGCTTCACATCAGCCACAGCACACCACCCTGCCACTGATTATTTTCTAATAACAGCGTGTCCTGTTGTGCTTTATTCCTTATATACACCGCTGGAGTCTTTGTTAGTTATCTAAACCACCCTATTTCACTGTAGGGATGGTGTTAATTGAGTTATGGCCTGTGTTAACTTTGCACCACACGTAGTGCTTTGAAACTTGCCCAAATCTCACACACACACACANTTTTATGCTTTCAAATGGCTCTTCCTGAGCAATGGTGTCTTTCCAGATACCTAATCATACATTCCTCTTTATGCAGAGCTCTTGAAATGGTTGTCTGGTGTACCTTCTGCAACTCCTTCAGAGTGACTGTTGGCCTCACTGTGGCCTCCCTCGCCAGTCTCCGTCTTGTTTTTGAAAGTTTTGAGGGATAGGTAGTGCTTGGATTGTGTGATGTAGTTCCAATTCCTCACTACTGACCCAACAGTCCTTACTTGGAATGACCAACCTCTTAAATATAATTTTACATCCTATTCCTATTTATATTACCTTATCGTTATCTCTCTAAGAATGCTCCTTAGCCTTCATTTTCACTCCTTTCCTTCAGATTGACAATCTCTTCAATGACATTTCAACTGAAGTGTCTTTTTTGTTCAGAAGATGAGAGCTGTTTTAATAATATACAAGTGTAAGTCAATTACAGGTCAATTTTTCAGTTTCTGATTTTCTTTAAAATACATGGAATAATTCATTTTGACTTGCAATAAAAAGAAATACTGAGAGGAAGAATATGTGTATTTATCATTTGTTATTCAGACAAATTTGATCAATTCCAGTGAGCTTGAATACTTTTGCAAGCCACTGTACATATTGCAATATACTGACATTATGATACACTTTGTCTTATGGGTATTATGGGTCTAATCAGGTGTCAGTGCTTTTATAACGTAATTGTTTTTCCACTTTAAAAAGCAACTGACTGGAGATACAAATCTTTTCACCCCCATTTCCTTCAAATACTATTTAAATACTTCAAATACTATAAATAGTATAAAAACTCTTAACTAACAGGTTGTTGTAATATGGCTACACAGTTTCATTGGCGTTTCGGTAACAGAACTTTAGCAAAACTAAATATTGTGATTAGGGATGTAACAGTATCATTTTTTCAGACTGAGTACGAGCCCATGTTTTTGGTACTCGCAGATACCGGGAATCAGGGGCTTCGTGGAACATCTGGGCTTGAGACCGGCTCTGGGAGTGCACCGTCTTGTGCAGCCCTAGTGGCTAAGGATTGTTCCCTGGCCCAGAGTCGAACCCGGGCCGCGGCAGTGAGAGCGCCGGGGCCTAACCACTAAGCCCTCCAGGGACCCCCCACCTCTATAATGTACAGTACACAAAATAAAAAGAATCTTCTGTGATTTGTGAAAAATGTTCACACATAGTGTACCTCATGTGTTATGAGGAGAAGATGATCAAGCCGCACTAAAGATCTGTCACTTTGACTAACCAAATCTTATTAATATTGCATAGACATCATTTGTGGGCAGACTCACTTTTCTCCATAATTACACTTTCAGTCAGAAGGTCTTTTACTTTTTTGACTAAAAGCGTTCTGTCAAAAATGTTGGAGATTCTTTTTGTACAAAAAGCTCAATTGTACGCCCATGTGCTTTGTTTCTCGTTATCATTTCTCAACATTTTTCGGAATGATAAATGATAATCACACATGATGGCTTCCATATGGACTGGAAGGACAAACAGAGCTCTTCAGACCAAGCTGCCTCATTCTGAAAGAATGCGAGAATGAAATCATTTAGGCTGAGCCCTTGATAGCTCTGATGTGGCTTCTTCTAGCTCTATCGTCATTTTTATTGACCTTCATTTCCTCTATGGCCTCAGAAACGTCTCTCAGGGGAAGTGACTAAAACCGGGAAGTTATTCTTTCAGTATGACAAGCCACTGCCCTAACTCAAACCCAGATTCTTCTCACTTCGTGAAATAAATCAAAATGCCCAGCAACTGAACCATGTTTCTTTAATGACTTTAAATGACACATGCGAGAGCACATAAGAACACAATGTGCGCTTGTGCTAAAAGCTGCAAAACAATGTGTCTCGTCATCTAAAGAGGTCCAATTAGATTGAGAAGAAACTCAGCATTATGAAGCATGAAGAAAAAAAAAAACGCAAAACAGAGATTTGCCTTAAAGGAAAATCTGTGCAGACTCATAGACCAGACACTTATTTAAAATATGTCTCTGCTCTCTTTGGTCCTTAACTTTCCATTAGTCAGTATATCGATCAGAAGCACACAGGCTGTCATTACTCACTTAAATCCGTCTGAACACCATTCACTAATTGTTATCATTTGCTAATAGTTGGGAAAGCCTGATTTTCCACTCTGCAGTCTTTAATGAGATCTGTGCTTTTCAATTAAATTAACTCTGATTTATCTTTCTGGATCTCTTTATTTGCTTAGTTTGCAAATCACTTCTAATAAAAAAAAAAAAATCATTGCAAGTGGACAGAGAAGGATGCTGTATACTGATCCAGTACTAAGTACTGACCTGAAATAGTGGATCAGTACTCGATCTGAAGTGACATATTTTCCTATTCAGTCAACTGATATATTTTGTGTGTTGAATACACCATTCAGACTACTGCAACACAGATCATGTGAACTTAGGACAATACTTGTCTTAAAGCGCACCACCATTCCGCCTCTGATATTTCACATAACTTCATAATGGTCAGTATGAAATCATACTGTAATATCAGTGTCGTTTTAATGAAGAAAACGTGAGTCGGTGCATGTCCACTGTCAGACCCAGACGCACTTTTGTGTCCTTGGGAATGCACTGATACGTATACTGGTATCGGGTATCAGTCTGATACTGTGCTCAGTTAGTATTACTCATATCGTAAAAAAATGCTCTGATACTATCTATCATGTGATACTATGTGACAAGCCTAGTGTCATGTACTAATGAGCAGTGGACATGAAATAACAGCATTCGGAACGTATTTAACAAATAAAGCAGAATGCAAACTGCTCTCTGTGAAAATATCAATATTAATAAAAGACCAGCATCATCATTTAACATTAATAACTTGATAAAACATCTTATTATTGATAAAACATCCTAGTTTTTCTCCCTAATTTTGCTCTCGTGAACTCCCAGTCACAGATGGCTGGGATGTGTTCAGGTTTTGAACTGGTGATCTTCATGTGATTGGTCGAATGTGTTTCTCTTGCAGCAGGATCTCTGGCATGAGGGTGACCAACATGAACATACAAAGCTGTATCAGTGCACATGGTCATCAAAAACGAGAGCAAGGTGCTGTAAATTTAGTGTACACAACTTGTATTTGGTATTTGCGAGGGTGAAGCAGTGAGGCTAGCATGCAGAGAAACTGTCGGGTCTGATAGCAGTTCAGTTCTGCGAGAACTGAGCACTGAAACACACGCACTCCACCCCCAACCCCTCCCCTCATCAGCATGTACCCCTTGCTCACGCTAAATAAACTCGCTATGTTGTCTCAGATTGATCAACACCACTTGGGTGCTCATTGTAGTATCGGTATCTGTATTAAGAAGGACAAAAAAACATACACATAGACGGCATGAAAAAATTGTATCGATGCATCACTAGTTCTCAGCTCTGCACAAACACTACATACAAACACTGTGACACGATGGGCACTTTGGAGCAAGAGGGAGTGGGAATAAGAACTTTTTTGAAAAAAGTTCAAGAATGACATCTTTGAAAAGGACTAGAATTTTTGTATTTTTATTTTTAGAAAATAATAAATAGCTGGGAGTGAATAAATATGATTGACTATTTGTAATGAGGGTCAATTTCCATTTTCCAGCAATGGTAGGCAGTTCTTTGCTACTTTTATCAAGCTAAGCTTAGAACATTTTTCTTGACAAATTCTACGTCATTCTCCAGCCAAGTGGCTCCAAGATTAACCACGTGGTAACTGATGGGCTAGTAAGTTTATCCAGAAATGACATTAAATTTCAAAGCATTAAAATGATCAATTTGAGAAACTTAAAATTAATCAGCACTAAAAGAAAACCTGCTCAGACTGAAATGGAGGTATAAAATACTGGCCTGTGTGATCTTTTCGTGGAGTTCCTCATAACGATGTGATAGTTCCTCTTCAAGCAGAACACATGTGGAACTTAGCCTGACCACAGCTGATGCTGGATTTAGTGCTCTTCTCTCTGGTGAGTCCAAACAGCACTTACATATGTATATTTTCTACTTTTATCTATATTTAAGTATGTATATGTTCTACAATCATCTATATTTATCATATCTAGGAGTAATTAACTTCTCGCGTCCGTGCTTTTCCTGATGTATCAGTCCCATATTGAGCAGAATGCGTGGGCTGAACTGGACATGTATGATCCTCCCCACTGATTCTGAACACTCCTCCACTTCCCTCTCTTGGTTTCAGCCCTGCAATAATACTCAAACACCAGAGCCTGGGCAGAGGAAAATAAACAATACTAAAAAAAAAAAAAACTGTGCCTGAACCAGCATGTGCTAGTACAATAGCAGCTACACTCTGATAGCATATTGTGGCACAACAGCGAATTCCTTTGCGAAGCTGAAAGCCTGAGCACGCATTGTGTCTGGATCTCTTGCTCCTCAAGGATAACCAGAGCCATTTTGCCCTTGACAATAATTCATCAGAAGACGAAGTGCAGGCTGTGAAGGGCTAGTGTGAGGATGCAGAGCCATGACTCAGACCCACAGTACACAGTGGCCAAAGAAGCAGGAACTCTGGGGTCCAACTAAGAGGAAGCAGAAGAGAAGACAAGAGAATCGCCACACATATACACTTTGGGTGGCATCTGTATTCAAATTTGAATCAGGGGGAGCTTCTAATTCATCTTAATGCATCTACATTTCTTGATGCCCACTTGCCATTTTAACACCCCAACGCCAAGGCAACTGCCTTGATGCCCTGCTGCCTCCGCTGTCAGACAACTTTATGTCTTAGAAGGCAGCACTGTTATATTACGACTCGTAAGGAAACAATCTGAGACACCCTTTGAAGGAAGCATGACATGATGACATGCCAAGATACTAGCCCCAGCCTCAGACTCTCAACATGCCATAGAGCTGATATATTTTGTGCACGTTTTTGGCCACGAGCTTCAGAATCTTGAACACTGCAATCTGATCAGTGTCTCTGTACCTGTATGTATACACATGTCTTTGCAGATTGTAGTAAAACAACAAACCTTTGAACACAATGGGGTTTTCAGAGCAGAATACAATCAGTAACCCAAGTTCAGGTTAGAATCAGGGATCCTGGAGCTATGAGGCAGCTTTAACTGTATACTGCTGCAATCTGTCAGAGCTCCAAATTAGATCATGTTTGTAAGTCATTGTTTCATTATCAGAATCATTACCCTAGAAATCTTTAAACAAGCCCAAAACAATGTTTGCTCTTCACAGTCACTGATGTTTATATAGACATACATGCAGTGAAAACACCAGTGCTGTCCTATTTGAGTAATTAGTCACTTCAAGGAAGTATCACTGACTGGTTCAAGAGTTTTTGAGTAGAAATACCAGGCTGCTTGGGCTCCAGAACTCTGTCAGAGATGAGGCATATGATGAACAATACTTGTACAATGCTGTCAAAAATCAGCTGGGTGAAAGTATTTGACTAGGTAAAACAGCAGTCTGTTCAAACATTCGGAACATGACTCCCTTCCTACAAAGAGCAGACAGCACTTTGAACATTTCTGACACATCCATTATCGTTTTCAACCAAGGCTTAATGCAGTTCCAATTGCTTTTATTGTCTTAATGTTTTAAACCCTGCATTAAAGTCCAATTATTGTACTTTGTACACAGATGCAGAAATTAGGAGAGAATAATGATGCATCTGAGGGTTTATTATTTTCCCATCACTAACACACGCACACACACACACACACACACACACACAGAGCCTGGTAGTGCTTGGAAACAGCTCTCTGTTTTCCCTGCAGGATCACACTCAGACCAGGAGATAACCACGGGACGTGCAGATTACTCTGATGACTCAGCAAAGCCCTCAGAGCTTCAGCCCACACTCTTCATTGAGTGAATCTGTTAGCAGAAGCATATCCATGTGACATATCCTCCTATTAGATATTATTCAGCTTATTAATCTGCCTGGTCAGAAGGTGTTGAATAATTGTCTGTAACAGCAGCTCCAACAGTAGGTCAGGCTGCAAGGCAAATTACAGGTATGTATTAATCAGCTCGTGGACATTCATATCATTTGACTCTAACAAGTGTTGTTATTTTAAGGTGCAAAAGTAATTTTTTATATTTCTTGCTAATACAAATAATCTGGAAAAATATGTTGAACATGATTAAAAGTAATGGATCACATCACGGCTTGAGAACAAGTGTACTTCGAGGCTAAGAATACCCGTCTGGAGAACTGCCTTATGGTCCAGAATGCTTGTTTGTGTTTAAATGGATGATTTGTCAGTCATCTTATTGACATCTCAGTCTCAAATCGGCATACGCCCAGCACAGCCAGATAATTCTCATGTGAGCAATTACCAGTGAAGGGGATGAAGCCGGACACAAAACTGACATTACTCCTAGACAAGTGTGTAAACACAATCTGTATAAAGCTTTGTATTGTTCGAATGTTATATTGCCTTTATATAACAAATCAAGTAGATATGATTTTTTGTAATTACAAAGAAAAAAACTTACTCGACTGTCTTCTGTTTTTGGCTGTTTATAGTGTTATCACTTGGCTTTCAACCAGTTGAACGGTCTATCTTTTAGCTAACAATGCTTACGTGATCATACCAGGGCTTACAGCTCATAAGAGGACAGCGACTGAATTATCATTATGAAATGAATTTTGTGTGCTTATAGTGTTTTAACTTGTTGAATGTCTGAGTTCGCTTGAACATCCATGACTAATGCTAATAACTCTAGTTAGCATGCTAATCCCCATAGGTTCTGGGGGCCGAGCTTTGTCTACATGGGCAGGATTTTGCACAGGTGGAGGTGGCTGTATATATAAGTGTATATCTTTTCATCGTTTATCTTTTTGTTTCAGCATATGTGAAGGAGTGGTTGTCTTTCTCAGTATTCTGTTGACTCTCCGCTCACAATATGCAAACAGCTCCTGCACCGACCTTCTTTTGGCTCATTACTGACCTCTAGCAGCTTCCATGCACACCCACCCACCCACACACACACACACACACACACACACACACACACACACACACTCACACTGATCACGTAAAGAGCAGAATTGATGCATTTAACAGAGGAAACCACACTATACACCCAAAACCACTTCCTTTGGTCGCCATGGAACTGAAAATGTACTTGACCACTAATAGGCAAGAAAATGCTTTCAGAAGACATTTTATTTACCATCATGTGACATAAATTCACTGCTTAAAGCATACAGAGACCAGAGAACTCAAAACCTGTCCCCTACGTCCGAGTTGCTTTCTGAAAATCACACATTGCACATTTAATACCAGAAAAGCAATGCTTATAAGAGTGAGTTCAGAGAGCCATAGGCATGGTGGGAAGGCAGACTGAAGTAGGCAGACTCAGACGGTTGGCAGCACGCCTGCCATGCTGACTCACATCTCCGGCCCAAGATAGAGTCTCAGGAGCCAGGAAGCGACAGCTTTCTCAGCACAAGCTGGGAGGCCACGAGCCCCAACATGCAGGTGTCCGTCACATGACTTCAGCACACATCAGCGGGCCACCTGGCACACACGTCAACACGTAAACCTGTTCACTGCACGCTAGCCAGTCCCACAGCACTAAAGCTGACGTCTAATGTAATAAACAAAACAGGCAGCAAAAAGACTGCTGACTCATCATTACTACATGATACCGCCGCTTCAGTTATGTCTCTTTAACTCTCGTCTATTGAGGAAATCTATAAATGTCAAAACTAAATTTATACCTCATATAAGACCTGAAATGGTAATGGATGAAAATGACGTTACTATTGCTGTATCTGTAAATATCACAGTTTAAGATTGGCCTGCATTAGTTAAGGGAGAAATTCAACACAACATGGCATGCTGTTATAGGAAAATATTCAACAACAGGTTTCGCTTTGAGCCGTTACAACCCCAAGGCTGATACTGTTCCAATAACAGCAGGTCCCAAAGTGTTTTATTCATTTTATAAGACAACAATTTGTCAATGTCAGTTTTCAGATGAACTAATACTGTGTGCATGGGGTTTGCATGTTCTCCCCATGCTTCTGGGTTTCCTCCAGGTTCTCCGGTTTCCACCCTCAGTCCAAAGACATGCATTTTGGCTGATTGGCATTTCCAAATTGTCCGTAGTGTGTGAATGGGTGTTGAGTGTGTGTGTGTGTGTGTGTGTGTGTGTGTGTGTGTGTGTGTGTGTGTGTATCTGCAATTGTGCCGTGTGATGGGTTGCCTTGTGCCCTGAGCCTCCTGGGATATTCTCCAGGCTCCCCACGACCCTGTGTAGGATAAGCGGTGCAGAAAATGGATGGAATGGATTTAGTAATAAATGACGCATCATCCTTCTGAACCACTTATAGTTACATTTAATGTTGAGCCAAGAGACAAATATAAACAGTCATATCATCAGACTCATCAGACTCTCTTTTTATTTCCCTCTTGAAAGAAAAAAAAACGCAGCTTGTTATGTTACTAAGAAACCAGAAAGCACAAAGTCTCTTCTGTTGTGGGAAACATACTGACTGTTACAAAGCGCTGACACTGGAGACTCCTTACATAAATGTTTCATAAACATCTCCTTACAGAAAACATCAGCATATTAAAGATGAGATGTTTATTAAACGTTTATGTAAGGAGTTGGCACAACTGTCTGAGCTGCCGTTGTAGAAAGTGAATCAACACCTTCTGACCAATCAGATCAAGAATTCAGCACCACTGTGGTATAACTACACTTCATCTGTAGCAAGCTGATGGTAGAGTACAAATGTAAAAGTGGAATGAACATCTCAAAGCGGGAAGTGTATATAATATGATATGGCAGATATTAATTCAACGGGAACGGAAACTAGTTTAGTCACTTTAAACTGGCGTGATTGAGCTCATGTTTGTTCCACTTTAAATAATCACCTTT
>CM074961.1:13876781-13904281 GCA_037577455.1 Pangasius macronema
TGATTCGCTGTGGAGACCCCTGAAGGGAAAAGCCGAAAGAAGAAGAAGAAGAAGAAGAAGAAGAAGAAGAAGAAGATGCACAGCAGGACTGTGAATTGGTGGAGACTGGGGCAGTTGTTCAGTTCAGTCTGAAGGCTTCAGCATCTCCTGAGCAGGGAGCCATGAGATTTAATTACACGGGGCGGAATGAGGCAGGCAATTTACTGCCGTCAAATTGAGATGATGAGAAAAGCTATGTGACACAGCAAAGCCATCAATCTTCTGCAAATATGAATCATCTTGTTCCCTTGTTATTATGACAGACATAGCGAAATATTCTGGAAACTCATTTCGACTGGTGTCTAGGAGGACGTCTCATCATTGCCACTTGTTAGATCGTTAAAGCTTTTTGTTTTGTAATTGAAATCATTTCTGTTGAATGCGCTGCGAAGGCAACTGCATCTCAGCATACAGGAAAAGGTTTGCATGATGTCACGCTGAGAGCTTTTACGTTGCTGTAATAAACCATATATCGATGACCTGTCATGGGTTAGCATGAGAAGCTGAAGACAGTTACTGACTGAGAGCTAACAGAAGTTCTGCCTCTATTTAACACATAGTTGGAAGATGAAAGGAGATGAAATGGGCTTGTGTGCTTTTGTTTAATATTTGCTTCATGCTGAATGCTTTGAGCTTCCTGTTAGAATAGGAACATCTGACTTCCTGGGTGAAAATGGGAAGTACACAGAGGCAGCAGAGCCGCCGTTTCAACCTTCACATTTAGAGGACGTTAGAAAGAGAGAGGGAGAGAGAGAGCGAGAGAGAGAGAGAAAGAGAGAGAGAGAGATGCTGCAAGCTGCAGTTCCGAGGAGTCGCTGCGGTGTGCACACACACACTCGCAAACGCTCTGACACACACACAGCTGCCAGCCTGATCCAGAGTGCACTCTAATCGTCATCTTCACTGTGATTAACGAGAGCGTCATGCAAAGCCACTTACTGGATGGAGGTGCGTTCGGGATCGTCCAGGTCTGGCTGGACAAAGCATCCGGACACCAAGGAGCCCATAGAGTCCCCTGGCAGGAGAAGAGAGGAGGACAAGGAGACAAGGACAGTCCTTGCTAATAAACTCCTGAGCTCTCGCTCCTGCGCGCCATGTGATCTCTCAATAAACTCCTGAGCTCTTGGTCCTGCATGCCATGTGATCGCTCACTCCCTCTGTGCCGGCTCTGACCTACATGGCTGCTAGGACACAGGTAGCCCTTTCTTGCTTATTCATTAGGAAGGCCATAGAGCGTCTCCAGAACGGCTGGACGAGTGCCGCGCTTCCTGCCTTATGCTCCATCTGCAGGCCGGATGGGGAGGAAGGTGTGGGGGGGTGGTGCTGAGTGGGGGGGGGAGTGGTGGACTGGTACATGGCCCCTCCTCGTGGAAAGGAGTCAGGGAGAAAGGGAGGGCTAAGACAGTGAATGGAGAAGATTGTGCTCATCAGGAACGCTGTGATGTCAGCGCTGACTTTATTTACGTCCGACACGCTGTGGGGAAGAAGTCAGGAGCCTGCCTGGGTGCATCGAGTGCAGACTGCTGCTGCTCCTCTGCTGGAGCTATAAATAACGCCGCAGCACCGCCTTACAGCTCAGTGGACTTGACAATGAGGACGTGCATCACATGTGAGCTGACTTTCTATTCCATGAGTGCACGGGTGAGACTGCATGCTTTAGTAGCTTTAGTACTAACACGATCCGTTCGCTTGTTAACGGCGTCTTCCGCAGGATTACTGTTTAAGCCACGCTGGATGAACTGTTTGCTTCAAATGAGTTCACCGTAAAAGCACGCGAGCTGTACGACTACAAGATGATCACTAAAATTCCACTGAAATCGCAGCCACTTATCATGATTACTTATTCAGCTATTTTTTGAAAGAAAATAATGATACTGCACTTCCTTTATGTAAAGAAAAGAACACTGTATATTATAAAGCAATATTCTAACCATATATACCAAATATATAAAAAATAAACCAAAAGAGTCAATATAAAGGAATAATCTCTGATCCCTAACATTAGACAGTTAGATAACTTTAGTGAAACTCACCACTATCACAGTCACAGGCCACAATTATGAAATTATGGATGATGATTAATTGTCAAAAATGTCCTATTGTCTTTATGGCACATCCACAATCACTTATCACTAATATGATCCATTCGCTTGTTAATGTGTTTGTTACTTTAGTACTATTTGGCCAAATGAAGTAATATTTGGAAGGAGTCTCCAGTGTCAGAGGTGAAGCTGTAACTTTTCCCAGACAGGAACTTCTTCAGGATGGTAGCATGACAAGCTGCTGTAATGTAATGTAAACTGTTGTAATGTGAGCAGTTATTCCAGTCATGCTATGGATGTAACATTTGCACTCACACTGACTAACAAAATGTCTCACAGCAGAGACAGGATTAGGATCAGCGAGTCACTTTGCATTATGCATGAACATTTTGAGGACAATGCAGACGAATCGTAAAATCTCATGGACTGATGTACATGTTTCACATATATAGCATTTTATCAGTGTTATAGATGTGACCTCTTTTTTTTCGGGACACGTTTCCTACAAAGCGTGTGAATTTTAGAGACCGTTACAGAAAGCATCATATGTAGGCGTATAGCAGGAGACTTAAACAAACAAAAAAAAAAAGTGTCGATTTGAAAATATTAAGAAAAAAAGTGGCATTGTGGATGTGACGTTTTTGAACAAGAACCAGTTTTCTCTATAATTCATCCTGAGAAGTTGAATACAGTGAAATTTCCGTGAAAGACACGAGTGAACATGTTAAAGCTAGTTTCGCTCCTGTGCTCACACTGTCATTTCTCCATGGTAAGGTTGACTTTTGCTCGGAAGTGCCCAAGCTGGTAGGGCTTTCACGATTACTCGATTAAACTGGAGTACCTGTTTTTTAACTGGGCAGAATGACGGAGGCACGGCAGTGCAGAGACGAGGGTCTGTGCGGCAAATGACAAAGGATGTCGACTGCGCAGGAGCACGTTGCATCAGATGTGAAAAACAATGTTGTCATCTGCCGTCACTGCAAAAATGAACAGAAATATCATCCCAGCACGTCTGCGATGCCGCAGCACCTGAAAAGGCGACATCCGGGTTTCTCAGGTCCGCCGTCAGACGCGGCACGGTAAGCTCACTAACAGACAGGTTCGAATGATTTTGAATAATCTTTGAATAAACTTGCGCGCTGGTTTTAAGCACAAGCCCGAAAATGATGAGTGTGATGTGTTTGATATATTCGCATTACATTATGAAAGCGTTTTTCACCACTTAAACACCTACCAGAGCGTCACATTTCACCGAAAATAGATAGAAATGATAATTATCTCTGACCATGTGAAGAAAACACGTGAACACGTCAATATTTTCCCAAAAGTGCGTCATGTTTCAATATAAGCTCCTAACTCCCGCTTTGAGCTTGCATGTTTCCATGGTTACTCATCACACAAATCAAGGAATTATAATCACTGTAGCATTTCTATCATAAAACAGTGGTCAAATCTCAAATACTGAGTGATAGAACCTTTCGAACTATATATAGTTTGGCAAGATTAAATAATTATCTTAAACTGATTTATTGTTTACTTAAGTCTATCTTTACTACTCATTTAACCGTCAAAATAATGGGCAGATTATTCCATTAGCAAGTCAACAGTGACAGCCCTACAAGTGATAACAGGAACTAACATGTTTTACTACAAACAGGCAAAAAGTATGACGTGTCGTTCATTAATAAAAAAAATATATTGTAATAGCTGGCAACTCGCTGTGGTATAAGAGGAATAAACACTTTGGGACGTGCTGTTATAGGACACTACTATAACACTACTGTACATCACGTATACTATACGTACATGTCACGTTAGTGCGAAATCAGAGTGGGACTACAGTACCCATCAGCCCCTGCGTGTCACATGACCTCACTGAGCACTCACCCGTGTTCTGTTTCACTTCATTAGTAACACTAAGTTAGCATGTTGTCTAGCATTTGTCGTTTGTTGTCGTGTGTACTTATCCTCCATACCCTGTATGATCCTCGCCTCATGTTTAAGAGTTGAAGCTCTGTGTCGTTTGTTTTGTTTGTGTTTTGTTTATTAATATTAAATTGCTTGCCCATGGATCCGCCTCCAGTTTCTGACACATTGATCATTTTCCTATAACAGCACCCCCAGTCATGCGTTATTCCTTCCTTAACTATGTAGCCGATGTAAAAGGTATAAACGTAAAAAGAAATATTTTTTTCACGCATGATAATGTAAAGCAATGTGGCTGTAAGCTGCTGCTCCATCTCTGATTAATCAGCTTCAACAAATTCACAAGGAAGCTGAGCAGAGGCTCGAGCCCATTCTCCTCCTCTCATCCAGGAAAACACGCATACTCGGCTGAGGGAGGAATCTGGAGCCTCAGCCAACATAATAACCTTTAATCCCTAAAACTCTGAGGAATTTCCTTCAGCTCCTGAATCACGTGCGGTTCAAACAGAGCCGAGCGGCGGGCTGTAAAGGGCCTTTGTGTTAAAACATGAGGAAACGCACCGAGCCGAGCCGAGCCCACAGCCTCTGCTTCAAAAACACACACTCAGAGCAGGATCAAGCTGAAAACACAGCAGGTGTGTACAGCTAAACGTGATTTACACGTATCATATCATACGTATACACTGAATCCTGAAGTCAGGTTAATATGCTTTACCCACATAAAGTGAGCTCAATTATTTATTTGAGTTAAATCATCATTTTAGCAAGCGGTAATAAATAAGAGTAGCAAAGTGAAGTAAAGTGACTTTGTGGCCAAGTGTGGTGACCCAAACTCGGAATTTGTGCTCTGCATTTAACCCATCCAAGTGCACACACACACACAGTAGTGAACACACACACCCGTGAACNTTCACTCCCCCACCTACAATCCCTGCCGGACCCGAGACTCGAACCCACCACCTTCAGGTTCACCTTCGGGTTACAAGATCGACTCTCAGACCATTAGGCCACGACTGCCCCATAAGAATTAATATTAATATAATATGAAAGAACAGCAGCTGTGGAACATCAGATAAAAAGCTGTCTTATTTTTCACCCTCCTCGTATGGTACACACTCACCTGGTAATTGTATAATCAAGCAACATTAATATTTTTAATAATTAATTACATGCAATCACCGATACGACTGAAAAAGTAAACTAATAAATTATACTACTTTACGTTCCTGAGAGCGGTCTTAGCTTTATCTGTTTGTTTGCTTGGTTGGTTTTTCATTTAGTTTACAATTTAATATTAGAAACAAACGGATTTGAGAAACAATAAGAAATAATATTTCGAAATGCTACGTTCAGGTACAGTCAGACAAGCCATGTTTAACTTAAACGTGTACGTGCTATTTTAGTGCTTTTTGCCATCCTGTCACAGTGCACTAGCGTACGAATTCTGCAGTAAAACTTAGAAATCAGAAGCACTGTGTTTCAAACCGCATACTTCTGTACTATTCTAGATGGTTACTGAGTACTAATACTAACTGATTTTCCTATTACAGTTACTGTTTGAATTATCCAAACCTCTCATGGTGCCTTCAGACCTACCAAAAACGTATGTGTGTGTACCTTCTGGATTTTCTTGACTGAAATTATATATAGATTCAAAGGTTTGGATTTGAGACACGGCTCATTACAATAATCGCGACGGCAGCGCAAGGTCTTTATGAGAGACAGGACTCGTGCTTGAAATCGCTTAACATTTTACAGTTCAGTGTGGAAACCTGATGCACTGGTGTCTTCTGATGTCACTTTTGTTCCTCCAGACGCACATGCGATACACGAGTGTGTGAATAACGCCACTCGCACTACCACCGCTCCTGCACGCTCTCGCAACGCCATGCGTCAAGTGGAAGTATCAAAGAGAGACTTCCAGACACTTTCACTAGACTGGTGCAAGCAATAAGTGTTTTTCAGTCACTTACATTACACATACACGTGCTACTTACATTAAAAACGTGTTACAATAGTCCTATGATATAATCTTGGAGTTTAAAAATAAAGCGTAGGGTGGTTAAGGCTAGGGACTGCAGATAATTCACAACGTCCGTTTGGGGTCATTTACTCATAAAGCTCAGGAACACGTGAGATACATTATGACAGGACCATCAGCATTAGTGTCTCTGAGGCCAACAAAAAAGATTTTCTGCTCTACTTTTCTGCTCGTCTTCTGCAATTCCAGAAATAAAGGCGCCTCTCGGTCACGTCACACCCGTCTCTGCTGTCACTCATACACTGACAACTGACAGCTAAATACACTGACAGGGCGAGGTGAACTACATGTGCATTAGAAGACGTGGTTATTGTTTGCTGTAGGAATCATGAGGGTCATGATTACTGTACTTTCAATAATTTCCTTTTCTACAACAGCAGTATAGCAGAATTGGTCACTCTTAGAGAATTATTTCTTCCCTTGGCATTACTGTGTTTTGATAAACTATAATTCAGCAGCAGATGGGGCAATTTCATCAGAATGGATCAAACGTTTGTAAGAGAACTGATGCTGCTGATGATCCTTCTTTAACACAGTTTTACAGTCTCAATGATGCAGTTCTCTCTTTACAGAAAACTCATTATATATATATTTGTGTGTGTGCGTGTGCGCGTGTGTGTGTACACTCACACACACACACACGCACACACACACACACACACACACACATATATGTTTAACAATTTCAGAAGTTTTCTAATCTAATCATGATAGAATAAATTGGTGCACACAGACCTTACCATTATGAAATTATTCTAAAACAAATAATTTAATTTATCCCACATCTAAGCACAAATTTTATCACATGTAGTTTTAGTGTTTTTATTTTAACATCCCAGCATTTAAGCGAACCTATTTTTAATAATTTGAGAACATTTAAATTCACCTGATATTACTTTAAATTAGTATAAAATGTCTAGATATGGATGAATTATTCTTATAACAATTATTTATTAAAAGGAAATTATACATTATAAATGGTTAATTACTGTTAAAACGGTTGGAAAAATATAACCTAGAATTATAATTCAACTTACTAGAAATTGTATTGATATATAAATTATTATAAATTAAATTATAGTAAATAATTTATATCAATATATACCAAAGTAAATAAACAAATTTAGGAGGTATTTTTTAAGATATTGTTGCAGTGTAGGTTTCAGACCCGTCAGAAAAAACATCACTGTTTAAATACCGTTCTAATTCTGAGAACAGTTATGTATTCAAACTCCAAACAAGTGCACAGTGACCTCGTTTTTTACGTTTAGTCACTTCACACACGTCTTCAGAAACCTGTTTTTCGAAATCTTTTTTGGTCAAATGACCCTTGTTGTTTGATGGCAGGATTGCACGGGTTCCAGCTTGCCTAATACATGTAAAGCCAATATCAGCAAAGAAACAATAAATATTCCCGTAAAAAGACAAACCTAAAATGATGTCACTGGCTCCTTGAGCTTTTCTGCGCTTAAGAAAATGACACTTCCGTGGTTTCTGAGATATGAACGCGCAGTGTAGCTGTAATGATTTATGGCAAAACACAATTAGAGGTTAATTAACATTAGCATATTCAAATGCATTCAAATGAATCTTCTAAATGATTCGGTGAATCTTCTAAATGATTCAGTGAATCTTCTAAATGATTCAAACTGAATGCACTGAATTCAAAAGAAGCTGACCGCCCCAGTGTTATCCCCATCTCTAAATCTCACGTGAGCTAAAGTGTGCAGGTGTGTCATTTTTTTTTAAATTGCGCTGAGCCGCTGTGTCCCAAAGCTCATTCTCTAAAATGCAGATGAATGCCGAAAGCAGCAACGCTGCAAACAAAAGAGATGATCATCACACTGCCGATACAGGTGCTCACTGACCCTATGACAAACGATCCGGCTGTGTTTATAATGTAAACGCGGGCCATGTTGCCGCTAACCCTCATGTCCTACCTCGTCCAGCTCTGCAGCCAATCGCTTGCGTCCTTCCCCATCATGCCATTGGCCAAAGCTCCATCCGTGTGTCCGCCGATCAAGTCCACTCGCTCTGTGGATGTGTCCAGGAAGGAGGAGGTCACCTCCAGGGCAGCTTTCCCGCTCTTCCCGGTCGCACTGACGCTCAGCACCTCCTCATGCCTGCTGCTAGCCTCCATAAACAGGCCGCTTTCCTTCAGCCGCTGCTGGATCATGGGCGTGAGGGGCATCTCCACGACCCTGCCGGTGTGCCCTGGCTCAGCCTGTGTGTCCGTCTCATCAGCCGAGGAAGACAGAGCGTCCAGTGAGTCCAGGCTGCTGTAGAGTGTAACGCACAGACGATCCGACTCCAGGATGCTTTCAAACTGACTGCTGAACACGTCTGTGGCCTCCTCACTCCCGCTGGCTCCGCCCTCTACACTCCTACTGAGAAGAATGTAGCAGTAAGTTAGCGCTAGCTAAATACTCCAACTAGATATCATTCAATATTCAACACTCAAACTAGAAGTTACTTCTGTATATACTGGCTTATACACACTCACCTCTCAACACACTCAATTCTGAAATCTGATTGGTTAGAAGGTGTTGATTATTTTTCTATGACATTGTAGATCTGGCCATAAGACGAATCACAGGTTCACATTAATGTGCTTGTTCTGATATGTTAGCGTTTCTATAGTAACAACTAGTTCACAGAAACTTGTACAGCAAATACTCCACATAATGCTAAAAGGCTACCAATTTTTTTTTATAATTTTTTTTTTATTTAACATAGAAAAACATATAATCGCTGCTGTGGTTAAGATTTCTGTGACGAGATGTTTATTTAATGCTTTTTTGGAAGGAGTCTCCAGTGTCGGGGCTTTGGAACTGAATCTTTAACAGTTCTCACAAAGTTTTCAGGACGCTATGCTGTTTCTCTCCAACACGACGAGCCACACTTTGTCTTAATAACTTCAACAGAGAGAAAATAAAGAGTCTGCTGACTCTCTATATCATGATATCAGGAAGTAATCTGTTTGGCAGACATTCCACAGCATTAAATGTAACTATAAACGGATAAAAAGTATGGCCTGTTGTTCATTAATAAATAAAACATTGTAGTCATTACCAAACTGCCATGGTGTAAGAGGAATAAAACACTTTGTGTGGTGTTATAGGAAAAGAATCGACTTCGGGGCGGTAACAGAGACTCGGGACACACCACATGACCCCATCACTGATTATTTTCCTGTAACAGCACAGCCTGGCAGCTTTTATTCCCTGTGTATCGAATTGTCTAGATCTGGGATGGGAAAATTAAAGCTCAGAGTAGATTTCAACCTTGGAGGTCAAAAATGAGTCAGTCAAGGTGGTACATTTGTCATTTAACACCTTCTAGGGTACTATTTTGAATATATTGACATTATTCCTACCACTAGATGGCAGACAAACACAACAATAACAGCCAAGTGCAAAGCCTGGACTGTAAAACTATTATTTTTTCAAAGATTTAAAAAGTAAGTAAAATACTCATATTACCTGCATTAGCTGTCATGCTAAACAGCCAGTTAGTGACATTTTCAAACCAGCAGCTACTTTACAACTTTGGCGAAGTGTTTTTTTTTTTTTTTGCCAAATGACAATATTAACATAACAAGCCACTTTAAAAAATAAAATAAAATTATGCCTGATATTTACCAGAGATATCTGAAACAATGCTGGATAAAAGATGAGAAGGAGTGTGTTAACGAGAAATAACATCTGGCTGTCTGGAACCAAATGACAGCTCTGATCACACACACCTTCACACATTTTCAGTAAGTGTGAAGTACCTATGCAGCATGTCCTGACAACAATCAAGGAGCATATCAGTGTTTGGGCTTGTCCAATGCTCTGTGCTCTGATATTGAAAAAATTGAAATAAAATAATTAATTAATTTAAAAAAGGATCCCAGCTATTGTGCTCAGTCATTTCAGAGTTGAAAAAAAGTGTAAATGACGGACATGCACTAACCAGTACAAAACAGGAACAGCACTAGGCAACACACTGCCAAAATATTTGGTGGGTAAAAAGAAGAAGTTCTGCAGTGCATTAGCCACCAGCTTTCAGTCCATGTGGTGCTCATTAAAAGAAGCACAGTCAGATATTATTACTGCAATATCAGCAGGAAAATGTGAATATGATCCTGCTAGCTAATGGCTAATCCAGTGTGTGTGTGTGTGTGTACGTGTGTGTGTGTGTGTGTGTGTGTGTTGCAGTGTGAAACTCATACCTGGCTGAGCTGTTTTCTGCCGCTTCAGAAACACACACCATTGGCACCGTGGCCTTGAGTGTGTTGTCCTGAGAAGGTTTCTCCATGTCCTGAGTCGCCTCTTCCTTCTCTTCAGCCTCTCCATTCAGAAAAACCTCTCCGTCAGCCTGGTCCTCCACAAAGCGCAGCTTCTTCTGGGGTTTCTCTCGCGCTTTGCCCCCGTCCAGGAAGGCACTAAAGATGCCGGGGATCTCCGCCAGGATTTTGCTGGACTCATCCAGAGAGGCATCCAGAAGCCTTGGTGACGAGTCCGCACTCTCGTCCCCCTCCTTCTTTTCCATAACGGGCACCGGTGCAGGTTTATGTTGGCTTGTGGGCGCATTCCTGGCGTCTGGGCCGAGAGCGGGGCTCGCGCAGTGCAGCTCCTGCGCCGAGCTCGGGTCCTGAATCAGCGCCTCACACCACGAGTCGAACGTCATGTCGCTCAGCTTTTCTGTCTGCCCGGAGTCTGAGGCGCCATTCTGTAGCTCTGAGGCGTGATCGTCTGTGCCCGGAGGAGAAGGAGGCGTCCCGTTGCAGGGGATCATGTCTGAAGTGGCGTCTCCTGATTGACTGCCCTGCTCGGCTGCCTCAGCATCCCGGGCTCGAGCCGTGAGGCCACTCAGCAGCTCGGACAGCTCCCTGTCGATCTCCTGAAAGAGTGACGTCTCGTCGAGATCATCCTCCTGGATGGAGGGGTCAGGGGTTGTGTTGATGTTGTCCTCCAGCTGGGGGTTCGGGTCACGTGTAGAGGCTGAACAGAGACAACAGAGCACATACAGACAAAGATTCCTATATTAATCATTCAATTTTTTACAGCATTATATACGAGTTTTCCCAAACTTTAATTCCATCAAACATATAAAAGTCACATGAATATGTGTGCTACAGATACAAACCCCGAGCTCTCACACTATTGGTTCAAGGCTTTGGCCACTTTTTTTTTTTTTTCTGTGTCCATGTTGTTGTCGTAATTGATTGATTTCACATTGTACAGACACTTGCGTTCCTGCCACAACTCAATCAGTTCAATCTGTGAATGCCTGGCTGCTTTTGTTTCATAAACTTCCCCTAATTACCTCTTTTCTGCTCTTTTATTGGCTACTGACAGGATCATTTCAGATTTGTGTACGCTAATTGAGCTCCAGAATCAGGCCACAAAAATGCATTCGACACATTTGAACTTGCTCCATTTGGCCTGAAACTCGATCAGGAGGCAGGAGTTACATACTTCTTGATTTTCTGTACCAACCATCCAATTCCAAGTGCTAGCTGTCTCACAAATATGCAGACTGGAGCCAGCCAGTACAAAGTCAGCTCAGTGTGAACCATGTGTAAAATCAGGAGTCATAGCACGAGGGTTTGACAGACGTATAAAACACTACATTAAAACACTACATTAATCTGGAGCTACATGATACGACTCCTACTGATTCTACTGCTGAATTCTCAAATCTGATTGGTCAAAAGGTTTATATTATTGTGCCGATTCTAATACATTTATCATTTCTATAGCAACAGCTTACGCAGGGACTTGTATGGCAGCTGCGTAATGGATTAAATAAACGTGTTTTTTTGTGTGGAGACGTTTTGCATTTTCGGAAGAAATCTGCAACAGAAGCACTTCGAGGTTAGGGTGTAACGAAGTTTTCCGAATCCAGCTAGGTCCTTAGGACGGATCGTTCTGCAGGTCTTTAAATACCATGACAAGCTGTACATTTTTTGTCTCAATACAGTAACTTCAAGAGAGAAGAAAAAAGAGGCTGGTGAGGGAACGACACTTTACAGCTGCTATAACGTACACGATAACAGGAATTGACTTCTTTCGTGAATGTTCCACAACAATAAATGTAACAACAAATGTATAAGAATGTATGGATTTTCATTGACAAATGGTGTAAGAGAAATGAAACATTTTGGGATGTTATTGAAAAAATGATCAGCACCCACCATGTTTTATTCCTTACACATTCTTCAATTTCAGAAAGAACAGACAAGATGTCTTATTTAAATAAATGTAAGGTTTAATTTAAATATCTTAACATATACTAAGATGATTTAATTGAAATAAATGTCACCTTTAATTTAAATATATTGCTGTAATGGAAGAGGAATAAAACACTTCAGGACATGCTGTTATAGGAAAATAATTAACTTCAGGCTGGTAATGTCTTCACCCCATCGCCCCAGTGTTTTATTTCTTATTTAAACACACACACACACACACACACACACACACACACACACACACACAAACAAGCACTGCATTAAGCCAAAGCTCAGCGGCCGGACCGAACAGCTGCACATCACCACATTTAATTTCTACTCAGCTGCTGCTTCAGGTTTTGCTGCAGGTTTTGCTGCAGGTTTTGCTTTTCACCTGATGCTCTTTGAGCTTAGAGCAGCGGCTTTATCATGTTCTCCCACATTTACCATGTAAACAATCAGAACTTTATCAACAAATGACGCAATAGGCTAAGGGGATAACGACAGTAGGGTCATACTCACGTAGTCTCACACATAATCTCACATGACTCAGAGCTTATCATGAATAACTCCAGTGTGGCTAGGGAACACAGACAGACTGTGTTCACGCTCTAAACACACACACACACACACACACAGAGAGAGAGAGAGAGAGAGAGAGGGACGGGAAAATCGCCCAGTCTCAGCTACCGGCTGTGGCTCATGCACATGTCTCTTTCACTCTTTCACAAAAAGAACAGCACAAGCATTCAATAATGCTAAGGCTCCTTGTGAACACGTCACTCTGGGTTATCCCGGCCAAAACCAGAGCTGCTTTATGAGGTGCTGAAGAAGAATGTGTTCACCAGGTGGCAGCATCTGCCTGTCCTTACCTAACAGAAACCATAGGTGCTACAATCTTTATATCTTCAGAAGTCAAGTCAAGTGGGTTTTTATTGTCGTTCGAGATATATCGAACATATGTGACCTTGTCTTACAGCAAAGAAGTCCTGGTGCCACGTTGTGTCTTTAGTGTATAAAGCTCCAAAGCCACCGAAACTACCAGTGGCATTAATGTGCATTGTATAGTTACTGATGTGACACACTTTTAAGTTCGTTTCGTTTTTCACGTGAGCTTCCTGAGTGGTGCAGCAGAACAGCTTTTGCCCTATTGGCTGAAGACCGCGAGTTCAAATCCCAATGATGCTACAGCCATCCATGGCTAGGATTCCAACAGAGCAAAGGTACCCGTGCTCTCTGGGTGTCCTCTGTCAATCACAGCGACGCTAGCCAATCACGGCCTTCTCCGAGCTCATGTATGTGGAAGAGGGCGGATTTTCTCCAAGTGTGTTTAAAATCCTGTGAGGTTCAACTTCCTGATGCATTTTTTTATTCCTGTGTTCAACTTCACTAGGAAGCGAAAAGTTGGAACTTGGAATTTACATCATTTTCGTCCATTTGCGTCCAAGTACATAGTAAGAGAACAAAAAACAACACAGATGGCTCCAAGAAAACATTCGTTGTTCTCTCGGTCGATTGTCACTACCCATTATATATAAACGGAGGAGTATTGTCGGTAGCATATGACAATTTTATAGCTTTAACAAGTGAATATGTCTGTATGATGATTGATCTAAAGTAAATACTTATGTATGTATACAGTATAATTCATTTAAAATAAAAAAAAATGCTACATTGTTGACTGCTGATGCTGTTTTGAGCATCCATGTTGATTTGACATCACATGCTGAACTCGGGGTTAGGAAGACCATCCCGATTTTCCAAGCACGAATTCCGAGTCGAGAGAGTGTTTTCTCCATTCTTCCTAGTCGGAGGTGGGAAAGTCTGAGTTATGTGTTTTGGTCAAACGCAGTATTGATAAATTATCCCTAAATCATCCTTTAGCGCTGATCCTGGTCAGGCTCAGAGTAAATCCAAAGCCTATCCCATACGCAGGCTGTGAGATGGGAATACACGCAGGACGGAACGCCAGTCCATCACGCAGCAATTAGCTATTACGATTCCGGAACGAAACAGCTTCAGTCATTTAACATTTATTTCCCATTACACATTACAAGCCTGGCTTCCTTCAAATTTGTTTCAAAGTCTGCTCCTAATTCCCATTTACTGAGTGAAGCACTCAGGCTGCGTTCATCGTCACGGCCATTTTATCCTTCATCAGTTTACCTGTAATCCCAGAGCAAGCAGCTGCAAACATTTAAAAAATGCTGCTATCAGATTTTTTTGTCACCACAATAGTACAATAGTACAATAGTACAATAGTACGATAATACAATGACTGTACTATCTGAACTATGCTTTCATTTCTGTGTTTGTTCATGACTGTTCATGGATTATGTACTGCTGTATCCCTATTGTAACGCGTCCTTGAGCTCTGAAAAGGAGCTATATAAATTAAACACATTATTACTACTACCGCAAAGACTTTCTTGCTGCTTCCTGTTTTTCAGAAAACTGAAGATTTTTTTTAAAAACTAAAAGAACCAACAGGTTTCATTTTGTTTACTGAGTTTAAGGTTAGGGTTAGTTATAGTACAGCATTAATTAGCTACATTAATAATTATGCCAATGGAAGGTCCTCACAAGGTTAGTAAGACAAACGTGCGTGTGTGTGTGTGTGTGTGTGTGTGTGTGTGTGTGTGTGTGTGTGTGTGTGTGTGTGTGTCCTTATCACCAGAAACACAGCTGCTGGGTTTAATAGCTTTATAAACCTTCTATCATTATGTTAGGCCTGAATACAGCCTGTGTAACAGGAATGAAATGAACGTGTTTAGCTGGGTTAGGAACGTTATGCTGAGGATGTCCCACATCGACAGAACTGTTAAAATATTCGTTCTGCTCAGATATTTTTTTATTCCATTTCTGAGCTCTCGTTACAAGGACAACATAAAAAGCTTGGCGTACTACACACCACGCTATCAGTAAGTCCGTTTAGAAAAAAAAAAAAAAACTAATGATGTACTTATCTGATATCGTTTATGTAACAAACCCAGCTGCCTTTTAAGGGAGTGCGGGCCTTTGACTCCATCCTACCGTTCCAGAAATGGCATGTATGTAGGTCGGCAGAGTCATTTCCGAAGCTCTGAAGCATGTCGTTCTTGCATGCACTTCTTAAAGAGAAGCGACTGTCAGTCAGGAGAAGCGACCATGAGCGGAAAACGCAAAATCAGTCATGCAGCAGGGGAACTGGAGCGTTACCTGTCCTTCTGCATCTCCAGAGTGTTGTGAAACATGAACGAGGCTAGTGTGTGGAGCAAAATATCGCCACCAGAGACCTGCCCTTCGACTGTCGTGAGTTAGTGTGGAAAGGATGTGGCATGTCTTATTACTAAAGATGAAAGTGAGAACAGCTTTTTCAGGCTCTCTTCAAGCGAGAGAGAGAGGGGGGAAAAAAATAGAGGCTGGTGGTGAACCACTGTTTATAGTTGCTATAGCGTAAGTGTGAATTAACTGGTGTCGAGGACATTCCACGGTGTGCATGTAAAAATAAACAGATAAAAACTATGATGTGTTGTTCTAGTCACTTAATTTTTTTTTACAATTGTAACCGTTTAACGACAGTACATTCTACTCATTTTGTGAAGTCCTGTACGACCTGGAAAATAAACAATCTCGGGGTGTTAATAGTAACTTCGCTTCAGTAACTTCGTTTATACAAAGTAGAATTCTGCTCCCAGGGACAATGTGAGGTTCAAAGAATAAAAAAAGTTTCCAAAGCTATTGCTCAAGGATAATCCCAGGGTAGGAGGTCAAATTAAATATGTGTGTGAGTAGAGATAGTTCTGAGAGTTCTCCTTTAATTCATCTACCCGTTAGTCACTAATTCTTACTAACTAATTAATAATTAATTACAGCTTCGGATTGCTAACGATAATCAAAATGGCTACATTAATAATATATATATTTATCAGGATCGGTTTGGCACTGCTTCCTGTTGTTTAAAGTGTTCTAACCTAATCTACGCTATCAAAACAATGAGAATAAGCGGTGCTGATGAACACACACCACCATGGGGAAGTATGTTAGAAAATTCCGGGTCGACAGATTTTTGTGCTGATATGAAAAGAAAAGTGGCTCAAGCCACATGCACACTGTAACCATAACAACAGTCTTACAAGTGTTCCTGAGTATCCTCTGACTGACTAGTCTATCCTGCTATCTAGATTAGACTTATTATTATCATTAACAAAGATGAAATTAATACTGCTTTAAAGGTGGTGACTGCGAGGAGGTTGTTTTCCGGTAACTTCGGAGTTTCTGCAATTTTGCAATCGCCTTACTAACAAGACTAATTTTTTTCACCTCCATGTTTGTTTCTCTCGCTTGCAACTTGATTGATCAGGAGGTAAAAACCGCTGCTCGTGTCGCATCACAGGACGGCGTAATATACTCGAAGGAAAGCGCTATCCGCCCCGTTCCACATACACGATCTCACAGACGCCCATGATTGGTTAGTGACGCTGTGATTGACAGGGGAGAGAGAGTAAAGCCATCCCTCCCACCCAGAAAGCACGACTAACTTCGCTCTCCTGGATTCCCGGCTACGGATGGCTGTGGCATCGTTAGGATTCCAACTTGCGATCTCCAGACAATAAGACGAGCACGCGTTTTAGCCGTCTTAGTTTCAAATTCTGCGTGTTCAGTTCCAGTGGCACACTTAAACGAAATTATTGTTGGGATAATTGAATAATTTTCGAAAGTGTATTTGACTTTATCGTTTGGTGATATTGAAAACCTGTCTAAATTCAAACAAACGAAATGATGATGCAGTTAGATCTAACACTAATCCCGCCCACACCCTAAACTTTGTAGCATTTAATAATGACTCTTAAAATGCGTCACGTGAATAGCTATGAATTTAAAAAAAAAGTAACATCATGTGGGAAAGAATGAAAAGTTAAAAGATATCCTACCGGTGCCTGGTGAGCTGGAGTCGTGTGTCTTTCCGAAAAGGAACTCGTACTTGGCCTTGGCGACAGTCTGAGCATGCGAGGAGGAGCCGTTGACCCAAACAAATGTTTCGGCCTAGAGAAAGAGATCACTGTTTAACATGCACGTCAGTATCGCTGGACGCTTTCACTGTGAGAACACAAATAATCATCATTCAGCATACGCCATTTGTAAAGACACTTTTATAATGACGGAACGAAAGTAATAAATTAGCTGACAGTTCGTGTCCTGATCGTTTAACCATTAAGTGCTTATTAATATGCGCCGACCTTCACGTCGGAGGCTCACGTGATCATCGAAATTGAAATGTAATGCTCTATTCTTCTTTAAACCTACAATGTGACATGCACAGCTGAAGCTCCCTTTGAGAAAGCCAGGGTAAATTTCAGGCTACAAGCTGTGCTTGGAGTTCCCACAGTAGTGAAAGGTTAAAGTGCTGACAGGAGGGAGAGCAGTTGCTATGGCTCCCTCTGGATGCATCAGGAACGCAGGCTCCTATTCCCAGCACCGTGCTCTTACACTCGGTCCACGCACTCGTGTTTTAATCAAGGGCTTTTGTCGGTGCCATGTAATTGACTCAGCTCGGTTACTGCTGAAGCCAGAAATATCTAAAGAGAGTGCCTTATGTCAAATACTTCTCGCTTTAGGTATGAGGTATTTGACATCATAGCTGCAACCATTAAGGAATTTGCAAGTCGCATCCTTGCAGTAGCTTTATTACTTTATTTTATTCCACAGCGCTGTTGAATGTGTGAATCTGATCGGTCAGAAGGTGAGTCATCTTCTATAACAGCACCTACAGAAGTGCTGGCTGTAATATTAACACTCTGTACATAATCAAAACCTAAAAATAAACTGATCTTTAAAAAAAAAAGGGTTGTTACATACCAAAGACATATAATCACACATATGGTGAAGTGTTCTGTAAGGAGACATTTAACAATCATGGAAGGAGTCTCCAGTATCAGCATTTAACAGTCAGTTAAGTGAGTCACTTGGTAACAGTCTGTGAGGTTTCAGGACAGAGGACTTCCTGGTTTCTCAGTAACATTGCAGTGCATTTATTTTTAGTCTTATTAACTCCGAAACAGAAAAAAAAACATGCTGGTGAGGGAATGACTTGATAACTGCTATAACGTACATGACTTGTCTCACTGATGTTTCACAACGTTTGAGCAAACGTAACTATAAACTGCTACAGTATATATGTTTTCTTTAATACTGTACTTTTATTTTACTGCATGTAGGCAGGAAGCAGCTTCTGCACCATTGTTAAAGCTACTTGTGAGGCTTTCATGCTAACACAGCTCAGGGAGTGTAAAGTCATTTCAGTGCTGTAGACCTTGACCATTTTAGTCTATCACACGACAATTTTGTCCGGGTTTCAGGTTCTCCGACAGACAATCTCGGTCATGTCTAGATGGGTCGGACAAGCTCCGTCTTAATGCAGGTGAACTGATGAAGCCATTAGCCAGGCTAAGAGCTGCAGCTTAGGCACGTGGCAATGGAATAGTCCTGGCTCTATTTCCTTGTCTGTTTCCATGTCTAACATATGACGTGGATCAGGAAAGCACCAAAATCCCATCACTTCAAAAGGACAAGTTTATTTTGTGCAAAATTGCTGAAGCATTTAGTTGCCCAAGCTAAATTAAGCAAGTGAGATTAAGTAAGGCTTAAGTGAAACTCTTTTTCCTGCATACGGGTCAGATGTTTGTACGTGTTTATGCTGGTGAGATGCAAAATAAAGATATGATACGTGCTCAAACATAATGACTGTCATATTGATGGAAGTGTGTGATAACTGTGAGAACAGGCAACTTCTATCCTACATGATAGATTAGAAAAAAAAAAAACGTTATTGCATATATTAACTAATTTATCCTATTTAGGCTAATTAACCCCTTAAACATTCAGGACCCATCATCAGTAACTCCTCTTAAAATGTGTTCTATTCAACAAACTGATTGAACAGACTGCAATCAAACCAAAAATGTAGCAAATGATAGCAAATGTTGGACTATAATAATCTGGAACTGAAATGGACTTCACTGGGATTATATGTCATGAACCGTGAACTAAAATAGTCCATAATATATTGTCGGGAAATGAATTCCAATGATGCCACGACCGGATAGCTCTGTCCTCTGAGTGTGTTACACTGCCCTGTGATGCCGCACGATATTGATATGAGAGAGAGAGAGAGAGAGAGAGAGAGAGCGAGAGAGAGAGAGAGAGAGAGAGAGGATCAATATCGGGGGCAGTCGGGGCCTAATGGTCTGAGAGTTGGACTTGTAACCTGAAGGTGAACCTGAAGGTCGTGGGTTGGAGTCTTGGGTCCAGCAGGGATTGTAGGTGGGGGAGTGAATGACCAGCGCTCTCTGCCACCCTCAATACCACGACTGANTGTGTGCACTTGGATGGGTTAAATGCAGAGCACAAATTACGAGTATGGGTCACCACACTTGGCCACAAAGTCACTTTGCAAAATTATTTAAAACTAAAAGCCTTAAACTTGTGATTGCATAAGTATCCTCGTCTTTTGCTGTGAAACCTCTAAAATGAGTTCTTCTGGGAAGAGACATGGTTACAGCATCATAATAACAAATGATATGAATGTAAACGAATTACACATCATTAGCACATTCCTCAGAGTCTACAGCTCTGCTCTACTTACTTGCCTCATAGTGGAATAACAGAGACTAGCTTTTTTTTTTTTTCAAATCTTCCAAGTCAATTAAGAACACAGATTCTGTCACCCCTAGCCTAAATCCTCCCATACAACTCCCATGATCCTCAGCTCACGACCTCATTACATGACCTCCAGTCAAGCTCCCCACTATCCCCACTAATGGAACCAGTTTGCATACACACACCTCCCTGTAAATAATCCAGACTCTCAGTGTTATCTTGCAACGTCTCATTCCAGCACTGTACCTGTAATGATTCCAAGCCTTTGTCATCTGCCTGGTTTTAATATTCTGCTTCCTGTTTGCTGATTTAGACTCGTCTAGTTTATACCAGATCTCTTGGCCATTTGTCTGCCCCATATTTATGAGTACTGCCTAGCCATCTGGTTTGCCTGCATCAGTTTTAATTAAACCAAAAAAGCTGCACTTCCGTTCATCTGTCTGCTTCATGACACATATTAGGGTGCCAAGAAGCACAGTATGTCCACGCTAAGTTAAAAAGGAAACTAAGAATATCAACAGCTGTTTAAATAATTACTCATTTGTCTTCTTCTGGTGAAGGCAACTCATAAAATCTCTCGTGGGTGGAAAGCGGTATTGATAAACACGCTTGCTGTGTAACGCATCACAGACTTTGTGCGAGACGGAGCACGCAGTCATGATTCACTCGCACCATTCTTACGTTCCATGTAATACGCGATATTAAACGTTTTGTTTAGAACAAATTTGTTCCGTCTCACTACAAGTGGGCATTTGCGTGATTTTAAAATTCACTCACAGCTTTCCAACGTTGTTTCTCCCTTTTTCCTCCTGTAGATTCTTCATGCTTAAGGTGGTCCCTGGCCCCAGTGAATAAGAAAGAACACTGGCTTTCTGTCTTATGTAATGCTTGCCCCAGTGCAAATGCTGCAGAATCGACACTCTTCCTCAGTCAGTTTGCATTGAGGAATAAACCGAGATTGCGATTTTAATACGATTCTTGTGCCATAACTTTTGCAGGTCAATCCGGATGCCTGCGTGACGAAACACGTTAAAAAGTAACAACGCTGTTCTTCCTGATTTAATCGTATAATCGCGTCCACATGATTACTTTCTCCACATGCTTGTTATCCGGTTGATCATACCCAGTATACTTCAGCAACAACCACAAGTAATTCCTTACAGCACTGAAACTAATAGGAACTGTATGTAGATATGGAATCCAAGTTTAGAAAAGTTAAGACTGTAATTGTTCTAATGATCACGCTAATAACCACACACCGCGTCCTCAACTGCACGCATTGTCTTTTGTCCGTGAAGAGCAAAACCAAACCGGTGGAAACAGGAATGCTGACAGTCCTGAGTCTGCTGCATACCTCACTTATACCTCACAGCTGACCTGCACGTTAACCTGACCACGAAAAAATGAAAGCATTCCAGTTCTGCTGCGATACGTTTCTGCTCGCTACGTACGTCTACGCACACGACAACTACACAGACCTGTGCGTTGTCCGAACGCTTGTCACTGGACGCCATTTCCACCTGGTCTTTTCATGTCTCTCGTACTGTACCTGATAGCACGTTAACATCATTTGCACTTGTACTCAAATGTGTCTCTGTTTAGCCTGATCTGATTGCTGTATCGCGTATAATACACAAATCAGCTCATTCAAAGGTGGCTTTGTTTCTGTACGTAGTCTCCTGTTTGCTCTGGACGGTCATACCTGTCATGAGCACTAATTATTTCCTTGTGAACACCGACTGTCCTGTCTTGTGTGATTACTGTAGGACGGACGCGGAGGACACGACCACATGCGCTTCACTGCAATGTATCCTGACTGATTATTTTTATTAAATGAGGTTCGAAGAGAAGGATGTATTTACATGTGTTTACACCACTGCTCTGTTGGATTCTCAAATCTGATTGGTCAGAAGATATTGATTAATTTTCTCTGGCAATAGTTCTGGCTGTAATTTAAACAATAGGTTTATATTAATGTGCTCACTGTAATATGTTAGCCTTTCTATTATAAATACTCATGCAGGACTTCTACGGTGGACGTTGCGCGAGAATCTAAGGCTAACGATAAACAAATGTGTTGTTATTTAACAAAGAAAAAGGCATACCCATTGACACGGTGAAGCCTTCTATTGGGAGGCATGTATTTAACATTTAGGGAAGGAGTCTCCACTGTCAGCGCATTGTAAAAATGAGTGTGTTTTCCGTGATGGGAAAGTATTCAGGACAGAGGACTTGACGTTTTCTCGGGAACGTGATGAGCTGTGTTGTTGTTTTTTTTGTTTTGTTTCGTTTGTTTGCTTTTTGCCTCAATACTTTTGAGACAACTTTAATTCCATATATTGACTTCAAGAGAAAGAAAAAAGATCCTGGCGAGGGAATGACCGTTTATGGCTGCTGTAACGTAAGTGATAACAGGAACCGACTTCTCACAGACGTTCCACAACTTTACATGTGCTTAAAAAGGGCAAAGTGTTCATTAATAAATTACAAATAGCAATCGTTGGTGTTGTGTTTTATTTCTTACATCACATAAATGGAGTCTGGAGCTGTCTGTGTATGTTCGGCTACGGCTTTGTTCAGACAGCCTGCTCAAATCCCTTTTTTTCTGGCATACACATTTTTTCCCCTATTTTCACCCCAATTTGGTCACCTGCCAACTCCCACTCACCAGCCAGCTCTCCCTTCTTATACGACAGCTACCAACCGGGGAGAGTGAAGGCTAACGTGACCGGGCTTCCTTCGAGACGTGAAATCAACCAACCGCATCTTTTTGAACTGCTTCTCAAGCACAGGGCAATGTAACACACTTGCAGGAAAGCGCTATCCGCCTTCTTCCACATACAGTCCATCAGCTCACAGATATCTGCAGTTGAATAGTGTCACACTGATTGACAGGGGAGAGACAGTATACCAAACCTCGACACACAGCGAACTCACAGTCTCTAGATGATATAGTGAGAGCTGCACTACTCAGGAGCCAGCATGTACGATCTGAAATGGATTCAAGGCACTTTTCCGTCTGAAATCGGATTAAAGTTGGACCTTGCCCTGCCCTTGAGAGTCTCTGTGTGAGCCTGCATCATGTGACCAAAATGTGACCAAAATCCAAACACACAAATTTGATTTGATGTTAAACATTCAAATGTCCAATTTGGGAAATAAATCAGATGGCTTCCTGTGTACGAACACCAGATTTTTCCTGCACCTGAGACGAACAGTGGGTGACACAGTTCAAAGTGTGTCTCACACTCCTTCCTCGAGGTAACTCCACCCGCACATTTACAAGTAATGTTCAACTACATGCTCTTTGCCAGGCAGCTGCATAATCGCACACGCTGATCAGGAAGTGGCTGATGTAATGTAATTAGGCAGGAAAATACCTGGGAAATTCCATGTTTGTAGTGGACCTAGTATAAATCGTCGCTAATGAAACACTGCCCTGCATAGGCCAAGGCTCAGTGTGCTGGTCAGCAGCTCAAGCTCTTTGAAATGTGTCTAAGTTGAATGAATGAGCTGAACATGAGCAGGCACTTACTGACTGTAAAAAAAAAAACTGGACAACCGTCAGTTAGCTAGAAAATATGACACAGTTATTTTTAATCCAATGCATACTCGTCTGAGGGAATATCTGTGTTTGAATGAAAACGAAAGACAGGTCACTCTCAAACCTACATACTAATTAGTTTCATTGTGTGTTAAAATGAATAACCGCATAACAACCCGGGACTCTAAGTGCTTAATAATGTTTAAGATCTTATCCACAGAAGCTTGTAAGTAGTAAAAAGTATGCAATGGTTCAAAATTAATCCACTTAGTGCTCCAAACACAGAGTGTAAGTACTTGTCGTGTATAATCGGGCCCTGTCTGAGTCCTCGTGCTGTGATTTTCCACAGCAGAGCTCAAACAGTGCATAAGCCCAGGTTTGGGTTCCCAGCCAAATCCTGCCAATTTCACTGGATCAAAAAAAAGCTTACAAAGCACCTCACTGCTCTAACCACTAAATCCCTTTCCTGAATTGAGCAAAACTATGTTTTCTGTCACAAATGTCTTACATAAAATATCGTGTTCGTTTTCACTGCACGAGCTCAGTAAGTAAAGACAAATATGACAAGTAAGTAAAGTAGTATGCTTTGATTAGTTCTGTAAACTAAAGTCCACGGGGAGGAGTCAGACCTGATGTCAGACCAGCTCCTCCTACACGGCCATAGCTGGGCGGAGTTGAGTCAAAATTCCATGCGGCGGAGTGTGTTTCAGGCTGCATAATTGTGTTTCCTGTGTAGTTTTGTTTTGTACAGCATTGTGTGGGTTAGGGATAGAGGTTAGCGCAAGGATTTCGGTTCTGCGGCGACGACTATCTCGAATTCAGCTACAGTGACCTCTGATGGGTTTTCGCAGACTGCCACACACACATGACTCGTAATTATTATATAAATAAAACTGCTAACCACTGTTGGCCAAACACTGCATTTACATTGTGGGTCTTGATTATTATATACAGTGGATATTAAAAGTCTACACACCCCACAAAATTGAAGGTTTCTGTGAAAATTCAAGTAAAAAACAAACAGAAACATAAGTGTGCACACCCCTTATCTAATCCTTTGTTAAAGCACCCTTTGCTTGGAATACAGCACTCAGTCTTTCTGGGTAAGAGTCTACCAACTAAGCACATACTGATTTGGCAATTTTATTCCACTCTTCCTTGCAAAAATGCTATCAAATTATCCCGGCACAGCCTTCTTCAAGGCATTCCACAGGGCTTTCAATAAAAGTTCTGGACTCGTTTTAGATCTAGATTGAGATGTGAGCTCTGACTGGGCCAATCCAAAACATCTCAGAAGAAGATGACTTGAAAATAAACACGAAACCCAGCAATAGTACGACCTATTGCACGACTTGTAAAAGAAATATTTTTGTGCCAAAATAGACTGGTAGATTTGGCACTATCCACGATTCCCTCTATCTTAAGTAGAGTCTCAGTGCCAGCTAAAGAAAAGCAGTGCCATAGCATGATGCTGCCACCACCATGCTTCACCATCAAAACGGTGTTCTCTGGGTGATAAGCTGCCTTGTTTTTGTGCAACATCTTTTAGAATTATACCTTGGTCTCATCAGACCGTGACACATTTTTGCACATGGTTTGTGATGATTTAGGCAGGCTTGGATTGTTGTCGCATTTAGGGAGTGAACAGTACTTGGCAGATATTCCTGCATTTCGTCAAATGTTGCTGTAGGTCTCTTGCCAGCCTCAGTGAGAAGATTCTGACTTGTTCTTTCATCAGTTTTGGAGGGACGTCCTGTTCTTGGTAATGTCACTGTGGTGCCCTATTTTCTCCACTTGTTGATGATGGCTTTCACGGTGTTCCATGGCACTAATGTTTTTGGAAATTCTTTGTATCCCTGTCCTGATCGATGCCTTTCAGCAATGAGATCCTGTACAAGCTCTTTGTAAACCAAATAGGCTTCAGCAGTCAAATGAAACCAAGAAGACGTCAAGAAAATCCTGCAGAAACAGCCGATCTTTATTTGGGGTTAATCAGAATCACTTCACTGATGACAAGTGTATGCTACTTACATTTGAACATGGGTTTGATTGTGATTGGTCCACAGTCACATGCTCAGAAGGATGCGCACACTTATGCACACTTATGCAACCAGGTACATCTGACAAGGTGTATCTTGGTTTCATTTTTTACATCACAAAAACCTGCGACTTTAACAGGAGTGTGTGATTTTTTATACGCACTATACAAAGATCATAATTTTGTCCCACTTGTTAACATATACTGATCAGTATCGGATCGTTCATATCATTCCCCCACCAAAATGTCCTAATCTGAGAACAGCAACTTTAGTGGTCGTCTTATTCAACAGAAAATAAGCGAAGCATAAAACTGCATTCTGGGAATTAAAATACAACTGTGAACTTTCCAGGACAGACTGTACCCTTACTCTGCCATGGCCTGAGGACAGCCTGGTTTCTGTAGCCACCCTGCAGTTTTATTGAATGCTTGTAACCCTGCACAGACTGATAAAACTATTTACTTCTTCTGGACTCCACAGACTACCTTCCATGATTCACGTGCCACTTGAGTGCCAGATGATGAATTTTGACGATCGACTAGAGACGTATTGCTACTACTATTGAAGTAGTAAGTCTAAATTTTGGTGTAAGCTTAAAAAAGGTCTTTTAAAAACCTGATCTGTTTACAAATGTGCAACAATATCCAATTTGTGTCAAAAGTCAGCAAAAAAATAAATAAATAAAAAATCATAATTGGTCTGCAATTTAAACTCAGCCAGTCAGAACTTCATTCAAGAAAACCTATCAGTGCAAACAGGGTCATTTAAGAGCAGCCACAGGCAGAGGCCAAGTCATCATGCTGATGTTGAAGATTAAATGCGTTCTGGGAATTTTAAGGCAGAGCAGCATGTCAGTCTGTTATCTTAACTGTTTTAACACAGTAATTATCTTAAACACTGGTTACACACTATGTTACAACATGTCGGAAGAATTTAAATCCATTATTATTTTAGACCCTTCTGTGTTGCACAATTCATTTTCCTCAGACCTGGGTGCAGGAAACAGCGTAATGCAACCAGATCTATTCGATTCAGTGAACCAGTTATCTGTGTATTCAGTGCAGTAGCCTATATAATATTTATCCTTTCCTGGACTTAATGAATACACTGAATGCACTGCTATTGTAGGGCGCCAGTGGAGACAGGATGTGAGCCCTGCGGCGCAAGAGAACTTGAGCAGTGATAATAAAACAGGTTAATGAGGTGAAATATAGGGCTCTCATGTAGGGCACGCCAAAGAGGAAGCAGACACGAAGAGCACGGCCTGGGAATTAGAGATGATCTGTTTAACTCTGTGGAGCAGGAGGACTTATTAGCAATGATGCTTATGCCTTGGGAGAAAATGGATTATTCCATCTGAAACAAGCCAATAAGCAAACGTCACCTACTAACTCGTCATCGACGCCTGGTCTTCTCCTGACAAGTTTGCAGGAAGCTCAGAGTTGCAGCAAGAAACATGTTCCAGAACATTCTACTATGATACATTCCCCCCAAATACAGGAAGGCAAATAAACAAGAAAATATTTCGATACACAGATGTTTTCTCACAACACAAACTGAGACAGAGGGAGCATTTATTCCAGCTGTTTATGCCGTACGTGTCGTCACACGGCAGCACAGACAAACCTCGTCCACTGCCCAGCTGTTTCTTATACTGTAACAGAAATTTATATCTTAGCAGATAATCTAATCTTGCAGGGGACTTGACCTACAGCATGAGGGGGAGGGGGGTGGATCTTACGAAAAATCATATTGCGAAAAAGTGAAACTTCCTCCTCTGTAACACTTCCTCATTCCAGGAAGGATTCAAGAATTCAAGAATTAGGCCAGAAAATCTATTCTGTCAAAACAATACTCACTATCAGGAAATTACGGGACAATTTATAGGCCTAGTCTGTCAAGCATTATTAAAGTACTGATGCCCTTGCTGAAAAGCTTCCTAAACAAAAGGAAATAAACAGGACGTGGTTAATTGGGTGATATGAACATCCTCTACGACTCGGTCGACTAC
>CM074961.1:13909281-13910963 GCA_037577455.1 Pangasius macronema
TGGTTTACAGACATCCCCATAGAGCTTTGAGGACCTCTTGATGACGGCTGACATAAAAGTGGTCCGCTCTGCGTTCATGCTCAGCACTGTCTGTGCTCTTTCTAGAGCAGCAGCCTCCTCCTTGTGCTTGGCACTGTACACCCAGCTGCTGTACGATTGCCGATGTGTGCTTGGTTGAAAAGTAGAGGTTGGTGTGCAGGCTGGAGGGACTCCACTGGGCGTTGGGCTCAGATCTGGACTATGTGGTGTTGTCCTGTTCTGGGAGTCAGATCCTGTTGATGGGTAGAGGAAACTCACTCTGGGACCTAAAGAAGGTTTGGGAAAGTTCCCCAGTGATGGAGATTGAAACACTTCACTCATGGTTTCAGGAGGGTCCTGACAGAAGAACCAAGTGGAGGATTCTATGTGTTCACCAGGGTTGTCCGTCTCAGATACTGAACCTTGGGATTTGTTGACTTCACAGCTTAAGCACTCCTGAGAATCTGTTTTACTTAGAAACTCATTTCCTGTTAAACATTCAAAGCTTGATGATGAAGTGGTTTCTTGGTTAGCTAGCCTGATATCGATCCTTGTTGAACCTGAAGAATAGTTCTTTTCTGTAATCCCAGAAGCAGATATTGGTGAAGGTGCTTCCTCTGGTATAGGTTCTCTATCCACACTCAGTAATATGGTGTCATCTAAGACATCCTTGTCGGTGGTTACACTTTCATCCTCCAAGGTGTAGATGCTCTCTAGGTCTCCGACTGAAGGTCGTGCTATGTCTGCAGCTGTTGTGGCTGATGATACTTCCTCTGGAGTGACCAAGCTCATAGAGGCAGCAGAAGGTTGGCACTGCTGGGCTCTAGAGGGTGACTGCAGTTGGATGAAAAGGAAGGAAGTCTTGACCTGATGATGATCTCCCATTTCCTCGATGGGAGTGTGGTCTCTTGGCGCAATGGGGAGGGAGCAGAGGCGCACAGGTTTTCCCAGACCAACCTAGGTTACTTCTGGCCTGGAAGCACAAAAATACACACAGGCCAACACAAATGATTATTTGTTTTGAATCTTTTGGGATGCAAACTCTGAGAAGAGACCCTAAATATATTTTTGAGTTCAAACTATGGCAATCTATCTTCCAGCCCGAAACAAATTCTGCAATGTACCATGTGACACATCCCAATTTCATCAAATGTTTATTGGGTTACATAAGTCTCTAATGTCTATACAGATTTGCGTTGCACCATCTTGTATACAAAAAAAAACATTATTAGCTGTCCATCACATTAAACAGTGAACAACTGCACAAAAATGAGTGAAAGGTCTTCTGACAAGCATGGAGGGAATATCTCAATAGCCAGAGCATCTTATTTTTATTAAAAAAAAAAAAAAGATGGTAATAAGAACATCACATCACATTCATGAAGCATTCCTCAGGGGTTTGTTACGTGTTCTTAGGCTCTTACAGAGTCCTCTTTAACAGGGAAACACTGTTGCAGAAGATTTCTCAAGAGGGACTAATTTAAAGAGCCTTAAGATTTGACCTTTTTTCTAAGATTGTTTTTTTTAATAAATTACCTTAATTAGCAAATGATTGAACCATTTATTATTTTCAAATCGCTTCAGACAGGTGAGCAGCACCAAGTTTCTGGGTGTGCACATAACAGAGGACCTCTCCTGGACCACTAACACTGCATCTCTGGCAA
>CM074961.1:13910974-13921539 GCA_037577455.1 Pangasius macronema
ATTTTATTTTATTATTTATTGTATTTTATTTAACTTTTTTTTAATTACTTGTCTTGTTATGTTGGTTTCTCACACCACGGGTCTGAGGGAAACGAAATTTCAATCCTCTGTGTGTCCTGTACATATAGCAGAATTGACAATTGTTGACTTTGACTTTGATTTTATTAGCAACAATAAAGCTAATAAAAAAAAATAATAATAAAGACCGGAAGTGTTAAAAGTCAGCAGCAATCTAAAGATGAAAGTCTAAAGATGAACTGTCAGGAGGCATATTTAAATGAGGCCCATGAAGTCCAATCATTATCCAAATCTGAGGTCCATTGTTATCATCCAGAACCTTGCTGCATATCCAAAGCCACACAGTGCACAAGTGCAAGTGTGCAAGGAAGTTAATTTGCATAACTGTATCTATGAATTAGAGTAACAAACGAGTATGGACAGATACAAGTAAGAAAGGTTGAATAATAAACTATGTAGAAATATGCTTTAGATTACGTGAGAATGTATTATCAAGTAAAGGCATTTTAATATACTGTTAACACCATCTCAGTTCTGAAGCTCTAGTCTGTAAAAAAAGACCACTGTGGGACTGATTCTCACTGCTCTTTCCTCGCTTACAAAAAGCGACAGTCAGAATATTATAGGGTGTGTTACTGTTTTTCTGCAAATGGAAATTAATAGTCTTGCAGAGTCAAAGTTTATGTATCTGTGAAAAAGTAACACTTTATATGCATGATGTAAGCCATGTAAGCCATGGCCATGCAATCTTTGATGTTTTAGTTACCTGCTCAGATAAATAAATGAAAATGTTGAAATTTGGGGGGTAACGTTTTTCTTATTTTCCTTTCATTTCTTTGGTATGCAGACTAAACTATACCTGCTACCTCCAGTTAAGCACCGTCAAGAGCACTGTACAATAGTATCAGTGACCTATTTTTATCTTAGCTATGAATGTTACACTCTAGTGGACCTGCAAGTCCACTTAAAGCCAGTTCGGCTAAATGAATCAGCATCGACATGTATACCAATAGACCACTGAAATTATGTTGATTTTGTTTAATCGAAAAAAAAAAAAAAAGGCAACTGACAATATATGAAAATATGATCTGAAATGACAAAGGAGCATGGGTTGGTCTGGAAATGAATGCTAGGTTGAATATTATGACTATAAACTAAGATATTAGATGTTCCTCTCCCGTTCCTCACTTCAGTACTGAGATAGAATAGCGCCATGGAACTGTTTCTTGAAGTCAAGAAGGCGTGTAAACATGCTGAATGACTGCATATTGACAAGCGTGTGCGAGGACTCTTAATGTCAACTCGCCTGGGGGCCCCTATTATTGAAACCAAACACAGAGGAAATGATGTAATTTGAGGGGCTCCAAGGGAACCCTTTCTTTTTGGGGAGAGTCTGCTTCCACTGAAAGCACGCTGATGATGGTTTCAATCGCAATGAAAGCATTGTTTTGGCAATCCAGTGATGTGGGCTGGACAATCTTGAAATCGGCAAGGGAAAACAGCTGGCCAAGCAGTTTAGAGTTGATCCCCCTGTCATTTGATCAAACAGCTCCCCATTTAACCAGCAAAGAAAGGTGCCTAATTTTGACAGGACATAAAGTTTTTACTATGTATGTAAAATCTGTTATTACTGTGACAATGAAAAATTATCACTAAGAGAGCAGACAAAGCCAGTAAGAGTTCAGACATGTTGAGCAGATCTAAACTCACATCTCCCACATCACTGCAATGCTGATGGTAGAGTGCCGATAAAGCCGACGACTTGTTGGGGCAGTGAGTGGGTACCAAAGTAAACATTTACCAGGAAGAAAAGGAAGCATTCAACAATCCATGTCTACTGTAGTTGCCTCATAAAAACAAAGAAAAGCTACACTGTTCTGTAGAGATCAGACATGTACTGTACTTGTAATTATACATGCTATATTATTATTATCTAATTATTGTTATTATTATTATCTGAGTGATGGACATATTTTGTAATTAGTATTTTTAATTAGGCTACTCATAAGCTATTTTGGTATTTAGGACACCACCAGCACCATGTCCATTTATGTATATTTTCAACATTAAATATTTCATTTTCTTAGACAATTAGAGACATTAAATTGTGATTAAACTGAAAAGTCTGAGTAAAAGCCATTTAGTACTCTCTTATAGCCTTTAATGCAAAATGTAAATGATTCAAGTTCTAGAAACACTAAATCAGTTAGAGGTCAGTTACAAAGCGCAGATGAAATTTTAGACATCTGTCATCTGAAACAGACGGTAATATATCAGCTCAGTAACTCAATACTGTGGAAAGGATTCATTCCGACTCACTCAGTGTGGGTGAGAGGTTGAGAGATGTTAAGGGGATGCTGATTTCTAAAAGGTCAGATGTTTGCTTCAGTTTTATGGGTGTAAAACCAAGATTCATAAATGAACTATGTAATGTATAGCTTGAGGCGGTATATAGTTATAGCACTCCATATGGAAGCTATACAGCGATTAGTGTGTCTAATGGGCATTGTAAATGATTCATGGTGTAAAGTTTTTGAAACTACATTACACTAGGCATAAATAAGTCAGTTATGAAATGCATAAACTACACACACCCATTTTCAGAAGTCAACTGAGATAACATCTGCTCATTAACTAACTTTTCTGCAAAACTAAATCAGTAAAATCTTTTTAAAATGACAGTGCACTGAAGTTTACACTATTACAATCTCGTTTTATGTATATATATATGTGTGTGTGTGTGTGTGTGTGTGTGGGTGTGTATATTTGTGTGTGTGTGTGTGTGTGTGTGTGTGTGTGTGTGTGTGTGTGTGTGTGTATGTATATAATTCCAGGTTTTGGGATTGAAAGCTCACCCTCTCACTCACTGTGCATCTCCAGTCCTCGCTCAGACCCCAGCACGTCAGACCCCAGCACGTCTCCTGCACTGGTGTTGAGTCATGTTGTGATTTAGTGAATTTCGCCTGGGTTCAGATGGATGCAGTGTTAAATCCCGTATTGTGCTCATGCTCCCGGCAACATTAGCTCGCCTCGTTTAACGCCAGATCTCCGTCACATCTCCGTCTACACACTCATTCACACGAGTTTACAAGCGCTGGACATGACGACTCGCTTCACTGAGTCGACTCGCTGATGCAGACTCGTTTCAGTGAGTCGAACCGCGCGTGTTTTGAATCATTCGATTCAACAGCTAGAGCTGCTTCCAGAAACAGTGAGGGCTACTGGTGTGGTCAGCCTTTTAAAGCCCTTTATTATTTTATACTGGTAATTTAAACATAAGAAGAACTATACATTGGGTGAAAATAGGCTTACTTTACCTTCAAACTATTTTGGCTTTTGTAATTTGCCTTACTTTTACGGACTTTTACATTACAGGCTTTTATATTACAATATATTTATTATATATTTGTTCTTATATTATAACAATTTATCTTGTTGTTGTTTTCTTCTTTTTGTTAGTGCTATTATTTCATTCTTCTTCTTCTTCTTCTTCTTCTTCTTCTTCTTCTTATTATTATTATTATTATTATTATTATTATTATTATTAGAATCATCATCATCATTATTAGGCTATTTTACAAAATAATAATTTACAAAAAATAATAATCTGATCTACATTTAAATGTATGTTGCATGATTTAAATGCAATAATGTTAAATGATATATAAATAATATTAATTATTACATTTACATTTACATCATTATTATTTTTTAATAATAATAATAATAATGATGATGATGATGATGATGATGATGATTATTATTGTTGTTGTTGTTTTTGTTGTTAAAGTTAAGAGCCCATGTATACTCCCTAATTCCCTGATTGAAAAAAGAAGCCTAACATTTTGATTAGATTTTCGACTCTATACACCCAGTTAAACGAATTGTTCAAAAAAGAGTCGATTCCTAAATGAATCCCTCGTCACTGGTGTTTTACGGTTCATTCCTCTCAGTAAAAACATTTCAGCATGCAGTGGGTGAGCGGGAGGAATAAAGGCATTACAAAAAAAACGATGAGTAGGCCTGCTTACTACAGCTTGGCAAAGAAACTGCTGAAGCAGAAGATCCAAAAAAAAAAAAAAACAGCACTATGCCTGTGCAGCACTGGGGTTAACTTTACAGTTCAGACTGTGTGTATCTAATCAGGCTGGAGGACAGAATTTCACAGAAACACACTTCATTCATATTTTCATCTTACAAACTTGTCTCCCACTTTTCCTGCATCACTGAAGCAGATGATGAATATAAGCCTTTGTCTGACAGATTAAAGCAGGAAACAAGGTCACACAACACACACACATGCAAACACACACACACACACACACACACACAATCAGTAGAAGATATGTTATCATCACAACTTAGCACTCAGTCTTTTACTACAGCATTGTGTTCTTCTGAAACATATACATTAATCTCTAATACTTTTTCATTTACCATAACTGTAATACATGTAATGCATATTTTTATATTTAAAAATAGCTGGTCAATGTTGCATAGCCAATATACAGTATCTGTTCTTTATTACAAAGCTGAGTTTACCGGTAACCTATTAACATTTAGCAAGCACTGTATATTATACAGTGTAGCCTGTTTTCAATTACAGCTTTTTCTCATTTACCTCCTTTCATCCTGCAAGTGTGTACTTGTGTTAGTTTAGGACAATGTGTGGATTGTTCGTGAAGGAAATGATTGTTTGGTCTTTACGAAGGGCCTTTGCACTGGTCCAAGAGTTCCTCTGCATTTAAATAGGCACAGAGCTACCTTGTGCGCCAAATGGCGTGAGTGGCTCTCACCAAGGCAATAAGCTGCGATTTTTCCACTGAAGACTAACGATTGGGAAAAGTTACACTGGTTGTGGGTTAATTGTTAAAGCCAGCTGTCTGTTTTATCTGGCACAAAGTTGTATATACAGCATAGGTCATTGATCAGTCTGCAGTCTGCAAAAATCAGAACAGCGCCAATATTTCTCTCCTTCTCTAGATTTGAAGCTCGTGTCAATAGGTTAATTGTCACGCAGCCTTTGCAATGAACCTCGAATGGTTCATAATGTCATATCTTCCATCTGGAGTTCTATAACTGTATACTGCCTCAAGCAGCAAATTACTTTGTTCATTCATTAATCTCAATTTTACACTCATAAAACGAAAGGAAACTTCTGACCCTTGAAGAATCACCAGCCACTTAAAATCTCTCAACCTCCCACCCAGGTTGGACCATTTAGAAAAGAATTTGCATCTCCTGCATCTCCACAGAAACATTTTGTTCATGCCGGCAGGTCTTCCTGGTTGTGTTTAGTGAGTCTTTACATGTGTGGACAGCTTTCTGAAGAAATAGACACCTGTCAAAGAGACAATACACTCCAAATGTGACAAAACAAGTACAGTACTTTAATGCTGGGCAATCACACTCTGCTCTTGTCAGAGTTTTTATATCTTGGTGGGGACCAAATATCCCCACAAGAATATGAATCACTGACAGTTTTTCTTGTGGGGACATTTGGTTGGTCCCCATGAGGAAAACTGCTTTAAAAAGAACCAAAAGGTTTCTTTTTAAGGTTGGGGTTAGGTGCAGGCATAGCATTAAATAGCTTAATTAATGAAAGGTCCTCACAAGGATGGTAAGGGTAACGTGTGTGTGTGTGTGTGTGTGACAGAGAAACATGAAAAAGAAAAAAGAGGAAAATTGAACCTGTTAATAATTTGATAAATTACATGTCAACAGACCCTCTGTTGTGTAAATATTTATTGTCTTACTTTTTGTATTGTTTAAAAGACTGAATAAAATGTCAGCTATACAGACACCACCATGCACCCACCTTCCCAGAACCTCATTCTGTCTGACCAGCTTTTCCAAAATAGAAAATGAGGACATTCAAATTTTCTATCTGTTCTAGAGATTTGAGGGCAGTGCTAATTTGGACAAAATAAAGAGAGAGAGAGAGAGAGAGAGAGAGAGAGAGAGAGAGACAGAGAAATGGGTCAAGTGATTCATATTTAAAGGAGTGGCAGTACATCATGCGGTTTACTCAATATGCAGCATTTTCACTGGAACTGCTAAAGGTGGAGACTGACATATTGTGCACATAGAAAAGCTGATTGTGCTGCAAGAATCCAGTCACCCCAGAAGCTTCCTGTTTGCAGAAATCCACACTCAGAATAAGTCCCTAGTCGGGCTTTCACCCCATTTTAGATCATGATAGGACAGTGTGCTTTCTTGTCAGGGCATACAAAGAAAGAAATGTTTTTTCAACATATACAAATATCACACAGTGTTGGACAAATCTTTCACTGACTGTATATTTCCTCATTCTTGGAAATACATACCTTTTCCTATTAGCATCAGTGTAGTTACTGCTTTAAGGCACATAACTGGATATTAAACTGAGAGTTTAAGGGGCTGATGACATTTGTCATTCCAGTAATAGTATGATTGCATTCAGAGTTTGTTTTATATTATTGGAACTTTGTTCAGGCTGATGATAATTTCATATCTGTCTAAAAAGTTAAGACACTTGAAAACCTGTGCAAAAATATTAAACTGTTAAACTCACAGGAACCATTGAGGGGTCAGTTTCAGAAGAATATGGTTTAAGATTAATAATTAGAAGAAGAAGAAGAAGAAGAAGAAGAAGAAGAAGAGGAAGAAGCTAGTAGGTTTGGAGGTTAAATGATTGCTGGACACCTCATTAATTCATTTTCATTTTCATTCACTCATCTTAAGTACGTGCTTTATCCTGGTGAGGGTTGTGCTCAATCTGGAGCCTATCCTGGGAACACTGGGAATTCACCACATATGGGACGCCAGTCCATTTCAGGGCAACACACATACACACACACACACTCTCATTCGCACCTATGAACAATTTAAAGTCACCAATCCACAGGCATGTTTTTGGGAGGTGGGAGGAAATGGAGGAACCCCGAAGAAACCTACACAAAAATGCAGACAGTAACCCGAGCTCAGGACTGAACCATGGACCCTGGAGCTGTGAAGCGTTAACACCCAGATGTAGCTCAAAATGCATTAAAAGCAGCAGAAGCAAAAAGAAGAATTTAAATAACGTTGTGTACAGTGACAAAAACAAAAAGGAAAAACGGAAAGGAATTGCTCAATATATCATGTCCGATGTTGAATGGAATGTGATACACAGTTAGTGCATTAAAGCAATCACTTCAGCCACGCTGATGGGCACTGGAGGAGCCAGATGTTGACTGCGGCCCTGAGGTCAGCCTAATTACAGCGCCGTGTGGGTTTGTGGCTGCGATCCAGTCAAAACAGAGGGTGGTCTGAAAGGGGCTTTGTTCAGCGCCTGTGCAGAGTCCGACCGTGTCTCAGACATTGCACTGTGAATGAGTGAAAAGATGCTTACCAGCATTAAATGTGTGTCTTTTTCGGTCACTCATGTGACCAGGCATGTGCTTAAGGTCAAAGAGGTTTTACTTCCCTTTTATAGCTTTCACACTTCTTTTAGTTCAAATTAGTGGATGTCCTTAGCAAGTAGATAATTAATGATGTTTGACCTGAGAAAATCTTTTTCTTAGATAGAATATGAAGAGTAAATGTGTTGAGTAAAATTGTCAGTACACCATGTTAGTCATTCTGTTAATCCATATTAAATACTGAAGGCTTGAAACCAAAGGGACATGAATTCTGGGAGGGAGAAGAATGTAATGACATGTCCAACAATGTTATGTCATTTAAGTTTATTTAATTACATTATTTCCATTATTCATTATACTGATGTCATTTAAGTTCATTATTTTAAAGTCTAATTAAAGGAAAATCCACCCCAAATAACTTGCATATTAATCTTTATAATTTACATGGTGGCACTGAAGCAGCATTCGGTGCCATTGAAGATTTATTTCGTAATGAAATGTATTAAAGTGGAGATTTTAAGTTTTAAAAAATTTTAGATTTAGAAACTTTTTTTCATCAACATGTTGGTCTTTTTTTATGGTATGCTACATGGCCCACAATGCCATTTGACTAATGCTAAGGATGTCAGTGTTACCGTGCTTGTCATCTCGTAAATCGCTAACTAGCCAAGCTGTGTCACTGACTTTGTGCAGTTGCGTCATAGAGCTGCATTGCATTCTGAACACGGAGTCCAACATTTGCACCAACGTCTACACTAGTTCTATATTGGATTTCTCATTACTATGACAATGCACATCTCTGGATCATGATAAGAGAGAAAAGAAGCTTTTGCTCCTTTGATACAGGAGTTAACAGCGAAATCTGGTCGTTATCCCTCATATTAGAGATTGTTGAATTTTTCTCCTTTTAAATGCCATTGTAAGTGTGCTAGTTGTCTCCCCCCGTGACATCAGCACGACACACAACCCATAACTTCTCACAGGAATAATTAAAATACAGCACCAACCAACAAATTAGCACCAGAATCACTAAGCAAATCATAAATATTTAAATATATACATATATAATGTGTATGTTGGGTGGAGGTTTTCTTTAACAGCTAATTAAGAGCTCACTCAATTTCTTTTCAGATAAATTGTGCTGAAATAAACACAAGTATTTGAAAGCGCACACAAAACACTGCTCTAAAAATCTGAAACTGGACCCCTTGGACTTTATCATCTAACCCTTTCTAATTAGTTTCTTATATTAAAGCCAACAAACTGCTGCTTTTACTGTCTGTTTTGGAGAGTGTAACAGAAACAGCAGCGTCCTGTAACACTAAAGTCTCCCAGAGCATAAACAGAGAACGTACAGACATGCACATGAGCTGACAGGCGAACAGAGGCCCCATTTACTGTCCCTCAGGGTGAGAGAAAGCATGACACACAGGAAAGGCCTTATCCTCCACCCTCGCTCCTCACACAGCAGAGCTTTACACCACCAAGTTATGTCAATGGACTCGACCTTCCTCTCCAACTGCTTGACCCTGGCATTAATATGCCCTAATGCTCTCTGATCTCAGGCCACTCTTGATAGGGCCGCTTGTTCTTATGTAAACACTGGAGATTATTGAGACACTGAGACATAACAGAGAGCCATTTCAGGAAAGAACTGTAGAAAACCAAAGGGAAAGAAAAAGATAAAGGTGACACACAAGCGTGTTTGTACAAGTCGGCAAGCTTTGATGAGAAGTGGCTGGAAAGTCCGTTGCTATATATACATCTCTAAGCATAAATGTTGATTTATAAAAGGAACATTGTATGAGATATTTTGAGACCACATTCAATGACTTGCACCTGCACAATGAGTGAATCATAAATTCTGATCTAATGCTCTGCTTTGCATCCAAAATAAACTTGGCTGTAAGAATTTAACATGGTTATGGGCCATCCATTTTTTTGTTACATTACTGGTGAATCCAGTTTTCAAGTCCGCTTTAAGTGGGATATAAAGAAAAACAAAGTAGCAGAGCCAAATGCTTTTAAATCTGGATAGAGACAGAAAATATCGAACATAACTAAAAATAGTGGACATAAATCTAAAGAATGGCCTTTTAAAACGGCCACTGTAAAAGGAGCTGGGTACAAATAAGACTAGAATTAGTAATAAACCTCTCTCTCCCTCTCACACACACACACACACACACACGCACGCACACACACACACGCACGCACACACGCAACAAATCTCCAGCTAAGTGGATGCATCACAGACTTATGCAAGTTAGTGTAATATAATCTTACATAAAACACTATTAGGGTGCTTTATTATATTTATGAGGAATATATACAAGTCAAAACCTGAATCCAGCTCAATAAAATTTTTAAACCCAGCTATGAACAGAGTGTGCCGAATGCTCCGAATCGAAATGGAGGGCATCCATGATGAGGTCAGACTATCCGAAAGCACCTCCTAGATTACTCAATATCTGTACCAAGCCAGTAAGCTTGTAAAAAATAAAAGCCCTCTCTCTTATGAGTTACATCTGCACTATAAACTTCTAAAATCACTTGTCTCTTGGGTGCAGCAGTGTACAAACCAATATGGGTCACACCCCTGATCTACCAACCACGATGTACTGAAGCTGCACAGAGATACGATCATGCAGTCGCATAAACATGAGGAAATTATACAGTTCCCTTCCAGCACAGAGCAGGAAGTAATTATTGCCTTTGAGTTAATGCCCAGTATCGTTTTGAACTCCAGGTTTTGTACACAAACAGCAAATTAACAAGACAGTCTGTGGATCCTTTTCCTTACTGAGCAAATGTTGGCGTCTTGGTCGAGTGTCTGTAAGACTTCTAAGAAAGCAGTGTGTGATCCTGAGATTGGTTGACCTCAAACCTATATGAGGTTTCACATGAGAGATGAAAAAATATGCTGTATAAGTGTGCAGACCTAGGAAAACCCTTCACATGGTCACATGGACATTTTCTACTATATATACACACACATGTGAAACTCGAAAAATTAGAATATCATGCAAAAGTTCATTTATTTCAGTAATGGAACTTAAAAGGTGAAACTAATATATGAGATAGACTCACATGCAAAGCAAGATAGTTCAAGCCGTGATTTGTCATAATTGAGATGATTATGGCTTACAGCTCATGAAAACCCCA
>CM074961.1:13922959-13974033 GCA_037577455.1 Pangasius macronema
GAACTATCTTGCTTTGCATGTAATGAGTCTATCTCATATATTAGTTTCACCTTTTAAGTTGCATTACTGAAATAAATAAACTTTTGCACGATATTCTAATTTTTCGAGTTTCACCTGTATATATTTTTTTAAAAGCTAAAGGCTTTCATGAATCTTCAAGTGTATCACAATCTAGATTTATAATCTAATATACTTATGGAAAGAAAATCTCGATTACTGCCACAATAGTGTTTAAACATGAGCTTTAATGTCTCTTCATTCCACTGATCTCATGTTTGCTCAGGCACACATCAGTGGTGAAATAATCACTGAGTAACGCAATGAGTTCTGTTCTTGCTGGTTAAGTTTCCTTTTTATTAGGCAATTTAAACATTTTAAAACTTTATCTGCTCTCATCTGTAAAGAATTTGTAAGCACTCTTCCCTGATTTGACGATGATCTGAGGGCACACGAGCATTGTGGACAATCTGACTGCAAACTGAACTGATTAGGCTTGTATCCACACTTGGGGAAATAGTCTCACTAGATTTAGTTAAATCAAGCGTGTACAATGGTTCCATGTGAATGAACCGAATTAGATTAACCCAATTAGTTTTCATACATCCAACAATATTTGATCATGTATTTTCAAAGCCTTGAATACAAACCAACCCCCATGCTCTCGATCAAACTCAGGCCATTGGTTTTGTGAAGCAGTGGCATTACCCGCTTCACTATCGTACTGCATATTCATGAATGAGGTTAATTTAATACTATAGTTATTTCTTCCTGTCAACATCTTCATGAGATTTCATTTGGATCACGATAATTCTATGTGAATTGGTCATGCTCGTTGTACCTAATTCAAATTTGTGGAAACTTGTCTAAATTAAATTTACCATAAGCAATGAAATCATGTTTCGATGAGAAAGTAAATATTTTTATGTAAAATACACGTAGTATGACTGATCACATATTCGCTTTTTTACGGTGCATTTCGCTATGGCACATAACTATCCAACAAACCTGACATTCACTGTGTGAGGAAATCACACTTAGCTAGCAAGACTTTAGACATCTTTAGGCAAACTGATTGTATTTACCACTGCATTTGTTAAACTGGTTCAATACTCAAAGTTTACAGGCAGATAGCCAAGTTTAGAAAGAGAACCTAAATAAAAACATATTTCGGTGGCATGGTGGAGCAGTGCTTCCATGCTGTATTGGCTTAGATAGATTGGCATGGTGGAGCAGTGGTTCCATGCTGTATTGGCTTAGATAGATTGGTATGGTGGAGCAGTGGTTCCATGCTGTATTGGCTTAGATAGATAGATTACACGTGTATGTGTACATGATGCCTGGTGTCCCATTCAGGCTGTATTCCTGCCTCACACCCAGTGTCCCCTGGATAGGCTCCGGATCCACTGTGACCCTGAGCAGGATAAAGCACTTACTGATAGTGAGTGAATAAGACATATTTATGTCTTCTTAAAATAGAGATGATAAAGTATATTCACCAACAGTAAAATCCAGTGGGATTTCTCAGGCTGCCTCACACTCAATTCCCAGCATATTAGTTACATCTTTCTTGTATCTGCGCTTATTTTCTATTTTATCAGGTAAACCCCCTATATAAGTCACTTTGTAGGTGCACAATTGGCTGAAAAGAGCAACCATACCAAAAGGACCACTGCGGACCAAATATTACTTGGGTGGTGGACGATTTGGGTAGTGGCATATTAGTGGGTGTTGATTTGATATGTGTGCATCAGGCATAACGGGGGTGACTCAGTGGTCAAGGCTCCAGGTTAATGATCAGTAAGTTGAGGTTCAAGCTGCTACTGTTGGGACCTTTAGCAAGACCCTTAATCCAAACTGCTCCAGGGTGCCGTATCCTGGCTGACCCTGCACTCTGAGCCCAGCTTTAAAAACAAGCTGGGATATGTGAAGAAAAAGAATTTCATTGTGCTGTGTTGTAATGTGAATGGGACAAATAAAGACTTTCTGTTTTTCTTCTCAGTGATAGCTAAAAATAGTTGACGTAAATCTAAAGAACGGCTATTTAAAATTGCCTCTATGAGAAAAGCTGGGTACAAATAAGACTAGCACTTGGTGCCTGCGATTCAGTTGCCAGTAAGCGCACAATGCAATGGCAACAACGTTATGTAATTTATGTAATTGCTGTCCAGTGAAAACTTCTGTGAATTTTCAACTAGGCTCATTTTGTGCCACAAGAAACAGACATCTAAGTGAAAAAGAAATGTAATTTATGGTGCCAGGTGCACCGTTTAATCCTCCCTGTTAAGAGAAACACACAAAGCCACTCTTGGAACAACTTATAAAAGACCTTTTGGGTTTCTGAACAGGTTCCATGGCTTCATTAGTAAGCCAGTATACACTGTTTTATGGTGTAGAATATAAAACATACATTAAAGTACCTCATCTGTACACTCATCTGGGCCATCGTGGCTCTAATAATCACCTACAATCAGAGCGTGAGGGAATGCAATCAAAATACACAAAATAAAAGCGAGAAAATGAAGTCTTGATGGGAAATTGAAGTCATGAAGTGATTTTAAAGCATTGTTTACCAAAGACTGAGTCATCAAGCCCCTCTAGTCAGAGTCCACAAAGTGTAAACAAGAGAGAACAGGGGGTACAAAGGTAGGACAAAAAGTTCTGGGGAAAAAAAAAACCCTGAGGGCATTTCTTGCTTAAACTGAATACCAATGAGTACTAAACCTGGCGAAGGAAATTTGGGTTGGAGGCTCAAAGATAACGCATTAGTCACTTTTAGCTCTCAGCTTGTTCTTTCAGTCACAGATCATGCTTGAGTAATCAGAAAATCATGAAATAGGCAATTTCTGGATGGGGTTTAGTGATTAAAACCATGCAGCATCATTTCTAAGCTGCAGTCAGATTATTTCCTCCAATGTAATGTTTTTCTGTGAAAGTGTATTACAAGTGCCACCTAGTGCACATGTGAGAACCAACAAGACCACAGGAACGCTCTGCCTGCATCTCTGACATTCCTGTTGTTCCTGATCTTTAAAAATAGCACATCAGGAAGTGTAAAATATGTGCTGATGGCCTCATACCCACCTGAAACTCACTGAACCACATTACAAAACAGACGTCATTACTGGACTATTTCTTTTCAATGTTGTGCTACAGGAATTTGCGTAGTGTCATTCAGATGAGTTCCACTCAGTAGCTGTCTTCTCTGGAATGCTGAAATGTGTGAACATTGTATGTGGCATTAACAGTCATGTCAGTAGCTGATATGTAAACATGTCTGGGTTTTCAGATGTGTGCTACTGAAAAAAGGAAACTTGAGTATGAGAAAGATTATATAAATTAAATGTATGATGATGATGATGATGATGATGATGATGATGATTATTATTACTATTATTAATATTATTCACTCATTCGTTCATCTTCAGCAGGTATGGTGGATCTGGAGTCTATCCCAGGAACATTGGGCTTGAGATGGGAATACACCACAGGACACCATGCACACACACCTTTGCACACTCATCCACTCATTTCCAAAGGAAATTTATCTTAGTCAGTCCACTTACTTTTCATGTTTTTAAGAAGTGGGAGGAAACAAGAGAACCCAGAGGCAACCTACTCAGACATGGGCAAATTATGTGAAAATCAACAAAGATCAAACCTTGGACCCTGGAGTTATTATTATTATTATTATTATTATTATTATTATTATTATTATTATTATTATTAATGTTGTTCTTGTTGGTCTTGTTGCTTTTTTCTCAGAAAAAGCTTTCCATTTTCCGGAAGTTGGCGCTCTGAAGTATCCACTGGGCTTCGGGCAGCAGTAAAGCTGGTCTACTTTTTCCTTTCGTCTGCCACTGTGAGAAACAATGAAGCAGAAATGTCATTTTAAATGTTTACAATCAGCACATAAAGCAGTAGTGGAATAGTCTGTATAGGTCATATAGTCCCACAATATATAATCTTAGAAAACCGTAGTGTAATAGATGCAAATCTGTGTAAGTTTTAATGTTAATTCTTGGTTAAAAAGCAATAGATGTTTACAAGTAGCCTATACACCCAGTTAGATTTGGTTACTGTGTTGAATATAAACAGAAACCATTAGGCACATGTATTGGGGAAAACACAGAAGTGAAATGAGAGAGTTAGAGTCAGGTGAAGTGATGTTTCCCTGCTCGCCTGTAGGGGCGCTGTGATCCTGCACTACTAGACCCATAAAACAAAGACACGTTTATTTATGCATGGGTGGAAACTTCTCACTGAGGAACTGAACAAACCTTCAGACGACTCTTGCAATGTTTCTAGTGACATGAGTTTGTCAATTACTGAATCGTTTTACATTTTGGAAGACAGTAAGTGACAAGAGAAGATCTACAAGGTGAAGATTTCTGCTTTTACAGGATGTAGTCTACTGTTTCTGTCATAAATCAGGATTGTGTTGTGTGGAACTTTATGATCTGTGGCTTTACTAATATGATTTCAGTCAGGTAAGTGTGTGTGTGTGTTTGTGTTTCACAGCACTTTATTTGGGTTATGGAGCTGCTGATTTCTTTTCAAAAACATATTTTTATTTGTTACTTTGTTATTATTATTATTATTATTAGTAGTAGTAGTAGTAGTAGTAGTAGTAGTATTGTTGTTGTTGTTGTCATTGTTGTTGTTGAATAAAAAAACATCATTGATAGATAATAAATACATAAATACATAAATTAAATAAATAAATGCCCATCAAAGCGCAGGAAAATCATGTATCATTTACATGTATACACACATATCATTTACATGTATACAAAAACATATGCTAAAACAGTCCAGTTGTTTTGGCATAATGAAATAAAATTTAAAAAGTATAAAAATATTTTTTAAAAACGGAAAGGTGGAGTGCAGTGCATAGTCACCCTTCAATCCTGACTTCAGGCTACTGTCTATGTGGAGTTTCACATGCTCCCTGTGTCCATGTGGGTTTCCTCTGGGTTCCCCGGTTTCCAGAAACATGCTGGTAAGGTGGACTGACTATGCTAGATTGCCCCGTGGTGTGTGTATGTGTGTGGATGGAGCCTTGAGATAGATCTGTTCTAAATTATGTAATTAGGAAGTGCATAGTCAGTGTTCTGTTTTTTTTTTTTGTTTGTTTGTTTGTTTTTGCCTGTTGGCCTTTGGGAGGGCTTTGTTCCTACCAAAACCACCACACCACACTTTCGTCGTGCTCCCTGAAATGAGGAAGTAGCCTGTAGGTAAGACTTAACTCCAGCACAAGAGTTTGACCAACAAAATATCTGCATTCACTGTGCGGGTGAAACAGGGCTGGTGTGTGCAGTCGACTGCTAGCTGAAAATTCCCTGAAAAAATCTAATAAGTAGTAGGTCCATGCATCTTACTTTCTACCAGTATCACAGCTTATATTGTTCTTCTTTTTTTTAACGCAGTTGTCTGGGACATCACAGTGAGGAATCAGTGATTCCCTGCTGAACTTTTTGGCCTGTGCCTCTGAACTTCTAAAACTTTGGATTTTTTTGGACTGTACACATGAAGAATATTTCTTCTTAAGACGAAGGATACAGGACTAGAACCATGCTGCAGCAGATTCTCAACGACATGTACATCGAGCCGGAGCTGCTGGCTGAGCTGAACGAAGAGCAGAAGCAGGTTCTCTTCTTTAAAATGAGAGAAGAACAGGTCCGCAGGTGGAAAGAGAGAGAGGCACGGCTCGAGAAGGAGGAGGCTAAATCGGTGAAGCCCAAAAGAGGTAATCTTGTTAGATGAAAAATAGTGCCTTTTTATTTTCATTTACCAAATAAGCCGCTAAACCTTTTCAGCCTGAGACACAAATAGCACATCTCCTAAATTCATCCCAAAGTTTAGAGAACCTTGTGGGATGAGAGACTTATTGTAACACTCATTATTACTTACACAACTGAAGTCATAGTTCAGCCTGGAACATTGAGTTATTGCAAAAGAACTCTGTCTTTTTACTGATTAACAGAAATATGCTGCATTACTGCTGCTGTATAATGAAGAAGGCTTTGTGCCGTCTCAGATTTAGAGACTATGGGTTACAGAGCAGTAAAAAAAAAAAATTGGGACTCATTTGTGGGAACCATAGTGCTTTGAATTCTTGAATCTGATTTGCCAGAAGCTGTTGATTCATTTTCTATAACAGCAGCTGAGACAGTAGTGACATCTCTCATTCAAATGACAAGGTTATATTAATGTGCTTCTTCCAGAATTGTGCTAAAATCACTGGTGTAATAACAGGAACTTCACTTAGCATCACGCCTCATCCCTCATTTCCCTATAAGAGCACACCCTGTCTTGTTTTGTTCCTTTCATTATAAAGGTCTTCAAATGAGACAAACATCAGAGAATATCTTACAAAACATGCTCCTAATTTTTCATTTTTTTACCAAGTGTAAGGGCAGTTATTGGGGTGTTGGTAAACATGTATGCATATAGCAGCATAACCAACATAATTCAATGTAAACAGTAAAGAGCTTCAGTTTCAGTCTTGTCATGCTTGTCATGTACCACAAAAACCCAGGGAAAGCTTATGTAACTGGAATTACTCTTTCTTATATTTCTCCAGGGTTGCATAGTGTTGAACAGATAAAACTGTCATTACAGGGAAGCATTTTGAAATGTTCATCTGCGGTAATCACACTTAAGCTACAGATGTAATAGATATAGTTCAGTTTGAGAAATGCTGGGGTATTCCCTAAAAATTAGCTTTCCTCATTTCAAATAACTTGCTGTGTGTGTGTGTGTGTGTGTGTGTGTTTGGTCCCTCAGTTTCAGCGAAGACTGTATCCTGGCTGAAGGCGTCAGACAATGACGTGTGGGTGTGGGTGATGGGAGAGCATCCTGATGATAAACGTTATGACCAGATCTGTGATGAGATCATGGCAGAGAGGGCAGCACTACAGGCCCAGAAAGAGGCAGAGGAACTCAGGTATGTGCATTTTCATTCACTAGAAGTTCAGTACACTGGAACTGACTGGAATTTCCCATTTCACTTGTTTCCAAGCACAGAAAAAACTGGTCGAGTATTAAATTCCTACCTTTTACCTGTTAGAGGGAAGTTAGTAGAACTGTAACATCAACTCACAACAAACCCTTTCTCGAGGCTTCATTGTTAGAAGAACAATTTTTTTTTAGCACTCATTAAAGCGCTTAGTGAGGTTTAGGAAGTGGTTTTGTGTCGTTCACAGGTTGACATACTGTGTGTCTTCTTTCTGTACCAGTTCAGATTTTAGATGAGTCATCGTTCTTCCAATAAATACAATGACAAGCCGTTTTATTGCTGGGAATTGAGTGTTGTAAAAAGATAAAAGGATGACCTATATTTATGCCACTATGTGGAATTATATTTTATTATATTATATTAATGCAGTAATTGTATCTGCTGTATGAAGCTGTTAATTATTCCCACATTCATTATTACACATACACATTCATAGGTCACTCCCTAAAGCTGCAACGCTGCCAGCACATTAACTCCTCCCAAAACCTGCTAAGCAAACCACTGTTATCTTATCTCTGTAAGATTTTTCTAAGAAAAAAAAAAAAAGTCTCCTTCCCGTGCAGAGGTGAACTCTAACTCCAGCTCTCACCTGACCTTCTATGAAGGTGCCAGTTAGTCATTAATTTTGCATGTAAGAGCTCCTTAATTCTCTTTAGTTAAACATTTCTCCAGTCTAATCGCAGGATATGGACACAGGACACTCCCTGTAGAGCACATGTTCAGCAGCTACAGTTTGATCTGGACTTCACTTTTTAACTTGCATATTTATTTACTTACTCATTTACCTACTTCTTTACTTATGTTCTTAGTTACTTTACTACTTATGTATTTACTTCCTACCTTACTTATTTCCTTCCTTCCTTCCTTAATTCCTTATAAATTTACTTACTTACTTACTCACCTAATTAGTTTCTTTCTTTCTTTCTTTGAGTATTACGCTCACCATCCATGCTATTATGACCCAGTTTCAATGTGTCTGTGCCCATGATAGCCTCAGATTCCTGTTCTTGGCTGACAGGAGTGGAGCCCAATGTGGTCTTCTGCTGTTGTAGCCCATCTACAAGTTCAATGTTTTGTGCATGCTGAGATGCTTTTCGGCTCACCACGGTTTTAAAGAATGAATATTTGAGTTAATATATCCTTCCTGACGGCTCGAACCAATCTGGCCATTTCCCTGTGACCTCTCTTATCAAGGCATTTCCACAGAATTGTCCCTCAATCAATGTTTTTTTGGTTTTGTGCCATTCTGTGCAAACTCCAGAGACTGTTGTGTATGAAATTTCCAGGAGATTAGCAGTGTACGAAATACTCACACCAGCCCATCTGGTACCAACATACAGGCCACAATCAAAGTCACAGAGATCACAATTTTACTTCATTCTGATGTTTGATGTGAACATTAACTGAAGCTCCTGACCTGTAGACAGGTGAAGTGAATAGCTTTATCAATTTAGAATTGCAATTTAGAATTGATTATCTTGTTACAGTGGCACCTGTCAAGGGTGGGATATATTAGGCAGTGAGTAAAGTATACTGTTGCCATGAAGGGGTGTACTTGGTCAGCAACAATGTTTAGGTAGGTGGTATGTGTAGTAACATCCACATGAATGCCAGGATCCAAGGTTTCCCAGCAGAACATTGCCCAGAGCATCACACTGCATATACCGGCTTGCCTTCTTCCCATAGTGCATCCTGGGGCCATCTCTTCCCCAAGTAAACGCCACACACACACCTGGCTGTCCACACATAGCTCTTCAGAACAGACAGAATTCAAGAACCATCCTGAATTGCTATGTTCTGTGCTGACGATAAAGCCCATGACAGACTTGAAAGCTCACGAAAAGTCTTTTATGTTCAATGTGTGCATACATGAATGGTTTGTGTTTGCTCACCGAAGATATTATTACAGGCATTCCACAGTGACTGTGCTGGAATGTTGTGATGTTGTGTTTCACCTGGGTGTTGTGATCATGCACAGGGCCAAGAAAGAAGCTGAACTGGAGAAACGTTTCTCTGGGTTGTACACGGAGAAAGAGGAAGCTGCCAGGCAGGAAGAAGCCCGAAAGGCAGCTGCCCTGAAGAAGAGCCAACAAGAGGAGTTGAAGGTATAGAGAGTCATTACATCAAACTAGCCAAACCTTAGGCATTCACACCTTGATGTGGTTTCTCATGCTCTGGCTTGCTCCACCAGTTACTCTAGATTTGTAGTATGTCCAAAAAAACTGAGAAGGCAAGTTTGTTACAGCAGGTAGTTTCTGTATGATCTGTAAAAAAAAAAGTACAGCTATAAAATGTAAAATTGGTGATAAAGGTGCTAGAATGTGGGCTGAATCTGATTCCAGCAAGGAGAACCAGTGCTACATATTCATCTTACTTTATTTCCAACAACAATGTGCTGAATATGAGACCATATTTGAGAAGAACAGTCAATTTCCACTCCTGCTGCTGGTCCGAAATGCAGCTGCTAAGCTTCTGATGACTACCAAAAAGAGTTAGCCTCCCTCCCACCTTCTCCACTAGTTACCTGTGAAAGTAAAGTTTGACTACTTGTTTCTGAAGCTCTGCATGACACAAAATGTAGCTACGTCTCCAACCTTGTGTGTCCCTATTCTGTCTAGCGCTGTTTCAAACCATTTCACAATCTCAGATGAGGTTTATAGGTGATCTTACGGTGCTGTCCTAAGATTGTGGAACAGCTTACTGCATTTTATCGAATTATCCCCTACAATAAGCATTTTAAAAACACATTCATTCTCCTTGAGTATTCTTCATTTCTGCTGCATCAAGTCAACTATTTTCTCTTTTCTGTCCCTGGTAGTTCATGTCCTTTACTGTCCTTTATTGTTTAAAGTACTCCATTTCTTATTTGTGTTCAGAGGCGGGAGGAGGAGGAAAGACGAAAAGCCGAGGAGGAAGTCAGGAGGCTTAAGGAGGAGCGGGAGCAACAGATCTATATGAACCTGAAGGAAGTACAGAGACAAGGGAAAGGCCATGATAAAGAGGAGAAAGCCTGGCAGGATTCATGTAAGTGAACAGACTATGGAGAGAGAATGAGAACTTATTTATTTGCTTGTGAAAAAGAAAAAGTTCAAAAAGATTCAACAAGAACCATATCCAATGTTTAGAGCAGTTTCCCGGACTTAACTAATTTTACTGCTTAAACCCTAAACTGAATATAGCATTCCAATAAGATGTTCAAGTGTGTGCCTGTGTATGTGTTTTGTGTGTGTTCTAGTGAGGAAATCTAAAGCAGCTGACCAGCGGAGACGCTCCCTGGCCAAGCAGACGAGGGAGGATCACCGTAGGCGTTCTTTAAAGGCACTGGAGAGAGGTCGAGTTGCGGCCATGACCAAGGCCTTCGGAGGAGAGAAACTGGCTCCTCCCCCTAAACCCAAACCCAGAAACCTAACTCTCACTAACGAGCCTCTTCACAGGTCCGTACACATTACTGTACTTTCTGTAGTACGAAATCAAACAACTCTTAATTTATTGAGTTATTCTGGAACCATTTCAGTGGTAAGAGTGGAAGTCTTGGTTTTACTGGGCCATATGGAAGACTGATAGGTCTTATCCCTATATGTTTTTAATTAATATTTTTTTGAAAATTAACATTAATATTTATTTCATTCCCTTAGCCTGCAATTCACAATTCAAAATCCATACCCTAACAGACCCCGAAGACTCAGTCATTTCCGCTTGTAGTTTATACACACGATCTGATAAAATCAGACCAAGCAGCACATTGCAGCGAGCTTTCCTGGAGCTTATTTATTTTTAACCACTAACACTTCTTCCTGTTATGAATAACAGGGGGTCCAGTTTACGTCGTTCATTATCATCGTCCAGCCGGAAGGAGATTATCCGCTGGTTCAGAGAGGAACAGTTGTCCATCAGAGTTTGTTTTCAAGATGACAATAGCTGCATCGCTCCCTGGTTCCATGGTAAATTCACATTCTGCATAGTATGGGATGTTCAGAACAGATTAGACTAGTCTAATCTGTACAAGTTTCTCTCTAATATTCCTCTATTATAAAGTACAAAAGATGCCACTGATTATTTTCCTATAACAGCACACCCTGTTGAGTTTTATTCCTCTTATACCACAGCAATTTGCCAACACTAATAATTTTTTATTTATTAAAGAGCAACACTATATATATTTATTGGTTTATTGTTACATTTTAATGTTGTGGAACATCCAGGAAACAAGTTAATTTCTTTTATCTTCAATCGTTCCCTCACCAGCCTCTCTATTTTACTTTTTCGGATTGTTCATCCGTCCTTCCAGCCGAGATTTTTGTTAGCGTGATATCTCAAGTACGACGGGTTGAATTTGTGCAGGATTTATATGGAATTATCACTGAAACCAGCAGATGAATTGATTAGATTTGGAAATTGATCCAAACAGGGTCAAGGTCACAGCAAGGTCAAATGTTAGGCATATTTGTTCACAGACTGCTTAATAAGAAAGGTGATTAAAAGCAGACTAGTGAACTGAGCCGAGCATGTTGCCTTTTTCTCCAGGCATAATCTCACGTCAGGAGGCTGAGGATTTGCTGAGGGAGGGCAAGCCTGGAGGCTTCTTGGTTCGTGTTAGTGAAAGGATCTTCGGATATGTTCTGTCTTACCAAAGTCCAGACGGAGTCAAGCACTTCCTCATCGATGCCACAGACAACTGCTACATGCTGCTAGGAGACCAGATCAAGTTCGCTTCTCTGGGAGAGCTGGTGGAGTACCATAAGGTAATCATTTGCTCCTTCTCACAAAGCTCGACTTTTTTGATAAAAAGTTCATTAAATACGGATTATTGAAATTCTGTATTTGCCTTCACATATTACTTTTTGACATTGGGGTCAATAGAACTACATACTGCTATCACACCGGGTTGCTTTTGATATTTAAGTGTGAGTTTGTAGAAGTGTCATTGGTGAATTTCTTTTATTTTTGTTCGCATCATTACACTCTGTCAACTCTGGCAGTTGAATGCTCATTTCTGGTCAGAAGGTATTTTCTGTAACAGTAGTTCAGACAGTAGTTGGAAGGTTTTGCAAGGTTTATAATAATAATGTGCTCTTTCTATTAATTACTCATTTCTGTAGTAATGACTTAGGCAGGGACTTGTTGGAAGACGCTCCAAATAAACAGGTGTAAAAATGTGTGTAGCTGTTGATATGAAGAAGAAGAAGAAGATGATGAAGAAGAAGAAGAAGAAGAAGAAGTTTATTTTATATAGCGCCTTCCTGCAAACTCAAGGTCGCTTTACAATAAGGCAACATGACAGCAGACAAAGAACAAAAGACAATAAACAAAAAATCCATGGCATGAATCAGGTCATACAGTCAGATCAGAAACATAAGAAAGAAAAAGATGTGTTTTAAGGTGGGATTTGAAATCCTGTAATGAAGAACGATCACGGATATTTTTGGGGAGAGAATTCCATATGGTGAGGTTTTCTGTGAGGAGATGTTTAATCTTCAGGACAGACGGCAAGCTGAGTATTTATCTTATTAACATCCAGAGAGAGAAAAAAGAAAGGTTGGAGAGGGAATGGCTGCTATATCGTGAAAACAGAAACTGACTTGCTTCCCAGATGTTCCACAACATGAACAGATAAAAATAAACACATCATTGTTTTAAAAATTGTGTTGGCAAATTACTGTGATATAAGAGGAATAAAACACTGTGGGACAATCAACAATTGATTGATTTCCTGTAATAGCAGACGTCATCATGATTTATTTTTTACTTAACTCACAACCATGTGATACACACAAGCCCTCAATATGGTTAACCATATTCAAATTAATGAAATGAAATGAGTCAACACAACACAACACAACCTTCTGAATATCTTTTCCTGGTTCTGCATTCAGGAAGAGCCCTTAACGCCCTCTGGAGGTGAGCGGCTGCTGCACGCGTGTGGACAGAAACCCGGCACTCTGGACTACGCCGATCTCTTCACCTGAAGCCTGCGGCTCTGTAGCTCAGTGAGCCGTGGTGCAGGAGAACGAAAAGCACATCCATGCTCTTATGAGCTTTCTGCACACACAATCTACAAGCATGGAAGATTGCATACTGAACAAACCTGAAGTGGCTGGTTACGCTGGGCTTCGCAGTACGCAGGCTTGATTCAACCATCCACACATGAGCAAATCACCATGAAATAAAATTCAGTTCTGCTTAGATCATGTCAGATATGAAGGCACGATATGCACTTTTGATAACATGGCTGCATTGTGAAGGATTTCGAGTGAGGCTAAGGATCAACTGTGCCATTTGTGTGTTCCAGTTATGAACTCTGGCATTTTTCAAGCAAGCTGCTAAGTATTTTCATATATTTTATGGGGAGCAGTTTTCAAAAATAGTACTACTGACTGAGCAAGGCTGGGCAATACGACCATATAAATATTGTGAAAAATTATATTACAATACTCATTTCTGAGATATAGCAGATATTGTGATTTTTTTAATCAACTGATATATATTTTTAAATAAATTACAAACACCCCCCCCCCCTTTTCAGTGGGAATTTATTTTCTAGACATAAAACCATCATTAAACTTTTATTTTATTGGAACACTACTGTTTGCTGGAAGTTTTCTATGAAACCTGTATATCATGATGCAGATCATGCATCATAGTGAATCGTGATATATTTCTGTCATATGGGCCAGCCCTTCCAATCCACAGATTGTTCTTGTTATTTACAAGATCTTATGTGGACTCATCTCCTCTAAATGCTTGGTGCAAAACAAATTACTTACTCATACACTAATGACTAATATTCATCAAATATTCTACACTGAGTAAGTAAAACATTAGTTACTCAGAAATAGAGCTTAAAAGCAAAAAAACAGTCATATATACAAGTTTTACAATTTATTAAAAAAGCATACAAGAGCATGGGCTATATGGCCTGCCAAATAAAGTTACTCTCAATTTTCCAAGCAACTTGAGCTTTGATTTTTCATCTGATGTGCAAATTAAAGCTCTGCAACCCAGAAAAATGTCCACGTCATACAGTTCTAGCTTGATCATTTAAGACACTCATGAATTTCCAGTGCTTTAACATTGATGATTCAGTGCATCAATCAGACATGCCCACATGAGCAGCTTCAAACAAAATCAAGAGACTAGTGAGATCCGCACATACACTCCTAAAGGATCACAGCTCTTACGCGCCGGCAGTCGTGGCCTAATGATCCAAGAGTCGGTCTTGTAATCTGAAGGTGAACCTGAAGGTCGTGGGTTCGAGTCTCGGGTCCGGCAGGGATTGTAGGTGGGGGGAGTGANGCTGCCCACTGCTCCGGGTGTGTGTTCACGGGTGTGTGTGTGTGTGCACTTGGATGGGTTAAATGCAGAGCACAAATGCCGAGTATGGGTCACCACACTTGGCCACTTCACTTTATATCCCTTTCTTCATCCATTCTTCAATATATTAACATCAAATAATTTCACAATGCAATACATTGTTGTAATAATAATAGCACTGTAATAGTAAAGCTTGATAGGTTAATACTAGCTCCAGAAGTATTGGCACCCTTCTTGAAAATGAGCAAATTTATATACATACAATAACCTGCTGTAATTTCTTTTTCTTTTTTTTTTTAAATAGTTTATAGTTACATTAGATACAAAAAGCAGTGCATTTTTCCCCACAAAAGAGTGATGTCAAAATTATCAGAGCCCTTGTAATTAATATCTTGTGACACCTGCTGTGTAAAGAGTAACAGCTTTACACTGTTTATTCCAAGTTATTTAAGTGTGAACCTCCTCCTAGGGGCAATCCGGGATTGGGCTGATATATCCTGGTACTTAGTAGAATTGATGATGTTATCTTCAAAACAGCTGCAAATCATTAATGATGCACCTCTATATTGTAAGTGTATATCAGTTGCTTTTGAAACTTGACAACTGTGCAATGCTTAAACTGTGATCTTCAGGCTCTTTATTCCCTCCTTCATCCTCTTCACTGTGAGGGAGATAGTCTGCTCATGGGTCCAATTCCTGACAAGCTTCCAGCTGTTTCAGATATCTAAACCTTTTTGTTATGGCCTTCATTGTGCTTGATGGCCCGTATAACAGTTTATGTATTTGTATAACCATTATTTGTGCAGGTCCACAACCAAAGGTCTCTTTTGTGTTGAGAGATGTTTGGTTTTTCCCACAGTAATGGACGACAAAAGCATTTTACATCTCTGTAAGCTCTTATTTACACTCGAGAGAAACAGGTCATAGTTGAGGAGAGCAAAATATATATAGTAATCATTATAAGTAATCATTTTTGCTCATTTTTATGAAGAATGTCAGGAGTGGAACTTGTTCATTACAAAATGTTCAGTACAAGGTTCAGAGAAACCAAGTTTACAAATACCTAAAACGAATACAAAAATAAAACTGTCAGTGTGTGAATATAGAGACGTGCGTAAGACATTGTTCAAATCTGCTATGGAGGAAAAAAAGGGGGGGGGACAAAAAAAAAAAAACATAAAATATTGCACAATTTGAAACAGTGCAGTTGAAATACAAGTGTGTAAAACCTGAAATGGATTACAGTCACCTGCCTGATGTACAGATTATGCCTGTTGTAATCCTTATAGCCCAAATGCTAACACAACCGTGCTAATGGCTGATTTTCACTCAGTAACATTTCCTTACAGGGCTTCATTTCAAACAAAGGTAATTTTTGCCAAAAGCAGGTGGATTTCCTTGTCAAAATCATCCCTGTGCCTTGACTTTATTCCTTCCTGCATTACTAGAACTACAATATCGCCACCTTGTGCCAAAACCAGAACTACAATCGTGAGAACGTGTGCCAGAGAACAATGTGGTGGTACTACATGAAAAACTGGGCCAGGAGGTTGGCCACTCCGAGCACGATGAGGAAGATGTGGAAGCAAGCAGAGGGCCAGCGCAATTCACCGCTACATCTCAGGGCCTTCAGATGGATAGCTGAGGGGAAGACAAACACCAGAGCCAAACCACATGTTGCCCCCGAGTACCTACACGCGCACAAACACACACACACACACACACACACACACACACACACAGGTTAGGAAATTAATATAACAGGGGTTCACAGTCAGTGAACGAGCTCCATTATCTACAGGTAGGTTTGGAGAAATGAGAAGCTGTGTTGTTTCATAATTTTTATTTTTTTTTTTGGTGAAGTGATTATTTGAAACAGCCTCCTCTTATGGGCAAATTCAGATTTTTATTTATTTTTTTATATATATATATTCAATCTGAAATTTTATATCTAATTTTAGCACTTATTAGAACAAAAGTTAAAAAAAAAAAGATGCTATTTCTCCTTATAGATTGTTATAGATTCAGCCTTTTTAACAATTATTGTCATTACATTGATTCAGTTCATTCTTTTTCTGTTTTTTTGCTGTTTAATTAGCAAAATAAGTCATGAAAGGTTGTGAAAAAGGCACATCCAACTCTATTAGCAGAAAACACATTTTTTTTTAAACTTAATTTCCTTTTAACTTGGTTGTAGTCAATTTTCCATCTGCTATTGCACAGCATAAACAGTGTAAATTATCATTTCATTTAAAGATCTTTTTTTTACATTTAGTATTGCCCTTCAGATGTTACATAAGATATTTAAAGGTTTCCCAGAGGAAAAAATAACAACAATTTACATTGCTCATTCTGTTCATAAGTTTACATCCCCCTGGCTCTTAATGAATCGTGTCGCCTTCTTGAGCATCAGTGAATGTTTGCACCTTTTGTAATAGTTGTGTACGAGTCCCTCAACTGTCCTCAGTGTGAAAAGATGGATCTCAAACTCATATAGCCATTGTTGGAAAGGGGTCAAATATGCAGATGATGGAAGAGCAAAGAATGTGCAGGACTTGGAGGATTTTTCTGAAGAACAGTGGACAGTTTAACTGCTCAGGACAAACAAGGGACTCATGAATAACTATCACAAAACATAAAAACAAACAGCTGTTGATCATCCAGGTAATAAGACACAGCATTAAAAAGCAAGCACATGTAAACTTTTGAGCTGGTTCATTTGTGTAAATTCAGTTATTATTTTGCCATGTGGACTATATGAAAACATCTATTATGTGAAATAGTTTATTCAAGGCAGTACTAAATAAAAACAAAATGAATTTTTTATGAACCCTCCCTTTTTTTTTAAAAATTATTAACATTTTGCAGATTCTGCAAGGCATATATAAACTTATGACCCCCAACTGTATCTTTAGAATCTTTAATCTCTTTATGGCCAGACTCCAACATGATAATCATTTTATCATCTTTAAATAAACAATAAGAATGGGGAAAAAAAAAAGTATTCCCAGAATAGGCTCAGGATCTTGGTCACAACCGTGACCAGGATAAAGTGCTGTGACGAGGAGGAGGTAGAGAGTAATAAAGGAGTGGCACGTACGCATCTCTCTCTCTCTCTCTCTCCCTCCCTCAGGAGTTTCCAATTTTTGTTTCTTTTACACTGTTTTCAAATATATTGCTCAATCTGCATTTTACACCGGATTTTGAAAGGCTTTAAGGCTTCATTTTCATCGTTTGGAAATGCACAAATGCACAGAAATGTACTATGTACAGAAGTAGATGGTCATTATTAAATATTTAATCTGTTAGCTTAAGTCCTAGTACTAAAACAGCATTACTGTGCAAGCCATGTTCCCAGACACATATTTGCTGTCGCGCTAGACGTGTAGACAAATGATGCTTCACTGCAATACGTGCCTAAAGCAGACCAGAGAGACGATACAAAGCACACATGGACCAGTGTGATTCTTTGCATGTCCCTAATTAAACACATTGAAACTAATTTACAACTGATTACAGTTGTGATAAAAAAAATCAAGTAAAAGCTGTTAGTCATAACATAGGTGTGTCACTAAAACTGCCATTTGTTCCTTTCAAAACAAAGACAAGATCGACCCTGTCTGTCAACACTGTAGACAATCAAATGTAACACTGTAGACTGTAATCAAACAGTGTGTATAAAAGTATAAAAACTCAAAATTCACACAAAGGAGCAGGTAAGATAGAAACAAGGATTTAAAGAAACGTGTTTTTAAATGCGTTTACAACAACATGAAGGTAGGGATATTTCTATAAGTATTAAAAATAAATCTATCACTTTACATAAGTATGTGATATTCACAGAAGCTTGTTGCTCCTTATCAACTTTTTGCAAAAAGTTCAAAAAATACTTTTGACCATTCTGGAACAAAATTGTGTTTCCTCACTACTGAGACATGTATACAAAATACAAAACATTAATATGCAGCAGTCAGTTGTAACGTGGGATTGTTCAATGTTGTTTTCTAGCTTTTTCCAGGTCTTGAGGACAAAGACATTGCTGGGAAATCTCTTCCAAGCAATGTCCCTGTCCCTGTCCTCAAAACCTGGAAAAAACTAGAAAACAACATTTATATTAGATTTATTTATCCTACTTCCTGTTCTTTTTAAAGACATTATCCTGTATTCTGTTGCTTTCTATTTTTTTTTACTTTCTATTTTTCTATAAGTGCTTTCTAGAGTCATTCTTTTAGATAGATTTATTTTTACCTTTATTCAAGGCGTATTGTTTTACTTCAATGTCTTATTCTGCCTTACACAATGTCTATAATGTATTTATTCTATATATTATTTATACTTTATTTTCACTCCATGAAGTACATTTCATTTCATTTCGATAGCCCTTATTATTATTATTATTATTATTATTATTATTATTATTATTATTATTATTACTACAAACTGGCACTGTTATTAATTAGTTAATGCTCATACAAGATGTTTGGTCAAGTCACACTTTTCTCTCACCTGATAATGGAACCAATGTTGGGATAAAACCTGGCCATCAGGACGCCAACAGCCACAATGAGGATGTTCAGACAGAGGACATGGAAAAAACTATATTTAAATAAATAAATAAATAAAACAGTTAGGCCAGACATTTTTACTTGCTGCTGGACACTTTTACTATTACGACTCAATGTACATTTATGACTCTTATTGCTGCTACCACAGTCAATTTCTACTACAACAATAGTTTATAGACCATTTTTGCACTAGTTTTTCCACTCAACACTGTTCTGCTGTCTGGTCTAGTTGGTGTGCACTGTCCTGTGTATCTACAGTTCCTAAAGTCTCCATACATAGGGGAAGCTAACACTTTTTAGCAAAAGGTCTTTCAAAATTTTTCATACTTAGCTTATACTATATCTATTTTCCAGACAGCCTTTAAGAAAAAGATACAGAACAAAGATCATTTAAAGGAATACACTCGAAGTGCAATTACATGAGTAACACCAGATGTGTTAACACAAGCTCATCATGAGTGAGAGAGACGACTCCGTGCGTGTATACAAAGAAATGCCAAACATATAGAGGATGTTTTGTAAAGCAAGTTACATTTTGTTAAAAAGTGTTAATTTCCCCTATGTATGAAGACTTTTGGAATTGTGTATTTACTGCTACACTTTGTGTAGTCCTGTGTACCGTACTACTGTATTGTTATGTGTTGCACCCTGGTCCTGGAGAAATGACATAACTTGAAATGTAGGGTATAATGACTGAACTGCAGAACCAGTGAACAAAAAAACAAAAATCCTAAAGCATGTTGAGACATGACAGAAGAAGCTTTTCGAAGCATCCTATAAAAAATACAGCATAACGCTCATTTCAACACATCAGTCATTTTTGAACAGCACCCCAGGCTGGTTCCTGATAAAGTAACCTTCTTCTGGGTTCATAATATACAAACTGCACTCTCTCCATTCATTCTGTGGAAATTCCTTGGAAAATATGGCCTTCTTTAACTAAAAAAACTAAGCAAAACAAAAAACTGTTGCCTTCAGTGGATTTATCATTGGTCACAAGAGAGTGCTTTGGAAACTTAACACAAAAGTTGCACATCTCAGTACCATTAAGTGCTTTTTATCTCTGGACCAATCAAGTCACAGCTCAGGGAAAATGAGAAAAAAAAACAATGGAATACAAAATGTCTGTAGAAAAAAAAAAACAGAAGTCTTATTAGTGTTATTTTACCAATGCAATGTTACGAAGAACAACAAATGTGTTAGTTCTGGGACATTTGTTAGTGTATTGGTGTTATGGACCAGTCCCACTTTAAATCCTGGTTAAATCCTACAGTGGTATAAATGTTTAGTCACACACATCGTTCAAGCGCATATATACGCTCTTTCTCTGTTTTTGTGTCCTGTAATGATGTAAATAATCAGTGAATCACATTATGACTCCGGTGGCTATATTTCTTGCGACTGCAGCAAAGCTGCTTAGAATTTCACATTTGCTCAACATTCAGGAACAAGGACACTCTGCTTGAAAAGAGTATGGAATGTACACATTATTCACCAGAATGGATACTGACCTAATGTTACCAGTTTTAAGGCCATTTTCAGTGAGCATGTTCTGCATCTTCACTGGATTTCCGGCGAATATTAAACGCTGAACTATACTGAGGTCAATTCCATCTGCCTCAGAATTTTAATGTGATGCCCTTCAAACCACCCACTTGACCTCATAATCGTTTTAAACATTTTAAAATCTGTAATATGAGCTGTTTAATTGCACATGGAGCACATCATGATGGACATGCACAGAATGCACATACTCATTCTGACTGTGAAAGTAGTCAGGTGCTAAGGGGTGTTACATGGTTATTATTCTTCTATTTAATTGATTATTAAAGGATTAACCACCTCATTCAATTGGAACTTGGATTCTGTTACAGGTAGAGAGAGAGAGAGAGAGAGAGAGAGAGAGAGAGAGAGAGAGAGAGAGCACAGATCACCACACCAAATGAGTATGTTGCTTCGCAAAAAAAGTCAAGAACTTGGTCAAGCTTTAATAAACTTTGTAAATATTGTCTGTATTCTGAAAAATCCATATCTTTTTTGGCACTGCGCACCAAACAAACAAACTAAATAGTGGAATGTATATCTTACGAATGTCGTTGCTATGGCTGCTGGCTCTATTCACTTCCCTCCACATTTAACCCTATGTTACCAAGTCCAGAAATTACTCTATTACATGTCTTCAGGTCATACCACAAGCATTCTCTATTACAAATAATGCTAGTTAATAATGTCGTTATGGTTACAGTGTGTGTGTGTGTTGCTGTTTTTTTCCACATCACCACAAAGCCATGCCAGCCTGTAGAAAAAACACCTAGCCTGAAAACAGCCTTACAGACCTACAGTTTGGGGTGACTGCAGAGTCTCAGTGCTAACTGGTTGTAGTAAGCCTACATTATGAGACGTTTTACCTGGGGTATTGTTTACCAAAGATGTGGCCCATCATCTGCACCCGAACCAGGTAACCCAGCAGCGGGTAGACGGTGGTCATTTGGAACAGCAGACAGGCTCGAGCCACAAACACCAAAATATCACTGCTGGGAAAGTTATCCAGAAAGTTCTGCACCAAAGCAGNATACACATATGTGAAAGCTGAACAGTGCTTTGCAGCTCACAGACAGGACAAAAAGAGGAAATGAGGCTTACTGGTTCAATGCAGTCTTTAGACAGTGGTGGAGAAGGAAAAGAAGCAAAGATCATAATTCCCACGTAGAGGTATGTTAGACCTACTAAAAGGTAAGCCAAGGACAAATCCCGAACCTGCAACCACAAAAAACAAGTTTCATCTCATTAAAGCGATAAAATAAGAAAACAAGAGAATGAACACTAGAACATTCAACAGCTAATGTTCCTTGCAGTGGTCTGTTTATTAGTGGCATAGACGGGGGGCCATCAGATATTTGACTGGTAGGAAAAATGACAAATGCAAAAGATGGATTTGCTGTAAACCATTTGGGGCAAAACTGCTGCACTTGTGGCATTGGGATTGAGGAGAGCAGCATTCACAAGGCTGGTTTATGTGAACAATGGTTGAAAAGAAGCTCAATTCCTTTGATAAGTAAGTAAATACAAAAGAAAACCTATCCAGAAGCCATTTTTAGATCTCAGAAAGTGGAAAATGTGATCTCAGTGAATTTAACTGTGGCACTGTTGTTTACTACATCTCCTGGTCTATTTCCAAGCTGTCCAGTTTTGGTGAGCCTGTGTCCACCGTAGCCTCAGATTCTTGCTCTTGGCTGACAGGAGTGGAATCTGACGGGGTCTTCTGCTATTGTAGCCCATCCACCTCAAGGTTGGATGCGTTGAGCATTCGGAGATGCTTTTCTGCTCAGCACGGTTGTAAAAAGTGGTTATTTGAGCTACCATAGACTTCCTGTTGGCTTGAACCAGTCTGGCCATTCTCCTGTAACCCCCCTCATTAACAAGGTATTACTGCCCAATGAACTGCTTCTTACTGGATGTTCACACCATTCGGTTGTTCTTGGAGACCAGCAGTTTCTGAAATATTCAAACTAGCCTGTCTGGTGCCAACAAACATGCCAGAGTCAAGGTCACCGAGATCACATTTTCCCCATTGGCTTAGGTAGGTACACACAAAACAAAGTGTTCAGTGAGTGATATATACCATTATCATGGTATATTATCTAATTATCATTAGATTATCATTATCACCTGAATAGATACCATTATCACCTGAAGCTATATAAATATTGTGATATAAGATTAGGGCTGTATGCCAATTGTCTTGCTTAGCATGTGACCAGAATGTACAGGACACAGCAATAAAGGATGTGAAATAGGCAGCTAGTTGTTCCAAAAGTCAGACTTTCGCAGACAACACCCTTTGTGCTGTATAGATGATGTTAAATTTAACTTCATTTTAAGTTATTGTATCTTTACGTCCAGTTCATTTGATCTTATTTTAGCACGTAACCAGGAAGTGCAGGAGACCCAGCAAAAAAGATGAGTCATTTTATCTGACATCAGCATTGCATGTGATCAGGAAAGTGCAGGACACACGGTAAAAAAAGATGTGAAACAAGCAATACTTTTTTCCAAAAACCATGACTTCTGCTGACAATGATGAGGATACAGTAAACATGCCTGATCGGGAAGTCTGCCTTTACAACTCATAGCTCTCTGTTCTTCATAGTTGTTTCACGTGCAAGACTATAAAATCTCTGTTCCGTAAGATCTGAGCTCTATTTCTGTATGCAGTAATGGGCAAAAAGAGGTAACATGGCCTGATGATGGGTAACCAGTCCACCTTTAAATAACCTGTCCATTTCAGTTGTTTAAGATTTCTAAGCAAACTTTGGCATGGGTGTGAAAGTGGGGGAAGAGCTGAACTCACGTTGTTCTCCTGATTCTTGTTGTTCTTCATGAGGGTGATGATGCAGTTGTGGATGAAGAAGGCCAGAGTGAGGACACCAGTGAGTTGAGGACACCAGACTCTGAACTCTGCTCAAACCCACAGACGCAGGTTATGGATGAACAATGAAACAGCTTGGTTCAATACTTATGCAGCTTTGCTGTCTTTGCTTAAAACAAAGAGCACTAAGCAATAAAAGTGATGTGATGAACACTGAGGATCTGACACCATCCTGAGCCATTTTGCTTTATCTTAAAAACTAGTGTTTTACTTTAGGTCAGGAAAAGATAGGAATTTTTTTTGTCCTTCATGTCTTTAAAAAGCAAGTCACTTCTTGCCCTCTCATATGCATTGGTTGGATTAGTCTGGGTGTAATTCCCAAATAGTGTGCAACACCACTCTCCTCAAGAGAAAACAATGGCCTCACCGATACACAGTGATATCACCACTCAACCTTGGTAGGTAGCCTCATTAATACTTTACTCTTTTCATCAATGTGGCACTGCAATGCAGAATCCCTTGTCAATTCATCTCTACCTGGCACTGGTGCTTACCTGGGACAAAAAAATCGGTGGAATCGAACCAATGGAACTCCAGGTGAAAACCTAGCCGAAAAGCTTTAAGAGTGACCAAGATGATGAGGTAGATCACTGAAACAGTGCCTGCGTGAAATGAAAAAAAACCCATTTACACAACACTCTATTCGTGTGGTTCCCCTCACACACAAACAAACATGTTAACATGGAAAATACAGTAAATCAATAACTCCCATATAGGAAAATGCAAATAAATTTGCCTCAATAAGCAAGAGCACAATGTGCTATGACACATGTTTCATCTGATATTCAAAACCCCACCTCACCACAATATCAAGGAAATACCAGTTACACTTTATTATCCTACCAAATCCAAATATTCAAACGAGCCCGCTTTTACATAACCAGCCCTTCAGCCCTTCATCATGATGAAAAATAGAGTCTTACCCAGAAAGGTGAACCTGGCGAAGAAGGAGGCCGAGCGGAAGTTGAGTAGCGGCAGAAGCAGCACAATAAGGTAGAAAGGAATAGTGTGGGTTTTATTCCACCACTGGTCAAACAATGCTGTATCCGTACTGTTATCACTGACATAATGCTGGCTAATGCTGCTGTTCTTATCTGGATTCACATCTGGGTATGGACAAACCACTGGAAAAGATGATGAAATTAGATTACTGCTACAGACCACATAGAGCTCATTAAGCATTAGTCCACCAAGTATACTGACTGACACACTCAGGAGTGTGTCATTCCTTCTAAAGTCACACCCTCCAAGCACAGGAGGTCTAGGCTAGAACACGTAGTGTTTGGCTGGTTGAGTGTACCTGCTTAGCCAAGTTGTATGGCAAGTCACAGTTTTATTTATTATAGCAAGTCTTTTTAATTATATATGCACAAACATAAGAGTAACCAATTTGAAGATGGTGCCATCAGCCAAGTGATTCCAGAAATGCTGAAACAGGAAATGATAACACTATTTGACTCACCAGGCATGTCAGGGGCCACAGAGACTAGAGTTTCTGTTCTGCTCTCAGTTAGTATATTGATAACTGTCAGAGTTCGAGGAGACAAGTAAACTGACCCCACCTGTAACTAACTAGCCATATTGCTGAAGCATATACTAATGTTTATCAGATAATAGTGCTTGTATGGTCATGAGACTAGAGTGGGAACTATTTATGAAATCTAGAGTGAAGACTTGCTTATGTGTTAGTCTTAACAGTGACATATTTTTATGTACAAATTAATACACGCAACCTCAAGAATGTTAGTTTTTGTAATTTTTACTACGTTCATGAAAAATTAACATAAAACAGGCAGAAAAAGGCTAAATATACACTCGAATACACCTGTACTCCTGCTCATTCATGGAATAATCCAATCAGCCAATAATGTGGCATCAGTGCAGTTAAAAAAAAAAATCGCTCACATACAGATAAAGAGCTTCCGTTAATGTTCACAACAAACATCAGTATTGTGAAAAATGTGATTTCAGTGACGCTGACCATGAGGCTACATTGGGCACAGGTTCATAGAAACTGAACAGTTTCTATGACTGGAAAAAGACCAGCGATGTTTTTCCAATATGGAACTGTCCAGTCTGAAGGAGCATGTGCCCACTGTAGCCTCAGACCCCTGTTCTTGGCTGACAGGAGTAGAATCCAATATGGTCTTCTGCTGTTGTAGCCCATCCACCTAAAGTATGGTGTGTTGTGCTTTCTGAGATGCTTTTCTGCTCACCTCGGTTGTAAAGATTGGTTATTTAACTTATTGTAGACCTGTCATTCTCCTCCGAGTACTCTCATCAACAAAGCATTTCCACCCACAGAAGCTTACTGTTTTTGCTTTCCATTCTATGTAAACTGAAGCTCTTTACCTGTATCTGCATGATTCTATGAACTGCTCTGCTCCCACATGCTTGGCTGATCAGATAATTGCACGAGCGAGCAGGGGTACAGGTGTTCCTATATAAGTCTGGTATACATTGGCAACGATGAGGTCCCTGGAATACTAGTGTTTAGGCCTCGATGCTCTCAGCGCCGGGTTCGATTCCTGGCCAGGGAACCAACCCCAGCACACGACAGCACACCCCCAGTGCTGGCCCCAGGCCTGGATAAAATTTGAGAGGGTTGCATCTGGAAGGGCATCTGGCATAGAAACTGTGCCAAATCAAATATGCTGAGCAGCCAAAACAACAAAAACAACAGTAGGAATGATGACCTCCTAGGCTCAAATATCTCACAGATACTAACCTCTCTCCGTTCCATTTGTGCCAAACTCTGAATCAGACACGTTGACGTGGTGAACATAGTCTGGTGGTAGAAAGAAAAGCACTTTTCTTTTACTCATAACACATTAAACCATTGTCAAAACCACAGTGAATCAGTGAATTCATGGAAGTCACATGACATAATGGCTGCTTACTGTAGATGAATTTGCCCGTGTTAAACAGGAAGTTGGACATAAGCACCCAGTAGACCACCATTGCCCCAACCAGCGATATCATAGAAAATAACAGACTCAACCACTGTCCCAATCTCCCGAAGTAATATTTACACACGTCAGGGAACTCCCAGTCTGAGGTATCTATATAAGCTGTCATGAAAAGGAGAAGAAAACACAAGCTTCATATCATGGTAATCTCTAGAATTGTGTATGTTAAAAAACAAATGATCGTATTTGAACTATGACCTATTACAGGCTGAGTGCCTTGACAGGATGCACCTAAACTGCTGAATCAAGATACAAAAGTGCAAAGGTGGAATATAAAGCAAGGGACTAAATGTGCAAACACATAAGGAAGTATAGAAGCTTCCATTCCTGCGTTCCTGCAGTCATGTGCTAACAGCAATGAACAGCTCAGCAGTGGTAAAGTAGGGAGGTGCCAGCAGTAACACTGACCTGCTAAAAGTCATTGGCATTTCTGAGAAACAGCACCTCCTTTAGCGTGTCTGAAATCTTTTTATGGGTGCAGTGTATCTGGTTGTCCATAAACACGATAATAATAATAATAATAATAATAATAATAATAATAGACTTCATTTGTATAGTGAACATCATACATTAAAATGCATCGATTTGCTTTACAAAGGAAAAAAAAAATCAGGCCTTGACTTGATTAAGTCACATTACTCATCAGTGTTGTTTAAGAACCGAGCAAAGAGAAACCATTATGATGAAGGTTTTAGAGAGATAAGAGCTGTGTGGCTTACGTATTGATTTAGTGGACATCAGAATTCTATAACAGCAGTAGAGCGTGAGTAAGCCCATTAAGATGAGGACGATGACTCCTAGTGTGAACCCAGACTGCAAACCAAAAAAGAAATCCAGTTACAGGCAAGTGATCCACAGCGATTTTGGATGAAAACTAAAAATTAAAACACACCTGCTTTATTCCCCATGGCATGCTCAGTATGGATGTTCCCATCATCGTATTCCAGATAGCAAAACTACACGAACGAGTGGCTTGATTGTTACATTGGCATGTTTTCAAGCGTATGTATAGGTTTGCAATAAGAATGAGAAAACTCTAATACATACATAGTGATAATACTAGGGTTTTTGGTAGTGCCCTCTCCTCCTTGCACTTTAAACGCTGTTCCCAGTGGGCTGTAAATGTAGATATCCTCAGGTGGAAGGATCACATGGTCAGGGGGAACCTTCAGAGGTCAGAAGTAATAAACAAAAGCATTATCTCATGACAAACATGTAAAAAAAAATATCATCTGCTTTTCAATGGGTTTAGAGTTAAAGTAATCAGTGGCTCGACATGGTCAGCTTGCTCTGCTTAACACTGCACGGTTCAGGTTCCAACACAAGTTAATCAATGTGTGTATATACGTATAATGTGACACTCGGGTAACAAACAATGACTACTGTAGATAAGAGGAAAAGATTATCTCTGGACTTCAACCATATAAAGCATCCATTCACTTAACAGTTAGCTAGTTATCTGTTGGGCATGTCAACTGAACATACTTATTCATCATTCATCATCAGTAACCGCTTTGTCCAGGTTTTGGTCAGGGTTGCAGTGGATCCTGGGAACACTGGGCATGAGACAGGAATACACCTCGGATGGGAAGCCAGTTCATCGTAGAGCACATAAACACATTCACACCTAGGGGCAATTTTGAGTCACCAATGCACCTACTGACATGTTTTTAAGAGATGGGAGGAAACTGGGCAAACCGGCATAAACCCATGAAAGACTCAAGGAGAACATGAGAAAAAGCCAAGCTTAGGGGATCCTGGAGCTGTGAAGAAGCAATGCTATCTGCTGCACCACTGTGCCACTCTAACTAAATGTAGCTTTAGATAAAGCCAGACAGCTGAAATAATCTGTTGGTGTATTTAGTTTTATAAAGAGGACAGAAATGCACATAGATTACCAGCAGCCTGTCTGATGATGCAGTCAGGCGACCATAGTAATGAACTCTGCTGTTCAGCACTGAAGCCTCAGCAGACACTCGCTCCTGAGCCGAGTCCTCCACGATGTTCCTCGGCTCCACATGGAAAGGCCTGCGAGACAGAGACAAGAGCTCTAATTAGCTGAACTCATCTCGTCAATGTTCCTGAGCTGACTTGAAACTTTTGTCTGCGCTTGCTTTCCTAGTTTTATTCCATTTTGCTCTTAGATTTAAGCTGACATTCATGTTGTCTTTAAGATATTGAGCTCTAGATTAGGAAATTAACAACTTTCTATAGTAAACACAGTGTCCCTGGCATCATGTTAAAAATGAACTCACGTTTCAATTTGGCTTATATCGATGTAACAAACTTTAACAGCTATAACCATAAACATGTTTACATGATTACAGCTGTACAACCCCACTCTGAGGATCACAGCTTTAATTCACACGCAAACTCCAAACAATCTCAAAGCATTATTTCTTTAGAACATGCTCTTGTGATGACATCTCTTAGAAACCAATTAAAATTACACAAAAAAAATTCTTGGAAGAAAAAATGTTCACTAAAGGCAACCAGCTGATTTTAGTGAAGGAAACAATTACGGGCGTTCGCTGTAGCAATATCAATGCACATCCCGAACATTTCAACACATACGTGTGGGAAAACCCAACACAAGGCTTCCAAACACTTCCCAGAACAATCACTTGCTAATTTGCGGAGACAAATCAGATGGCTTGTTTGTGATGTTGCCATAAGACCAAATAGGATGAAAACAACAGACCTACGTGTTAACCGGTTGATTTAACGTCCGTTCTCTACTTGGTAATTCATGAGAAATGGCAGCTTGTGCAGACATGTTACAGACAGTCAGGGACTTGAAACACCAGCTTGTGAAGACAGATAGAAAAAAACGACTCGCATGCAGCTGTATTCCACATGGCAGCCTCAAAGATACTTCGAAGATGGGTCGAATGAAAAACTGCGACATAAATTACAATTTAATCCTTTTATTTTCTAAAAGAATTTGGATGCCTGTTATGTGCTGGAACATACGCAGTGGATGAAACAGAGATTATGTTTTACTCAACCTCATAGATACCTAAACAGTCATAAAACTGGCATAAACATTAGATGCAGTCAAGAGATTGCTATTTGAGACAGTAGCTTAGAGGCTCAGCTAGTGACCAGAAGGCTGAGAGTTCAAATCTCAGCACTTCCAGAGCAGGCTGAACCTGAAACTGCTCAAATCTACATCTTCTCTATGGTAGTGTTTCAGTAATGTGATTTTTCTGTTGCAGTCGGCGTAATTGGGACTGAATTTCTGGCTTCGCTGGACAGCACGAACTTCAGCAGAAATAAACAGTACTTTGACAAAGTAAAAAAAAATAGGCTCTGATCCTTATGTACTTTCCTCCAAAGAACTGATTCCACTTAAACTGGCAGAAAACGTACCAAATTTATGATCGTCTGATATGTTCCCTATTCTGGAGAATCCCTCAAAGCATTTAAGCACACTGACGACTATCAGCCTTCACAGCCATGTGGGTAGAGGATACCAAGGTGTTTAATCAGGAGGAGAAAAAACGTTTTTCATTATAGGAAGTTTAAGTTGATATCGACCAACTTTTACTAGTGTTCGCAATACTTGCTGCTGAGATAAACTTCCTAGTTGTCCTACGATGTTTCTACCTACATAATGTATCATGGCTATAAGGCAGTATGACAGGGAGCATCTGCTGCACTGCTGCTTATTTAAAGATGTACGTAACAAAGTGTATATCATCAGATCATCAGTGTCAGTGAAAATGAATTTTCTTCATGAAGCACCAAGAGCACTAATGCAATCAGACCCCTATTTGGACTGCAAAATGGCAGCAATTAAACAGAGTGACATCACACTGAAAGTAAAATGTCTGCCAAATGAATAAATGTAACTGTAGATGCCAATAATGCCGGTGTATTTAGCAAACTGACCACAGAGTGCATAATCGCTTTATACTTTCACTTTCAACTCAACACTATTAGCTTGCACATATTTTATGACTTAACCTTCAGTGTTGTTTTACTGTAGTGAATGCCTTATATATAATATAATATAAACAAACTTGTACCTTCGTTGTCTGGGGTCCAGAAAGTCTGGCTGGTCGGAGTAGTAATCTCCTGCTTGAATCGAACCCAGCAGAGGTTTCCCATCATCCTCCATGACCTCTTCTGATTGACGGGCTTCACTTGAAAATCATTGCCTGGACAGAAAAAAGACAGACACGATCAACTTCTCAGCGCGCACCGGCTGAGGATCTAGCACATCCATGACGTCCATTTTAAATAAAAGCCATCATGTTCTTCTTAAGAAGGAGCACAAACCTTGAACTAATTCAACTGAAACGAACTAAAGCCAGACTAGACACTGCGTTGTTCCTGAGAATCGGACTCTCCACGAATAGATTCCTCCCACTCCAATGAAAGGCAAAGGCTCTGTCAGGAGAGGCCAACTCTGTCTGTGTGTGCGAGCATGTGGAAAAGAGGAAGAGAAGAAACGGGCCCTTTATGTCACCCGTGAAGTATGACCTTACCTTTGAGGAAGGCAAAACATCAGCAAACCACAACCACACTCCAGCTCATATCATACTGACATGGAAATGCTGTTTCAGGATGTTTCATTACCAAGTTCCAATCTTTTCTACTTGCAAAATGCTGCGTTTAGAGTTTCAAAGCAAACATTGAACAAACATATGAAACTTTCTGAACTAATACATGACCTAGTGAAAAGATGAATGTGTCTACATGTTACAAAGCAAATAAACTACTAAGCAAATTAATGACGTAAAGCAGGAACACTAAATCACTGAAGGAAAGTTTACTATAAATAGATGCAGACATTTTAGGACTTCTGAATATTTCAACACACTTTTTTTAAGATTATTGTGGGTATAATTAGTTCTTTGAGAACACTGACACTTTCAGAAACAAGAAGCTGACTGGAGATACACTGAAAGTTTATACTGAAAGTTTTGTTTTTCCTACATTTATGTACAAGTTATTTTTGTAGCCCTTAAATAAATGTGTCAATGGACTTAAATTTAGTGATGCAAATTTATCTTCAAATATATATAAAAATATATCTTCAGGTGTTGTGATATTTTATATCACCAATCATCAGGCTTTATTAAAGGGGCTGTATGTAATAAATGTCTGTACAAATGAATGAAATTCACAAACATGTAACACTCCAGCTATTTGTCAACACTGTTTCTTTGATATTATATACATTTTTTTTATTCAGATGAAATCAGCAGATGAAAGATTTAGTAGTGTGAGACAAAAACAAAAAAAAGCTTGTGAAAATTAACTGATTACAAAGTAAAATCAGGACTAGAGACATTAGGAATGTTAGCTCAGAACTGAAACATGCCATAAGAAAATTTCAAATGTTATAACAGATTGTTCTTATTAATTATAACCTTACTTACAGATTTGTGTTTTATAAATATTATACAGCACCCCTAATTGGGTAAATATCATTAGCTTTGATGCTAACCGAGTTCCTGATTCTACAACACCGGCCTTTTACTCCCCAAACTCAACGTCACTGATGAACTTTACATCTTTTATATTTTACATTTCTATTTATCTTTGTGAACCTACCTGTAAAAAACAGTGGTATGGTATCACTTACTTCCTCGATAAACCGAAGGAACAAAAACACATCGGCAAAGAAAGTTGTTTCGAAAAGGACACGTGAATTGATACCGATTTACAATGCTTGTGGGACATGTAGTGAATATTTCACCCAGCTATAACACAACCGTATTGTTTGGGATCGCTGACTAAACTACATTACCCATAATGCATCTGCAACTCGAGGGTTTTCTTTGCTCCTTGGCCCTATTTCAACGAGCTTCACTGCCTCTTCCCTCTTTTGTGGGAAGTGCAAAGGAAGTTCTCAACAGAGTATCTGCTAATTATTCAAAACAAATAAAAACAGTCCCTTTAAACACACAGAACTTTAATCACTTCTTTAACTAATGTACATTATACAGCTGCTCATAACCGGGAATTTAATGACCTTCATTTTTATTTAATTTTTTCATTTCACTCATTTAAATAATATTTAAATAAATAAATGTTCTATTAAATAGTTTATAAAGTGTTCTGCGTCTAAGATGTTGTACCATCACACTGTAGGCACTGTGAACGAATTTTCTGCAAAAGGCATCTTCTCTGTTTATGATCATTTTAAACTTTTTTTGATTTTTTAACAAGCCTGTACTTAATAACTTACACCCAAGATAACTACATCTCCAAAGAATTATTATTTATTTAACCTGCTGAAATTAAAGGAGAAATCTGAGGAAGAAATCTCATATTTTGTGTATCGCGAAGTTAATTTAAGTGTCAGAAAATTATGATTATTATATGACAGGTGGCAAAGATGACATGCTACCTTCACGTGCTCCTCAATTTCTCTCATTAATCACTAGTGAAAAATTACTCAGTATTTAAGTCAATTATAATTACACTATAAGGTCAAAGTATGTGGACACCTGACACATATGTGGGCCTTCCTCAAACTGTTGCCACAAAGTTGGAAGCACACAACTGTATAGAATGTCTTTATATGCTGTAACATTACAGTTTCCCTTCACTGGAACTAAGAGGCCCAAACATGTTCCTCGTGAACAAGGCGAGGTCCATGAAGACATGGTTTGCCAAAGCTGATGTGGCAGAATTCAAGTGTCCTGCACAGAACCCTGACCTCAACCACACTGATCACCTTTGGGATGAACTGAAATGCTGACTGCATCCCAGGCCTCCTCAACGGACATCACTCCTCACTAATGCTCTTGTGGCTGAATGGGCAAATCCGCACAGCCACGCTCCAAAATCTAGTAGAAAGCCTTCCCAGAAAATGATATAACCCCCCTATAACAGCATAGGGGGACTACATCTGGAATGGAATGCTCAACAAGTACATATGGATGTGATGATCAGGTGTCCACAAACTTTTGCCCATATGGTCAGATATCATCTTAGAGTTTTATCCTAATAAAAAGTGCATAATAATGCAACAAAATGTATTAAATGTAAGACTGTGATTGCATAATTAGTGACTACTAAAATGTAATTTAATTTTGAAATAATTATTTTTGAATTAGCTATAATAAAAAAATTAAAGGTAATTAAAAGCTAAAAAATCCCCAAAAACTCAGCTTTCAGTTTTTGATGACTCCATAAACCCCTTTTCAGGGACAATAACATATCACTAATAGTAGTGCAAATGACCTTTTAGAGTAATATTTTAAAGGTAGACCATATACAGCTTTCTAGGTAAATAAAACACACTGAAGGTACAAAAGGTGTATGTTTGAGGGTAACACCCCAACGACAAGGAAAGATACAATTTAATTCAGAATCAAACAAACAAACAAACAAACAAACAAAAACAGAAAATGACAACAAGAAGAACAACTGCTTCTACAGTGACAAACAAATGTGGGCAAAATGCACACTGTAACCATGGTGAGGACCATTAACAAATTAATAAAGTAAATATTTTTAACACAGTAAAGTGAGGAAAGAGGAATTGTCAATATATTGAAAGAACAAATTGTGACCAAGTGTCCTCAAATGGCTTATTGTCATATAATGAAGAAATGTCATTAAAATATTTTACAGTGGGACAGAGGAGTATTCCCAAATTTACAACTGGAATTTTGAAGAGATATTTAGACTGTGTATTGAGTCACCCTACTGTCGCATCAGTACTGACCTCCCGCTGCCCAGATGAAACCAGGACTAGAGCCTATCCCTGCACTATAATAATAATAATAATAATAATAATAATAATAATAATAAACTGTTGTTGTTATTATTATTATTATTATTATTATTAGTAGTAGTAGTAGTAGTAGCCATAGCTTCATGGTACATTTTAACTGGAACTTCCTCACTTTCTTGCAAACCTCCCTAATAGATTTGCATTACACTCTTTTCCCCTAAATCTATCTATCTATCTATCTATCTATCTATCTATCTATCTATCTATCTATCTATCTATCTATCTATCTATCTATCCTCATTTGCCAAATTAACTTGGAAACTCTGATGTACGGTAATTGTAATAGCTCCTGAAGGCTACATGACGTGCTGTCTGACCCACCCCCCTCTCCCCCTCCCCCGCCCCTCTTCACTCCGGCTCTCCTCCTCTTCCCTCCTTTGCATCGATCCGCTCTTCACAGTTAAGGTCACAGTCCGAGACTAATCGCAAAGTGTATAGGCAGATTTTGTTTTATTAAATACACGCATACCTGTGAGTGATACCTTGGAATATTCTCAAAATAGCACGCCATTAAAGTCGGTGAAATCATTAATTTAACGTCACTTTAAACTGCATCATTAAATCCCTGATGGGGGTCATTATTGCTGGCTAGACTGGATTATTTTAGGCTCGCTAATGATTGTAAATACTAATAAAAAGAACTTATCCACACGATAGGTAAAAGTTTGATAAAATCCCTTGAGGATAAGCGATAGTTTTCGGCTTGTGTTTGTTAAATGAACGCTAAATTCCTGACGAGGCCTGGTTGGGGGGAAACGCCATGTAGATGCAGATAGAGCACTCGCTTTGTTTGATGGCAATTTATAGTAAAATATATTGAATGAAATTTTGTTAGTGTTAGCTATGAGTTATTTAAAAAAGAATGCATGTTTCTTAGACGTTTAAAACCGACTGTCATACTGTATTCATCCGCTGTGCTTGTGCTAGTCTGGTTAAGCTAGCTGGAAGCTAGCAATCTAAAGCGGATAGCTAGCTAACACCAGGCCTCAAAGTAGTTAACTAATTAACCAATTATTTAAAAGTTTTACAGAAAATCCAATAGTAAAATGTTTGGGGAGGTGTATATAAAACAGAGTAAGACCTTTATGAAACTTTTATAGTAAAAGTGTCCAACTTTTGTCTAATATTTTTTTATATATTCGACGCACAATATCGGTTTTGGTGTGTCCGCCATTTTCTTTAGTTTAAAATACCTTCTACAAAACACGACTAATGACTTTTTTCCCCCTTATTTCTCCAATTTAGCTCACATCAACTATTTTCAACTATGGAGAACTGGGAAGATGATCAGGTAATGGGCTTCATGTGAAGATATCAGCATGCTAATGATGTCTGTTTCATAGATACAGTCAAATACAAATGAGTGACAAATTAAAGGAAAAGTCCAGAGCCCATGGGTGAGGTGTTGGGCCACATTAGAGCCACTGAAGCTGTATCTTCTGTTCTCTTGGTTTGTGTTTTGTAGATGGAAGTAGAGAGCACTGTCTAAAGCCAGCTATTTGACTAATTTTCCTACCTAATGGGACTTGCTGTCTTTTTTTTTTTTTTTTTTTGACAAGACTAACTAAATGTTACCTGCAGTTTTAAGCTGGAAACCTCATGTGATAGTCACAGTAATATATTAGACCTTATAGCACCAAATACTAGTGGTATTGTTTTACAAGGACCTTTACATATGTGGACAGTTGGATAAGGTCATCTAAACTGTTAGAACATGTAGCTCTTATTTCACTTTTGGTGCGAACCAAGGTTTCAGCGACAATTTGAAAACACAATTCTTAATCGCAAAATATATCGTTAGCCTCGTACCATAATTACCAAATATGACTTGGGCAATTATGCTATGAGGCTTACGATATGGTTGAGTGCCTCTTCCAAAGCATCCATTTTTCATTTTGCTATTTGGGAAGTTTTTAATATCTGGGCTACGAGACTAAATACAGCAAGTAGTAGTAGTAAGACTTTTTATTTATTTATTTTTATAAAAACAGTGTGAGGTGATATCTGCACAGAAAGTCTCCGATGTGTATCTAGACAGACCTAAAATGATCAGACAACTGCTGAGTTTGGAGAAAAGGAGTACGTAATTTAGCCTGTAAATTTCTCAGACAAGAATGGAGAGAAACATGGCAGATCTGGACAGAAAAAAAAAAACTCAGAGAAGCACATGTAAAATAGGAAATTACCCCATTACCTGATGTAAATTTAATCACTTTACAAACAAGATGCATAATGTGTCATGTTTGCTTGCAGTCAAGTGAGTGCCACTGCGACCAAAGACAACTGACTATGTTCTTTATATAAAAAAACAGGGGGGTTGAATTCATACATTTCAATTTTATATCCTGAATGTATTTATTTCTGTAAAGCTGGTTTGTGACAGTGTTCATTGTTAAAAGCTCTATACACGTAAAACTGATTTAAAAGACTGCTGTAGTTACAATCTAAATCTAGCCTAACACATCAGTCCAAAATCTCTGGTGGGTGTTTATTTGGGCTGAGAAGGCCATAGCATATGATTTACATGATTTTTTTTTTTATACGCATCAAACCACTCAGTCAGTCCTTGTGCCCTGTGGATGGAGTCAATATCAGTATGGAAGTGACCACTCCCATCAGGACAGAAATGTTTCATCATAGGATAAATTCGATCAGTCTGAAGAACTTTGTATTATTTTGCTCTGACTCTTCACAGTAAGGGAACTAGTAGAGCCAAGCCATGCTAGCAAAATGCCCCCACCACCAGTATAGCAACCATCAGGTTTTGTCACCTTTTACAGTTTGCACATTAATAATGCAGAAAGTAAACACATGCACCATAAAGTGTGAAATTACTTTCAGACATAAGGCGTTGCTGGTAACTGAATCTGAAACCAGGCTGTAAGGCAGGCTCCAGCATGTTCCTTAATTTTCCATTGCTGATGTAAGGATTCATGTTATAACTGGTCTAGGCTATAATGGTCTATGCTAACATGTTTAATGAAAAGTGTTGCCCAATGTAATTTAAGGCTTGTTTATGCCTCTGTGTTGAAGCGTATTTATGTTGGGGTTAGTGCACTGACAGGTTAACGTGCATGTTTCCAAAATCCTGATTGCATTTATTTAGTGTTATATGACTGTATAATTAGAACTTTGAAATAGTGTTTCATTCAGATTAGTTAGACAGTGTAGTAGTTAAAATGAACATTTGGTGAAAGTTTCCAAAAAAAAAGCATGCAGTAGGGGATTATTATATGTTCTCTTTTTAATATGCAAAATCCACACTCTTTTTTTTCTGTGGAGAAAATCTGAACAATCCCAGAGAATCCTCTTTATCTAATCCTTTATATTATGCTATCAGTGATTTTAGAAGCCGGTTGTAAGTAGCGAGTCTCAGCAGTACTACGTCTCTGTGCTTTTGCTGCTTCTCCGTTCGTTCTGCAGTGAAACTTTGGGAGTGGTCTTTTGCCAGATAACTGACTTTACTTTTTTAGATGACCTTCTTTTTTTTAGTTTTTTTCTTTTCTGTGCACAAATATTTGCATACAGCCTCTGGTGTGTGCAAATATTTGTGCACAGGAATATAAACCTTAATAGTTTTGTGTAAGTTCATGAGTTGGATAAAACTCCACACAGCAGACCTTAGAGACCGAGTCCTTTATAGCGTGGTAATTGATATGTGATGTAACCTACAGGATGTCTACGGTATTGATTTAACATATGTTTGCCTTCTCCACAGAGCCCTGTCGTGAGGAATGACGTAACATTTGGTAAAACATTTCACTGATCTTAAAACATCACTGACAGCAAAGCTAACTAGAAATGTAGCAGATTAAGTGAATGTGATCTGGAAATGGACCATTCCAGCCATACTCAAGTTCATTGATTTGCGAAATGTCTGTGCCTGTACACGCTTGGCGACGTTGAGACAGTGTGTCTGCATGACAGTGTAACTTTCCTGATGGGATGCATACAAACAAGAAGAGACTATATATTCGTATGCATATTAAAGATATAGCAGTTTGTCTCTGTTATTGATGGGACATCACATGGATAGGTCTTTTGGGCTCGAGGTACATTTTCACTGTAAGCACTTGTAGCACTAATGGCAATTGAATTCATTTAAATAGTGTAGTTTGGAAAATAAATGATATTTGCATATACTTTCCTGATTAAAATTTGGTGTTATATCCTGTGAAGGGCTGTTTTACAGTCAGGTTAACAGTTTGAGACAACTGAAGTAAAAATTCACTCCTGTCTTAGCTTCAGCTGATATTAAGAAGAAATTAATAAAGAAATTGGTTGGGTGAAACCTTGCTCTGTGTGGGATTTGATGCAATTTCCTCTGAAATGTAATCAGAGCAATTAAATATAAACCTAAGTGGGATCACTACTTTGTTGTTCCCATGGGTAGGTTGACACTTGCATGGAGTTGCCCATATCTATCAAGAGCACTTGGTTCTTGTATATATGTGTAGGCAGGGGTGTGTGTATGTGTAGCTGTATCATTTGTGCTTTTGAAATTTGTGCATTTTGAATTGATCAGGGAATGCTGGGAACTTGTGGAACAGTGGGAGCCAACACAACCGCCTCAAAAGCATCACCACAGGTTGGCAGTAATGAATATCATCAGAATTAAAATGTGCATTATGTATAGTCGAATATCTTTGTCGTACATCTTTATAATTTGCTATGTAATCCACCGAGTTTACGCTTGTCTACACCATATGGCCAAAAGTATGTGGACACCTGACCATCACATTCATGTTAAACCATGGGCATTAACATGGAGTTGGTTCCTTTGTTGTTGTAATAACCTTCACTCTTCCGGGAAGGCTTTCCCCTAGATTTTGAAATGTGACCAGTTTTGATTTTGTCCATTCAGGCACAAGAGCATTAGTGATGTCTGGTGAGGAGGCCTGGGCTGGAGTGTTTCAGTTCGTCCAAAGGTGTTCAGTGGGGTTGAGGTCAAAACTCGGGCCACTCGAGTTCTTCCACATCAACCTTGGCAAACTGTTTTTATGGACCTTGCATTGTGTACAGGGGCATTGTCATGCTGAAACAACTTTTGGGCCCGTTAGTTCCACTGAAGAAAAATCTTAATGTCATCTTAATGTTATAGCATACAAAGACAGTCTATACGATTGCTTCCAACTTTGTGGTTCCAACAGTTTGGGGAAGACCCATATATAGGTGTAATGGTCAGGTGTTTCTGTATGATCTAATGAGTAACGTACTGACGAACAGTTAACGTGTGTTTATAGATAACGAGGAAAGTTCTTGGAAGAGTGGCAGCCATGGTTTTGGGACTCATGGGGGAAACAGGGGTAAGCCACTTGTTCTATTTTACAGCCTCCTAATCACAGATGTTAAGTGTTAGTTGAATTACTCAAAATGTTTCCAACATCAGGTCGGAGCTCTAGGGGAGGAGATGGAGGCTTCAGGAGCTTCAGTTCAGGTGCACCTTCTTCCCCCTTCTTCACTTGCTTATTTAGTTTTCTTCATAAGAAATATTGGTTTGCTGACCTGTTCGCATTTCTGTGTAGGAAATGATGAAAATGGAAACGAACAAGGTTGGTAGGCAGCTCCTACCAAGGTTGATTGGAAGGTTGATTTCATTTTGACCCTACATACAGCACACTACTGTGACAGATTTACGCCTGTGCTGTTGTCTTTGTCTGTAGTTGATGGTGGCAGCCCATGGAATGGTGGTGGATTCAGGGGAAGAGGAGGCAGAGGCAAGTAGTCAGGGTTGAGTTTGGGTATGACACGCTCTCATAACTCTGGAATGATCTTTAACATTGTGATAGCAGGCCGACGAGGAAGAGGAGGCCTTAGAAATTCCTTCAACTCTGGTAACTTTGCACAGTTTAATTATTTGTTGACTTAGATTAAGCCATAGTGTGCATGTTAACTTGCAGTCTATTTCTCTCTGTCAGAAGGTGATGAAAATGATGAAGGTAAGAGACCCCACAGTTTTGTTTATATATAAAAACAATGAATATTTCTGAAAATATGCTCATGTTTTTTTTTGTTTGTTTTTTTGTTTGTTTTTTTTGGGGGGGAGGCAGGTTTAAAAAGTGACTTTGGTGGCAGAGGTGGGTGTGGAGGAAGAGGAGGCCGTGGAGCTTTCCGAAAAGGTAAGAACAAATAGTGTTTAGAGCAGGTAAGCACACAATAGTCCAGTTTGGTGACTTAGTTGTTCAAACACACTTGATCTTTACCAATTATTCCTGCATTCGTTTTCAGGTGGGGATGGAGAAGGCAGAAGACGTTTTGGCGGAGGTGGAGGTGACGCTGTCTTGCATAATTCATCACATAATACATGCCTCAAATTGGCTTGAAAATGTGTGCATGAAGCAGGATTTAATGAACTGTGGCTTGAGCCCTGCCCGGATAGGGTTGAATTTACACGGGGTCCTGAGGAAATTTCCTGGCAGGAAGATGTTCGCAAAATGAGAAATTTTCATATACTTTATTGGTTTATTGTATTTTCAGATTGTAGTTTCACTAGAAACTCACTGCTCCTGTGGTAATTTTATTGCTGTTCAGGTTGTGAGAGTTTCGTCACTGAGGAGAAGTGTAAAAAATGTATTTCCGACATATCCCCCTGATAAACTTATCCAATCCGAATAGGGCTTTAGTGTTAGGATTGTCTTTATGTTGCCATTTGTTTAACCTTGTTTAGGATATAGAGGACGGGATGAGGAGGTGTTTTCTAAGGGTAAGTTCATACTGTAACTGCGACTATAATTAAATGAAGCACTTGTGCCTTTTGAGATTTACTTTTCATTTACAGTTAATTTTTTAGGATCACAGAAGGATGATGAGGGAAATGGAGATAGTCCGACTGCAGGTTTGTAATTCCTCTCCTCATTAGTATCTCAGACACTTAAGTGTCCATCACTAGCAAATCTGAATTTACCACTGTCTTTATCCTGTAGGGCCCAAGGTCAACTATGTACCCCCTCCACCACCCGAAGAAGAGAGTTCCATCTTTGCCCACTATGCGACAGGCATCAACTTTGACAAGTATGATGACATCCTTGTGGATGTAAGCGGAAGTAACCCGCCCAAAGCAATCATGGTGAGTAGGGATCTTCATTTCTTCTTCCTCAGAGTGATGTCTTTTTTTCTACAAAGTGGTTTGATCCCTTTGAAAGAACATTTCACAGTTGCACCCATTCCCTCCCCAACTAGACGTTTGAAGAAGCGCAACTCTGTGAGACTCTAAACAGAAATGTTGCCAAGTCAGGATACACGAAGCCTACTCCCGTTCAGAAGCATGGTATTCCCATCATATCTGCCGGAAGGGATCTTATGGCCTGTGCCCAGACTGGATCTGGAAAAACGGTGAGCACTCGGGGATATGGCATTTATAATAATTATACTAGTTTATTTATTTGCGGCATGCTTAATGGCCTATCTGATTAAAAAAAAAAAAAAAAAATCCCACCCCTCCCCCCTTCCCATTTACAGCATATTTTGTAGTGTTTTGTTTTTGGCAGGCTTATAAAATATTAAACACACTTAGCTAGTTCTGATTAGGTAGTGGAAAGCTCATAATAACTGCCATTATGACTCATTTAGAGCTCATTTCCTAGGTCCAGGCCTAGTGTTATTCTTGGAGTTATTACAATATCTCACAATACACTTAAGATTGCAACTATCGTTGGTATTTATTGTAAAAGTCACAAACTCTGATGAGCAGCAGCTGTTTAGCTCTAAAACAATGTTTTCTATGGTATTAAGGAACAGTATTTTCCAACAGGATTTTAGATGCAGCACAGTTTTCTTTTGTACTTTTGTGATGCATATTGTATAACAGATGTTTTCAAGTATTGTTTTACGTTGATCTACTGTGGTTGTGCTGATTGCCCACTGTAAATGATCTCGGTGGAAGTCATTGCCCTAAGTGGTTAAAACCGGATAAATCTACTGTGTGGGTTGGCCATCTGTAATGCTGTCTGTCTTTCCGTTTCATTACTTATTTATTTATTTATTTTTATTTGCCATCCTCAGGCGGCCTTCCTGTTGCCTATTCTTCAGCGTCTCATGAGCGACGGTGCAGCAGCCAGCAAGTTCAGCGAGGTGCAGGAGCCCGAAGTGATCATCGTGGCTCCTACCAGGGAACTCATTAATCAGATTTACCTAGAGGCCCGCAAGTTTGCTTATGGGTATAAACCTGTCTTAGGCATTTAGATAATGATTTTATTTCTCTCTCACAGTGATGTGATGCATATGAAACACTCAAATGTCATTTTTGCAAGTTCATTATTACTTTGCTTCAGGTGCTTTGTCATAGGTTTAATGTGTTATGGTTTTGTTATGGTAATTGAGTGGATGATGGTGTAAATTTACCACAAAAGCCTGAGACACATTTGGAAATCTCTTGTAGCACTTGTGTGCGGCCTGTCGTCGTTTATGGAGGCACAAGCACTGGATTTACAATCCGAGAAGTGTTGAAGGGTTGTAACGTGTTGTGTGGGACCCCTGGAAGATTGCTCGACATTATTGGTCGTGGAAAGGTAANTGAGCAAATATTTGAGGTAAAATTCAGAACATTAGAATTTGAGTTGTATTAACTTAACGATGCACATTTGTATTTTCAGTGATTAAATGATAGTTAAGTTGTACCATAAGTTCTGTTGGGCTACGAACAGCTAACGTTTTAATGATTATTTATGTGAATTAATCAAGTGAATTAATCGCATCGGGTGTGGCTTATAAATGACAGTGGCAGTAACAAATTTTCAATAATATGAAAACTTCATAAAGTAAAACAAAACTGGGAGGAACGTTATTAAGCATCCTTTAATGTAACAATTACTGTTATCGTAACAGGCAATAACCCATTTGAAAGGAATTTATTTTAAATAAAAGCACAAGATACTTAATTAGTGGCTTAAATGGGGCTTTCTCTCTACCTCTAAACTGTTCAAAGCCACATAGACAATTAAACTTTTAGATTTTACAATTACATCATAAAAATAGCAAGTTCTGTGGTAAGTTCTTTGCTAATGTAAAATGAATTGCTATAATCTGAGTCATGTAGTGTATTTGTCTCACCAAGCAGGAGCTTGTGTATCTCAGACTGCACTGCACTGTAATGTGTCTTCAGGATATTTTTTTTTCCTCCTCTAATGTTGCCACCATCATTCAGAGTTCATTTATTGGTCATGTACACAAGAACTCCACTCAAATCAACATTAAACCTTTTTTGGCATTCAGTCTGGCGCTCCCTTCAGCGTCTTATTTAAGCAAGAAAACTGCTGCAAGTGAGATCTGTCAGTCTGCTTTTTTTTTGTGTGTGTGTTACTTAAAACTGCCTCAGCAGTGTTGGGCCTGAAAACAGTTTTGTGTACGACACTGTGGCCCCAGTGGCTTTGCTCTGGTATTATATTTTAACCAGGAATAGAGGCCAGTGCATGCTTGTTTCTGTTTTTGGTTGAATATGATGCAATAAATAGAAAAGCCACTTTGATAATTTTTCATAATCGACCATTTAATTCAATACTTATTGATTATTTCTAATAATCATTGCACTCCTTAGGAGTTGTTTTGAAAGCTGCACTAGATGTATGCGAATTGCCGTTAATTTGTTCATTTCTGTTGCCCAGGTTGGACTGAGTAAAGTTCATTATTTGGTGCTGGATGAAGCTGACCGAATGTTGGACATGGGCTTTGAGCCAGATATGCGAAAGCTGGTGAACTCTCCGGGAATGCCTCCTAAAGAAGAGCGGCAAACCCTTATGTTCAGTGCCACCTATCCAGAGGATATTCAAAGGTCTGGCATGTTCATACTCTGATTAACCCACTTGTAGGGCTGGTTATACTTTGTTTATATAGAGCCACTCGGTTGTATATCCTATATTTGTGATCGTGATTTTTGGCGTTCTAAATAAAACGTCAGTATTAACACTGAGATTTTTTGAGTTTTACTGAAGCTAAATAAGGAACAAAACAATGTGGCATGCTCTTATAGGAAAATAATCATTGATTGGGTGGTTGATGATGGATGATATCCAGCACAAAGTGGAGTTACTGGTACTCCACCAAAGTTGATTGTTTTCCTATAATACATCCAGAAGGGTTTTTCCTCTTATACCACAGCGATTTGCCAACAATTACGGTCATTTATTATTTAAAGAATTAGACATTTCACTTTAGTTGCATTTAATGTTGCGTAACATCGGCAAAAAAAGATCTTGTCATCACTTGTGTTATGGCAGTTAAACAGTTGTAACTCACCAGCCGCTCACAGTTTGTCATGTAACGGAGAAACCAGAAAGTATACAGTCTTTACTGTGGCAGAAAATGTAATGCTGAATGTTACAAAGAGCTGACATTGGAGACTGTCCAAAACATGTTAAGCTTACAGAAAGCTTAGCCACATCAGCATGTGTTTTCTGTGTTAAATAGCATGTTTTTAATCAGTTTCTTAGGTTTAGGTGATGTGGAGTGCCTGCCATATGCCAGCTCCCTCCAAATTTGCTGTTACTATAGAAATGAACATATTAGCATGAGCACATTTAATATAAACCTCTGATTTGCCTTATAACCAGCACTACTGTTAGAGCTGAGCTGTTATAGAAAATTGTCATCATTTGGCCAATCAGATTTCAATCAGTTTGAGGATTTAGCAGTGATGTGATGCGATATAATGTGCTAATGTCTGGAAACCACGAGGGTCGAATTCTGCTGATGCCTCTGCCTTCCATGGCTGAGAGTCTACGAGTGCTCTCTGGGTGGTAGGGATGGCGTACTCTCTCTCACCGCTGTCAATCACAGTCACACTAGCCAGTTGCAGGCATCTGTGAGCCAAAGTATGCAGAACAGGGTAGATAGCACCTTCCTCCAAGTACATTACGCTGCCATGTGGTGATGCATGAGCAGCAGTTCAAAAAGATGTGGTTGGCTGGTTTCATGTGTGTTGGAGTTAGCCTTCACCCAGTGTGTTCTGTGTGGAACACACTTTGTGGAGTATATTTTATTACTATTATATTAAGTTATCAATATTAATGTTTATGCGCTGTTTTAAGTATTCTCATTAAGTTTAAAAAAAAAAAAAAAAAAACAACTGAAAGGCTATAATCTGTTTGCTAGACTGGCAGCTGATTTCCTAAAGGTGGATTATCTGTTCCTGGCTGTGGGAGTGGTGGGAGGAGCCTGCAGTGACATAGAGCAGCACATCATTCAAGTCACTCAGTACTCGAAGAGAGAGCAGCTGCTGGAGCTGCTAAAGACCACAGGTGACCCAGACTTGACCTACTCATGACGTATGGCAAAGTGTGCAGCAGTAATCAATGCTCACATACTGTTTCTATCAAGACATTCAAATTAAATATTTAATTTGACTGCTTAGTAATGAAATATCCTTTTTTTTAAAAAAAGTGGATATTACGTATACAGTAGCATGAGTCGTTTTGACTACTTATAATTTTTATCCTTGTGAAGCTTGATGGTCTATGTAGTGTGCCCATCAAAGAAAAAACTGCACTCATCAACTGGTCACCTTCTAGTGTGATCACATTGTAACCTTTTACCTGTTGTGGAAATTTATTTACAAGTTTTACATAATTTCCAAGAATATGTACATTGCCATATTGTTTTCCTACAACAGTTTTGTAAATAGTAAATTAATATTGAGTAACATTTCAGACACAATATGGCCAAGTAATTAGTTCATTTTTTTTGATCCGCAAATGGAAATGGATCCCAAAGACCCCACACTTACTGACAGCCCGTTGGCTAGATGGCTAGCTAGCTCACGATGATTTGTACATTCCCATTAAAGGTGCATTTGCTGAAAGTGGCTTCATATATGTGGAATTGCAGCATTTTATTCCTGTCAGAAATGTTTAGTTTTAGTAATATTTGCTTTGTTCACAAACAGCTGAAAACAAGATCAACTGATCTTGATCTTATTTGTAGATTTATGTGTTACTTTGTTTATATTATGTATGTTACTCTTTCTATAACACAAATAAACAGATGTTTTCGAGCACTAAAACATTTCTTGTGTAAACTCCTATGATGGAAACCTGCGTGCAGTTACGGTTGCAAAATGCAAAGTAGAGATGAGGTAAGCAAATGTCCTGTGGTCATTTGGTAATGTAAAAAGTAATGTTTTGCTGTATACACTCAGGTACGCAGAGAACAATGGTCTTTGTTGAAACTAAAAGAAGTGCCGATTTCATTGCAACATTTCTCTGTCAGGAGAAAGTGCCCACTACTAGCATCCATGGGTATGTACCTGTGCAGGCACACCAAGTAATGTCTAGCTCCTAACGAGGTTTGATGTTCTCACATCAGCTTACTTCAAGTAGATGTTTTCCAGCTGCAGTTTGTTTTTTTGTTTTTTTTTTTAAATAAATCTTGCATTGTTAATATTTCAGCAGGTTACACTGACATTCAACGTGTAAGGTTTTCTCCCTAGTCTAAAAGGCTTAGATTTTTTTATTCCAAGCATTTATTTAACCTGTGACCATGAAGGGATAAAAATGGATAAAAATCATCTTTCTCTTTGTGCACAGCGATCGGGAACAGCGAGAGCGGGAGAAAGCTCTCTGTGACTTCCGCACAGGTCAGTGTCCTGTGCTGGTAGCTACTTCTGTCGCTGCTAGAGGACTAGACATTGAGCATGTCCAGCATGTGGTGAACTTTGACCTACCAAAAGACATTGACGAGTATGTGCACCGCATCGGGAGAACAGGCCGATGTGGAAACACAGGAAGAGCCGTGTCCTTTTTTGACCCCGACTCTAATACGCCTCTAGCCCGCTCCCTGGTCAAAGTCCTCTCGGGGGTTTGTGATTTCATTAAAACCAGAATTTTCTGCAGGATCTACTTTTTTTTTCTGTCCTTTACGATTATTCAAACTTAACGGTTTCCTCTTTTATTCAGGCCCAACAGGAAGTTCCTTCATGGCTGGAGGAAATTGCATTCAGTGCTCATGGCACCACAGGGTTCAACCCACGTGGGAAAGTGTTTGCCTCCACTGACACTCGCAGGGTAAAAACATTGTCACAGGACATGCTACTCTTCCTCAGTGAACCTCAGTTGTTGTTATATGAATGTTCTTATCTACACCTTGCCTTTCTATATGTGGGTTTCTCTAATTAGGGTGGAACCTTCCTGAAGAACCAGCCACCACAACCTGCTGCACAGAGCACTGCTGCAGGAGCTGATGATGAAGACTGGGAGTAGATTTACTTTTAGGTTGCTTTTTTGTGCAATATTCCTATGTTCTGTTTTATATTTTTATGTTAAAGAAAAGAAGCCTGTGGGCCTACAGAGAGTTTTGCAGAGAAAGTTGAGAATGGCAGGCCTTGAGCTAATGCGCTGAAAAAGAGCCACAGGTTCAACCTGAGGTTAAGCTTCACAATGTCAGGAAATTTGGGATGAATCACTTAACTGCTCATGTGTTTGCACTTAATGTTTTTTGTTTTCCTTTGGTTTTCCAGTAGAATTGCTAATAGGTAGATTTCACTGTGTGGATTATTCAGTACACAGAAGTACACTGATTTTGTAGAAGCCTTCAACTGAAGGTTGTGTCTGCCCTCTTTCAACAAATGGCTCTTTTCTGTCAGATGTTTCCAGGTTGCATTTTGATCAATATGTGTGAAGGCATTTGTTGTCAGGAAAAAAAAGTTGTTTTGCCAATGTGCCATGCCAATAAATTCACACAACAGAAGTTTGCAAGCTGTACTGACTGGTTATTTTATCAGGTACAAACACCATGTAGATCACTTTATAGCTATGCAATTACTGACTGTAGCCCATCTTTAAGCACAGTCTCAGCTGCCTCTACTTCCTCCATAACAAACAAACAAACCTCCCCTTAGGGGTCACTACAGCGGATCATTTGTCCACATTGGATTTGGCACAGTTTTTACGCTGGATGCCGTTGCGTCAGGAATTTTTCTGGGCTTGGGACCGGCACTGAGAGCACACTATTGCACGCAACCCCAGTGGCTGCGGTTGGTTCCCTGGCCGGGAATCGAACCTGGGTCATAGCAGTGAAAGTGCTGTGGCCTAACCACTAGTCCTCCAGGGACCCCCCTCTATGTCCTCCATTAGGTACAATGGCAAATCATGTAAATGTGTGATGCTAGTATTCCACACTAAACTGTAAACTTGGCTTAAAAGAAGATAGTGGAGAAAAGTTAAAGGAGTAAAATATGGGTAGAGAGGTGCTAATCTGATTTCAAGACTGATAAAATGTTAAATGCAATGAATAAGTAGGAGGTGCAGACGAAAAATATGGTTTCCATTTTAATTGTATTAAATGAATCACTAACAGGGTTAGAAAGGCTGCAAGGTCAGATTTTTATTTATGGAGGTATACACTGATCAGCCATAACGTTTTAAACCAATGACAGATGAAGTGAATAACATCTTGTTACAATGGCACCTATCAAGGGATGGGATATGTTAGGCAGAGAGTCAACAGTCATGAAGTTGTGTTGGAAGCAGGAAAAATGGGCAAGTGTAAGGATCTGAGCAACTTTGACAAGGGCCACATTGTGATGACTAGACAACTGGGTCAGAGCATCTCCAAAATGGCAGGTTTTGTGGGGGTGTTCCCGGTACGCAGTGGTTAGTACCTAGCAAAAATGGTGCAAGAAAGGAGAACCAGAGACAGGGTCATGGGCCCCCAAGGCTCACTGATGTGCGTGGGGAGCAAAGGCAAGCCTGTCTGGTCCAATCCCACAGAAGAGCTACTGTAGCACAAACTGCTGAAGCAGTAAATGGTGGCTATGACAGAAAGATGTCAGAACACACAGTGCGTTGCAGCTTGCTGTGTATGAGAGAAAACACACCGGTCCGAGTGCCCATGCTGACCCCTGTCCACCACCGAAAACGCCTACCATGGGCATGTGAGCATCAGAACTCGAGCAATGGAAGAAGGTGGCCTGGTCTGATGAATCGTGCTTTCTTTCAGCATGATAATGCACCCTGCCACACTGCAAAAATTGTTCAGGAATGGTTTGAGGAACAAGACAAAGAGTTCAATGTGTTGACTTGGCCTCCAAATTTCCCAGATCTCAATCTGATCGAGCATCTGTGCTGGATAAACTATTCCGTTCCATGGAGGCCCCACCTCGCAACTTACAGGATCTGCTCCTAACGTCTTGGTGCCAGAAACCACAGCACACCTTCAGAGCTCTTGCGGAGTCCATGCCTCGAGGGATCAGAGCTGTTTTGGCAGTACAAAGGTGACTTACACAATATTAGGCAGGTGGTTTTAATGTTATGGCTGATTGGTGTATAGTCTTATGTACAATTTCAAATTCTGGGGTGATGAAATACATAACAGATTTTAACCTTAGTCCTATAGGTTAAGCAGCTTACACTTTATTATTCCATGTTTTGTTTGTACTGAGGAAAAATGGACACAGTATAGAACTCCTATTCATCATCAGTTAATTATTCATGCAAAATTCCTTCCACTGATAAAACCATGTAAGAGGAAAATAAGATTACAGAACCGGGCCCCTGGGGGAAAAATCTGAACGCCAAAGTATTTGTGGAATTTTCTGTAGAATTTTGCCATGTGTATATATAAAAAAAACTGGATAGAAATGGAGCATATATAGTCAGGTACATAAATATTTGGTCATCGACAGAGTCGTTGATATTTCAGCTGTCTACCACAGTATTTTGTTGAAAATAATAAAATGATGAATATGAGCTTTCATTTTATCTCTACTGGAAAATAATGTTTCAAATCATCTGTTACCCTGTCAGAGGAATCTACTGTTTTGCTTTTATGGCTGCTGAAAAAAAAATTAGTTAATCATTGGAACCCCCTACAGAGGCACATGTGGGCCGTCACTTTACCAGATGTTATCTTACTGGAACTCTCAGTGGGATGCGTATAAGGTGTTGGCGCTGGGACAGTGGAGGGATGGAGGGCTGCATTTGTTGTAAGTAAATAAAATCATTCATTTCTTCCTGTTGAACCACTAATGAGTACTTTTTTTTATACAATCAATCTTTTAATTAGAATGTTTATTTAATTTTTCCTATTCTTTTATTTTTCCTCTCTAGGTATATATGCTGCTTTCATCTACCACTCTACTGAGGGCTGGGCAGGAGCTGGGAGGTTGGAGGTTTGTCTAAATTTTGTTTGTATAATTCCATATGCTAATATTTACACAACCCGATAAAAAATAATGTTAATGGGCCGGCGTGTGTGTGTGTGTGACAAATCATCTGGTCTTTTTCCAGTCTTCAGCTGTCCAGTTTGGGTGAGTCTGTGCCCATGATAGCCTCAGATTCTTGTTCTTGGCTGACAGGAGTGGAACCCAAACTGGTAGCCCATCAAAGTGTAGCTCATCCACCTCAAGGTTTGATGTTTTGTGTGTTCTGAGATGCTTTTCTGCTCACCACAGTTGTAAAGAGTGCTTATTTGGGTTACTATAGACTTCCTGTCAGCTCAGACCAGTCTGGTCATTCTCCTCTGATCTTTCTCAACAAGGTGTTTCAGCCTGCAGACCCTCCACACACAGGATGTTTTTTTTTTCCCCACACCTTTCTGTGTAAACTCGAGAGACCGTTGTACATGAAAATTCCATGAGATCAGCAGTATCTGAAATACTCAAACCAGCCCATCTGGTACCAACAACCATGCCACGGATAAGGTCACAGAGATCATATTTTTCCCATTCTGACTTTTGATGTGAACATTATTTGAAGCTCTTGACCTGTATCTGCATGATTTTATGCATTGACATTTCACACACAATATGGCCAAATGTTCTGTTTATTTTTGCTCTGCTAGCTGTAGATCCTGACGAAGCTACACTCACTTTATAGCCTGTCAGCTAGCTCGCTCACAGTGAGCTTTGTCCATTAGCATTGTTAAAGCAGATTGATATAAACAGAGAAACTGCCCAGAGCAGTTATACTGAATATAAGCACTCTTGGAACGCTGCTCCACCATTCAAGTCAAGTCAAGTAAAGTCAAGTGGAGTTTATTGTCATTTCAGCCATATACAAGTACACAGTGAAATGAAACAACGTTTCTCCAGGACCAA